>OX359287.1:9065890-9665890 GCA_947179155.2 Hedera helix
TTATGGGATGATGAAACATGATGGCCTTGCTAAATAATGCTTGTGGCATCAAGTTTTAGTAGTCGAAACGAAGGACGATGAAACTTTGTTCTTCGTGTTCTTCGTGTTCTTCGATTCGTTCTTCGTGTTCTTGAGAAAAAGTCATGAAATCTTATATAAGTAGGTTTATGATTTTGTTATTTTCATGTTATGAAGTGATACGGAGTGTTAGAACATGTTATCTTAGCAAATTAATGCTTGAGGTATCATGTTTTACCAATCGGATCAAAGAAAGTTAAGTCTAATATAGTCGCAGAATATTTTTGCAAATTTCCGAAAATTTAAACTCTGAATATGCCTTAGTAACCTAAATGAAAGTTGTAGATCATGAAATTCTAAGCAATTTAGACTCAAGAATCACTTCAAAATGTTTCCGTACGACAAAGTTATGGCTGTCGCAGTAAAAGAGGTCAAAGCTGAATTTTTAAGGGGCATTCGGATTTTAGGGCTTAAAAATGAGTTTTTGAGTTAGCCAATTTTTCAATTAATTCCACCTATGGAAATAGTCTAATTAAGTTATTCTAAGACTTATTCAAAAGAAAATTTTGATAACCTAACATTCGGGGTCGCGTAACCCTTTTTGTAGGCGTTTAACGATTTCCCGGGAAAACCCTAACATGGTTTTAAGGCAAGTCTTCTAACTCTTGCTATGTGCTACTTGTGTAGTATTGTTAAAATGTTAAATGAGATGTGTAATGTCATGTTATTATGCAATAGATGATATGTGAAGTCTTTAACTGATGTTTACAAGCCTTCTAACTGTTATGTTTTATGTTTACGATTTACGAACATGATTTATACACTTTGTGTGTCAATGTGATATAAATTGTTGGAACGCGAGTTATATGTGATATTAAATGGAGAATTATGTTCAGTCAATGCATGTTAAAGTTTATATGAAAGCATAAACTGCGTATGTGCTATATGTTAGACTTGCTGAGCCGTCGTGCTCATTCTTGCGAATAAAACCTTATTTGCAGATTAAAGATGAACGTTAAGAAGATCATGAACTTAAAGATGCAGCATAGATTAGGTTTTCATGTAAATTGATTGTATTTGTATATGTCATAATGACTGTTGTAATACGAACAAACAAACATGTAACCGAATATTGAATGAATGATATAAATAATTATCATCAGAATGTTGTTATGCCTTTATTTTGATATAACCTAGAATTGTTAAAATTTAACATAGTATTGATAATGATCTATTTATCTGGATGAGGATCGGTAAATAACTTGTGAGTGCTGTACATCTGAGACAGAACTAAGCGATGTTGACTGGTCAAATCCATCGTTAAGGTTCCTCGGACCCAGGTATAACTCGTTATTACTATTCTGAATACCATATAAGTAGGATTATTGATATGAAGAGATATCTTTGTATATTGATACTTGTAGTACGAATGAGACCGTTACAAGTGGACGTATATAGAATATTTAAATCCTAAGGTTAAAATTAAACCGTTATATATGGTTTTATCCATTTATACGGATGAAATACAAGTTGATACTTGTATACTTATGAGACTGAGATCAAGTTAAGATCCAGGGACAATGTTAAGAGAAATTGTTAATGTATAGTCTAAAATAAGACTATTTCAACCAATATGATTATGGGATCATTGGTTAAGTCGATAGATGTATGAAATTAACGCACAAGGTCCGCCGCATCGAAAGCGCAGGGATTTTTGGGGGCGTTACAGATTCAACGTCATACATTATTAATAATAAATTAAAATATATTTTTTTTATAAATAAAAATATAATCAAGTTTTGATATGATATAACTAGAAATGATAAATCATAATAGTAATTTAATTAAAAAATTGGTACCAAGAAAATATTCAAAAATAAAAAAATAAAACAAAACAAGTGTATACTTCGGACAAGACTAAACCATTTCAGACATAAGACTCTTTATTGATTAAAACTAAGAAACCCCAAATCCCCAATTTGCCAGTTTCCCTCCATAATTTTCAGTCTAGTCGCTCCATAATTTTCAATTATATTCGTGTTCTAATTAGACCGGGCTTTGGTACGGATTAAAGTCCAGTATATTTTTCATAATTTAATTGATATGTGCCAATATTTTAATTTTTATTTTTTGTTCATTTATATAATTTTTGGCCATAGCGTGTCAATCTCATATTTTAAAGTTATGAATTTACAATCTAGTTTGTAAATTATTTTAGAACTAAATAACTCTTAACTCAATGGTAAGTAATAAAAAAATAAATTCTAACTACATCCTTGTTATATTGAGATTACTAAGCTTATAGTACTTATTTAAAAGCTTATTTATTACATTAGTGCGATTAAAAAAATTTAGAATTTTTATTTTATTCTTGGTTCGTTTCACATAAAAAGTCTCATTTATTGATTTACAAATTTTAAAATAAAAATAAAATTATAAAACAAAGAAAAAAATCAAATTAAAATACTTAATAGACTTGTATTTCTTGATTTATTCTTCCTTAAAATTATTGGCGCTCCCTCATTTTTTCCTCGCTCAATCCCTAAATATTCTTCCAAAACCAAAATCTCCTAAAACCTCTCAATTTTCATTTGCAACACCATCACCCACCGTAGCTCCATCACCAGCACACTAAAATCCCATCATAGCTCCATCACCCGCACCATCTTACATTCCAATCTTTCGTTAAAACCCCCCAAATCTTCATCCCTCCTACATGGGTTGAGTTCCTTTCCCCGATTTCCTTCAAAGTCCGCGCGATTATACGATTTGGGGCTTATTTAATTTGGTTCAATTTGGCTTCAACGATCTGGGTCTGATTTGTCGTCCATGATTTGGGTCGGATTTGTCTTCCATTATTTGGGTCCTATATGGCATCCATTATTCCACGATTGGGTCTGATTTGGTTCCACGTTTCCATCTGCTTTAGCTGCTTTGGTTGAAGGTACAAATTTCATATTTTATTTTTATATTGGATGCCTGTAACTTAGCTTGGGTTTAGTTTCTTTATTGTTTTCCTGCAACTTTAGTTGCTTACATTTTGAACTTAAGTATGTTGATAGTTCAGCTTAAACTTTGAGCATGCATGATGTGTGTACCTTATATTTATGTTTGAGTTAGGGTTTTGTTCTAGATGTTTGGGGAAATTACTTCAGTGTTTGATCCTCAAGTCTTATATTGTAAAGTTTTGAATGTGATTGGTCTCCTGTAATAAGTTGTAGATAGGAAAACAATGACTTTGAATTAATTACAATAAGGTGCATAATCCTTATTAAATACCTGAGTTAATGCCTTGTAATTTGAAATACACAGTAAACTTCATCGAAATTAAATCTTATTTATTATTAGGTGCACAATCCTTATTAACACCTGATCTGATGCCTTGTAATTTGTGTGTGTGTATATATATATATATATATAATCAACTCAGATAAAAATTTTTTTGTATGATTAATGAATTAAGGAAGCGCAATGTGTTGTTTGAATAACAATGAAGCACATTTGTTTTGCAGGTCATTTGCATATCACTCTTATTGCAGTAAAGGATTGTGCATATGAAGCCAGTGTTGTGATATCTGCTTTTGCACATGTAACCAGGGGACATACTGCTCTGACATCTGAATGTGGCTGCATGCTCGAATAGGTATAATTTTATGAATATTAACATGATAATGCTTTATTTTTACTGAAGGATTTGTTTAGTGGTGTCTATAGAGAAAAATATGTAACGATGATTGGTTATTAAATGCATTAGATAGGACATGTCTTAACTGCAAATTCATTTAATGTGGTAAAGTTTGACAAAATTCCTTCTTTCTTTTATGCATGTGTCTGTTTTGGGGTTTGGGCTGGGTTGTGTTTGTGTAGCTTTTGTTTGTGCTTATATGCATGTACATGGTTTCTGTTAATCGTATTTTATAAGGCGGAAGAACAATACAACTTTTGTTCTAATTGGATTAGAAGTATGAAGATTCGGTTTAATATGATTAAACGAAACTGGACATATATGATATGTTCTGGGTGTATTGTTCTGGGTATATTGTTTAATATGGCAGATTGTATATGATTCTGGAATTGTTTCAGAGATTCATATACAATTTGCATGGCAGATTATATATGATTTTGGAATTGTTTTCGAGATTCGTATACAATATGCAGTTCAGGAATTCTACAATACAGATTGTAGTTTCGAAAAAATTTCCAGGGGCGCTGCCCCCGACCCCGCTCGCTGACCGGTAGACCACCGCCAGGGGGGGAATCCCCCTCTTGGACCCCCCCGCCGTAGCGCACGATGGTCGTGACCCCAAATATTATTTATAATTTTCTTTAAATGATATAAATTGTGTTATGTGCTTATTGTGATATGCATGGTGCACAGTTATGGCCCTTTTGAGCCATAGGATTAGTGGTTTTTGGTTTTTGAAATACGGCTTGCATGTCGTGCCTTCCTATAAATTCTAATGTAATATTCTCTTCTCATCTAAATCCCCTCGAATGTAACTCGAGGTTTCTTTATAACATGTAATGTACAAGTGTAATCAAGAAAACAAGATGATGATGGAGAGGAGACACACGTGAACGAGGAAGGTCCAACGAAGCTACTACTTTGAATACCTTTTACCACCTTAGACTGACCTTCAATCTTTTCATTAGCTTGAAAGGATTGACATAGGGTTGGGCCATAACTGTGACACGTTTAATTTTTGCACTTTATTTATGCTTGTATACGATATGCTATGATAAATAATGTGCGTGCTTAATAAGATTAAAATTGATGAGATCTAAATTAATTAATAAAATCCCTCATAAAATTATTAAGTCTAAATCAGATGCCTTCCAATGAATGACACTCATCAAGACCTTGATCAATGAATGTAGGTTTGCCAAAGCAAAGTACCTCATTTATCTTGGTAAGATGCGATAGGATAATTGTGATATCCAAAATGTTAAAATCATTGGGCCCGACTTAACTAAGTTATCTCAATAGGATTGTGGACTTAGAGGCATAGAGTTTGGCAGGTACCATTAGATGGACTAGAACAAATGTTGTTCACCAAACTATCTAAGAGTTATATATGATATAATTGACAAATGGTTGTCTACCTAAATAATTATGTTTTAAGAGATTAGCTAAAGCTAACTTAAGGCGTAATGAAATATGGATCTTAGCTCACTAGAAATATTTAATAGAAAATGCTTTCCGAATTAATGGTGAGGGCTATTAATTTGATTAAAATAGTGGGAGGTATATTTGGAATGTACTATTATCAATTACATAATATCAAAACTCTGCAATTTGACTTATTATTTTTGCACTTATAAATTGTAGATATCAATGGCAACCAACAACACAAATAGTCTTTCACTACGATCAGTCCTTGAGAAGGAAAAGCTGAGTGAAATTAATTTCCTAGACTGGCATAGGAACTTGAGGATTGTCCTCAAACAAGAGCGCAAGCTCTATGTCCTTGATGGGCCCATTCCTGCAGCACCAGCTAACACTGCACCATGTGCAGAGCATAATGCTTATAAGAAGCATCAAGATGATGCTCTGGATGTGAGTTGTCTCATGCTAGCAACTATGAACTCTGAGCTTCAGAAGCAGCATGAGTTAATGGATGCTTATGAGATGATCGAGCACCTCAAGAAATTGTTCGCAGGGCATGCTCGACAGGAAAGGTATGATACAAACAAAGCATTGTCTCACTGCAAGATGGGTGAACGTGATCCAGTTGGTCCACATGTTCTTAAAATGATTGGGTATATTTAGTACCTTGCTAGGTTGGGTTTTCCGATTACTGCGGAAGCCCAAACGGATCTAGTTTTGCAATCTTTGAACAGCAGCTACTCGCAATTTGTCATGAATTATCTCGTGAATGAAATTACGAAACCACTTACTGAGTTGTTGAGCATGTTAAGAACTGCCGAGAACAACATGAAAAAGGCAGGACCCGATCCCATAATGATGGTGCAAAAGGGTAATGCTAAGGGAAAAGGGAAAGGCAAGAAGAAGATAGGATCTAAATCTGGTGTCAAACCCAATTTCAAAAACAAACAGGCTTTAAAACCTAAAGGTGGGGTAGCTAAAGAAGGTGATTGTCACTTCTGTGGAAAACCTGGACACTGGAAGAGGAATTGTCATGCATATCTGGAAGAACTCAAGAAAAAGAAAGGAAGTACGACTTCTGATTCAGGTATATATGTTATAGAAGTCAATTTGTCCACTTCTACATCATGGGTATTGGATACTGGATGTGGTTCTCACATTTGTGTTAATGTGTAGGAACTCCGAAGGAGTAGGACTTTGGCGAAAGGAGAAGTTGACCTACGAGTTGGAAATGGAGCAAAAGTTGCTGCACTAGCCGTAGGAACTTATCATTTATCTTTGTCCACTGGGCTAGTATTAGAATTAGAGGATTGTTATTTTGTGCCTGCTATGAGAAAAAACATTATTTTTGTTTCTTGTTTGGACAAGAAAGGTTTTTCGTTTTTAATAAAGAACAATAGTTGTTCGTTTTTAATAAAGAACAACAGTTGTTCATTTTACTTAAATGAAATATGTTATGGTGTTGCACAATTGTTTAATAGTCTTTATATTCTTACTTTAGAGATGCCTATCTATAACATAAATACAAAACGATTTAAATCAAATGATTCAAATCTGACATATCTTTGGCACTGTCGTTTAGGCCATATAAATGAGAAACGCATATCCAAACTCCATAAAGATGGATTTTTGGATTCATTTGATTTTGAATCATATGAGAAATGCGACTCTTCTTTATTAGGTAAGATGACTAAAGCCCCTTTCACTGGTCACAGTGACGGGCTAGTGATATATTGGGACTTATACATAGTGATGTATGTGGACCCATGAGTTCATTAGTAAGAGGTAGGTTCTATTACTTCATTACATTTACTGATGACTTCAGTAGATATGGCTATGTGTATCTTATGAGACACAAATCCGAATCCTTGGAAAAGTTCAAGGAATTCAAGAATGAAGTTCAAAACCAATTTGGCAAAAGCATAAAAGCCCTTCGATCCGATCGAGGTGGTGAATACTTAAGCCAAGATTTTGATGACCTTCTAAAGGAGTGTGGTATTATATCACAACTCACTCCACCTGGAACACCACAATGGAATGGTGTGTCTGAGAGGAGGAATCACACCTTGTTGGACATGGTACGATCAATGATGAGTCATGCATATCTTCCAATAAGCTTCTGGGGTCATGCCCTAGAGACAGCTGCATTCACACTTAACCGTGTTCCTACAAAGACGGTTCAAAAGACACCATATGAGATGTGGAGTGGGAAACGTCCTAGTATGTCGTTCATGAAGATTTGGGGTTGCGAGGCGTTTGTAAAACGTCTGGCTTCTGACAAGCTCGGACCTAAATCTGATAAATGTAATTTTGTGGGATACCCTAAGGAAACAAAAGGGTATTATTTCTACAAACCTTCTGAGAACAAAGTGGTTGTTGCTCGAACTGGTATTTTTTTAGAAAGAGAATTTGTCTCTAAAGGAAACAGTGGGAGGAAAGTAGAACTCGAAGAAATTCGTGAACCACAAAATATCATTGAACCTGAGTTGGAACATTAGCAGGAACCACAAGATATTGTGGAAAATGAACCTGCTCAAATTACACAAGCCATTCGTAGATCTAGTAGGACACGCCAAAAGCCTAGAGATATTATGGATTTCTTGTGACTCAAAACGGCGATGTGATGCTCATAGATCAGGATGAGCCTGCTTCCTACCAAGAAGCTATGAATGGACCAAATTCTGAGAGATGGCTTGAAGCCATGAAATTTGAGATGGACTCCATGTATACTAACCAAGTATGGACTTTGGTTGATCCACCCGAAGGGGTAAAACCAATCGGGTGCAAATGGGTTTTCAAGAAGAAAACCGACATGGATGGTAATGTACAAACCTATAAAGGCCGACTGGTAGCAAAATGTTTCAAACAAGTTCAAGGTGTTGACTATGATGAAACCTTCTCTCCAGTGGCAATGGTTAAATCCATCAGGATCTTACTTACTATTGCAGCCTTTTATGATTACGAAATCTGGCAGATGGATGTCAAAACTACTTTCCTTAATGGAAATCTCCTTGAGGATGTGTACATGACACAACCTGAGGGTTTTGTCACTCCAAAGGATGCTAGAAAGGTATGTAAGCTGCAGCGATCCATTTATGGATTGAAGCAAGCCTCTCGGAGTTGGAATCTTCGATTTGATGAAGCAGTCAAAGAGTTTGGCTTTATAAAAAATGAAGATGAACCTTGTGTATATAAGAAGGTTAGTGGGAGTCAGATTGTATTCCTGGTATTATATGTAGACGACATATTAATTATTGGGAATGACGTTCCTTTCTTATAGATTGTAAAAATATGATTAGGAAAATGTTTCTCCATGAAAGATTTGGGCGATGCAACCTACATTTTAGGTATCAAGATCTATCGAGATAGATCGAGAAAAATGCTCGGCCTAAGTCAAAGTACATATATTGATAAAGTGCTTAAACGGTTCAGCATGCAAGAGGCAAAAAGAGGAAACTTACCCATGACTCATGATGTAAAGATCTCTAAGGCCCAATGTCCTAAATCACAAGATGATGAGGAGCGTATGAGAAAGATCCCTTATGCTTCGGCAATTGGATCTATCATGTATGCAATGATATGTACTCGTCCAGATGTTTTGTATGCTTTGAGCATGACGAGCAGATACAAGTCGAATCCAGGTGAAGGTCACTGGACAGCAGTCAAGAATATCCTCAAGTACCTGAAAAGGACTAAGGATTCATTCTTGGTATATGGAGGTGAAGATGAACTGGCAGTAAAGGGTTACACAGATGCTAGTTTCCAGACTGACAGTGATGACTATAAGTCTCAGTCAGGTTTTGTGTTTTGCATTAATGGTGGTGCTGTTAGCTGGAAAAGTTCGAAGCAAGAGACAGTAGCCGATTCTACAACAGAGGCTGAGTATATTGCTGCTTCTAGTGCAGCCAAGGAGGCTGTATGGATTAAAAAGTTCGTCACTAAACTTGGTGTTGTTCCAACCATTGTTGATCCAGTTGAGTTATACTGTGATAATGATGGAGCCATTGCACAGGCTAAGGAACCAAGATCTCACCAACGATCCAAGCATATACTTAGGCGGTACCATCTCATCCGTGAAATCATTAATAGAGGAGATGTACATATATGCAGAGTGCCAACATATAATAATGTTGCAGATCCACTGACCAAGGCTTTGTCGCAGCAGAAGCACGAAAGTCACACTAGTTCCATGGGTATTAGATACATGAGTGATTGGCTCTAGTGCAAGTGGGAGATTGTTAGAGTTGATGCCCTAGAGGCTAATTATTTGATGTAATTGCTTAACATTTTTGATATTATATTTGATTGCATAAATGGATTATTTTATTATGATTTCATTTACTGCGTTATATAAATGTTAGCATAATAAAAGTCCTTAGAATAGTGATACGAATTATATAGCTTCAAGTATGTGACTTGAACATGAGATTATATAATTACAATTAGTATCATTGATCTTAAATGTCCCTAGTCGAGTATCATTGTTAATGGGACAACAATGATGCATTGAGACTAGTATGTGGATTGATTGATGGCCAAATCTCATTGGTCATAAATATATGAGATATTTGAGTCAATGCATAGGTACATGTTAGAGAACAACGTACTGGACAGACCCACCATGAGAATTCTACATGGAGCATTATGCAAAGTGTCATAAGAAATTCTCATAGTGACAATAATGTAATGATCCTCCGACTTGAAGTCACTATATTATTACACGAGAATTTGTTTACTTTGATATCATCAAAGGTCACCTTTAATAGGGTGGACAATAAAGGTGATTATTGGGTACATCATGAATGGTGTGAGGAATATGAGTGATCTAGATGGAATTTAACCCTCCTATATATTAGGGGTGATGTCCATAGGCCTCTTGATTGAGTATGACTATGAAATGCATGGCCATGCTCAAATAGTGATTTGTTTCATATAGTCTACTCATTGATCAAGAAAACTCAGATTAAATTATGAAGAGTATGACACTTTCCATGTCTCGAGTTTAATCTAGGATGTCAAGGTTAAAAGGATTACATTACTTTGAAATATTGGTCACAAAAAGGTTGTATCGAATCACCGATCTTATTATTATTTGAGTAGCAGTGATGCATTACTAGATGTCGCTCGCTTTTTATAATTTTATAATATGATTTTAAAATTATTGTCAACATAATAATAACCTATTGGGTCACACACTTAGAACGTATTTAAAAGGGAATTAATTTAAATTGGAAGTATTTTAAATATATCAATATGATTGATAGTATTTAAAATTACGAATTTAAATTAATAAGATAATTTGTATATATGTATATTAATTAAGTAAGACTTAATTAAAATATAATATATATATAAATTCGAATTTTATTTTTCTAATTAAATTAGGTTTTGGTTAATTCCTATTAACTACTATATATATGATATATCAGTAGTCTAAAATGATGTAAGGAAAAACTAAAAACCCTAGCCGCTTTCAGAAAGAGGCTAGAGAGAAAAATAGTTCAGAAATTCTGATCTTGGTGGCTAGTACCGCAGATCCCTTTCGCTGCAGATCGTGCGACGGTTCGCGGAGCGTTCGAGTGGATACCGTAGAGACGCAGTCGCTGGATTACGTTGAAGATTCGAAGTCGTTCCAGAATTCTATCATCTCCTTTCCATCTCGAATAATCGGTAAATAATCTAAACCTCTGAATCGATATAGTTTTGCATGGATCCTGTCTTAGGGTTTCGAAATTTTTTTTGAAATTCAGCTGCTTTCTCTGTGTTGAAACCCTTACAGTTAGTAGATGACTATAAAAGAAACACTCCACACTTGTTCTATGTTTGTTAGTTCGTTTGAAGTTTGCTAGAAAGAAAAATAGAGAGCAATTGTGAGCATTTGAGAGAAAACACCTAAGTATTGAGAGAAAGAGCTAGAGCTTGAGCTTGGTGGATGTCCAACAACCTCATCTCATACTTTGGTAGGAGGAGAAGGAGAGCACACAAAACATCAAGGTTTAAAAGTTCTCCAACCATTTCTTATTTCATTTTTTATAGCCTATATGCGTTTTAATCGGTTAAAATCTATTTTTAACCGATCAAAACTCGTTTTGATTATCAAGATGTATTTATCTATGTAATATATGTATATTCATATATCTATGTGTTTATAACATGTTTTGGTATGTTAGAAATGCATAAAAATGGTAGAAAAGTTTATAATACGTTTTACAGGTAAAACCCTAACGATACATGTTATGTTTAATGTTGTATTTTGAAATGTACAAATAGAAAATTGGATTTTTATGGCTAGAAAGCTAGATCTATGAGTTTTAAAGATAAACTCTTTTTGAACTTTTCAAAAATATTGAATAACAAAGAAGTTATAGCTTTTACTACAAAGGATGTCGTTTTTCAACCCTAAGTGGTTCGATTCGTAAATTTCATGTAAAACATTTTCAAAAAGACGATCGAAGCATGGAATATTGTAAAACATTAAGTTAGGAACACATCAACACTGATTTGGTGTTATTTGGATGTGTAGATTTCATTTAATCAATATTTGATCAAAGGGTATTAAAACTGTCACAAAAAAATCAAAAAGTGGCCCTTACTGCAGTACAGCGCCGGGGCGCTGTCTGTAGTGTTAATCACTGCTTCACGGCGCAATGCACTGTTACCAGAAAAAAATAAAAACCCGAACCGGGTCGGGTCGGGCCGGTTCAGCCGGGTCGGGTCGGGTTAGGTTCGGGTCTGAAAATGAAAAATGTTCCAAAAATCATTTTAGTATTTTTGGACTTAATATATATAATTGATTTAATGATTTAAAAGTGTATAAATGTTATTATTAAAATAATAATATAATAAGGGTAATAAGATATTATTAAATAAATAATAATATTAGAAAATTATTAAAATATTATTAAGTGTATAATAATATTATAAAGTCAATAAAATATTATTAAATGATTAATAATATTAGATAATCAATAAAATATTATTAAATGATTAATAATATTAGATAAATAATAAAATATTATTAAATGATTAATAATATTAAATAATCAATAAAATATTATTAAATGATTAATAATATTAGTTACTCAATAAAATATTATTAAATGATTTATAATATTAGTGACTTAACAAAATATTATTAAATGATTAATAATATTAGATACTTAATAAAATATTATTAAATGATTAATAATATTAGTTACTTAATAAAATATTATTAAATTATTAATAATATTAGATACTTAATAAAATATTATTAGATGATTAATAATATTAGGTAATGAATAAAATATTATTAAATGATTAATAATATTAGATACTTAATAAAATATTATTAAATGATTAATAATATTAGACGTTTATTTGAACTATATTAAATAATTAATATAAGTTCTTTGTGTTTGAAATATTATCAAGTAGTGATAATATTTCCTAAGTGTTTAATTACCCATAATTATTCAATTATGTGGTTCGTAAGGTTTATAAAGGTCATTATACTTATAAGTATATGATACTAATTTAAGATCAAACTGATTTAATTGTTAGGTCCGTTCAAGGATTGTTAAATTAAGTTGGTTAGCCGTAGACGACGCACGAGGCAAGTTTTCTATACCTCAACTTGTATTTATTGTTGCAGTTATTCTTCAACCGTATTTACATTGAGCAATTCAATTATTGTTGAGCAAGTATCTACACTCGTAGTTACTTGACAGACCTTTGAGTGAATTAATTATCAAAAATTACTTCACATCATTATTGATTATTGTATTTGCACCTAGTGCTTTTGCAATTGTTTAAGAACGTCTAAGCTAATTGTTTCGGCTAGACAAATGCATGTTTAAATTCATTTAATTGAATATTATAAAAGCTTATCCAAACCATTGGCTGGTGCGGATTCTTACAGTAAGACTGAGAAAGAACAACCCTAGTTAAAGGGGATTTTTATTTGTCGGGAAACCGAATGCGCACAAGAAATCTAAATGTTATGCATATACATAGGACATGAGATGACTGATCCCCTCAAATGTCCCGTTATTTTTAACAAGGAGTCAGACATTGTATGTCTGTTTTACCTTAGTAGCAGTTCACGGTCATTAAAGACCACTCAGCAGTAAAGAGTCAATACATTCTTTTATTGAACATTGATTCTTGATATCTTTCACAATTGTTATTGTTGAAAACCTTGAAATTATTTCCATTCATCATGATATATCGTATGATTGTTGTTTATAAACTTGCTGAGCCATTTAGTTGCTCATTCTTGCTATATCATGACTATATTTCAGCTAATCCTGAAAGCTCTAAATCGGACAAAGGCAAGGGGAAAACGAATGCTTAATTTTAGAAGTTGCATGCTAGTTTAAATTACTATTATGTAATTACTGTTGTAAATCTTTTGTATTTTCCCTTAAGATATGTAATGTTTAAGATTAAGGTAATAGATCTTGGGAAGTGTAGCCTTTTTGTTAAGGAATCTTTTGTATTATTCCGCGAAGTTTGAATACAATTTATGTATTTCATTGTTGTTAAGTATTGTACAGTGAGAACCAAACCCGAGGTTAAAAAACCCGGATTTGGGGTCGTCACATTTCTATTATTAATTTGTTTCATGCTCGTTTAAATTGGTTCTTCTTCCAATCGACCAACTAGGTCACTCGCTTTCCATCGTGCTATGTCCACATAGCCTCATTTTATTGCTTCATTTGCTAGTTAATCGAAATTCGATCACATATCTTCCTTTCAAATCATATAATACAGTTCTTGTTCCCTTTTAATCTTCTTGGTTCCATATTTCATAAATTTTCAATCCTCGACATTTCAATATAGTCAAATTGCTCATCTTTTCCATAAATCGCTTCCTCGAGAAACGAACCTCGACCAAAATACCAAAATTCATCGTCCTTTATCTTTTTAAACTCATAATACTTCTTTATGACTTTAACGTTCTTTAACTTATTTACTTCACTCACATAAACCTTTACTTAATTAATCATAATCCTAATTTGGAATTCTATAAAATCCTGGGGTGTCACATTCACCCCTCCTTCAAAAAATTCCGTCCTCGAAATTTGTTGTTCACCCATTCCTTATTCATTTGCAACATATATATTTCTTTTCCTTCATTTCATTTCAACTAGGTTTTCACTAACCTTTACATTCTCTCCTCTCTCTACCCGTCTTACCCCTTTCTAACTTTCATTCAAGAAGATTGGAATGTCTTTCAGGAATCTTCACAATTATTCAATAACTGTGAAGCAGCATGAATAAATAGGAATAGCTTTTCCATAAAACATAAAACTTTTGCTTTTAAACAAACTTTTACTTTTCTTTTGTTGGGGGGTCACAAAGACCAATGAACTCGTTAAGAATATTAACAGTCACAAAGACTGAAAATACCCAAGGATCATAACCACCAAGAACATGAGTTATGACACAACCACGTCACTTTATTTCCCTGGCCTATTGGTACACTAGGTGATCAGCCTATTGTACCCTTTTTCCTTTGCTTTCTGGGTTGAACCATGTTAACCAACCCCTGTACCATATCCCCTTTTCAGGGTTGTTCACCTCATACTTTCAAAACATTTTTCCTTTATCCATTTCTGGATTTAAAACATTTATTCATTTCTTTCTCAAAATGGTCTAGCCGAAACAATTGGCATAAACTCACATCATTAAACTATTCATTCATTTCAAACTTGTACTTTTCAAGAATACTGTCATTGGCTTAAAAATTGAACCTAAGAAAAATCTTTTAAAAAGGCTTCATAATACCGTACTATCTTAGCAGTACGTTGAGAATTCAGTCATTCAAGACCTCTTAATACCGTACCGTCATAGAAGTACGTTGAGAATTCTGTCAATTTGTCATTCCACACCGTATTCAAGAGTGTGACAATAATTCATAAATACATTTTAAAGTTTTCAAATAATTTTGTCTAGCCGAATCAATTGGCATAGACACATGAATCGCGGAATTTTAAAAATTATATTTTGATACTTGAACAAAACATTTCGATGGTCTAGCATAGCTAGAAGAGTGGATTGCCTACCCAATTCTAATAATCTCTTCTTTAATTCTTTCTTTAACTCATCCAGTCCTTTCTTATAATTCTATCTCTTCATATATCCTTAATCTTAGCCAATATCTGAGAACTATATCTCTCAACTTATAGCTCTTTACTCCAACTCAACCCTGTTCATCAAACTTGCCACGCATTTAGGCTCAGGAACTTACCACAATCATATGGTTTAAGGAGCTTGTCCTAGTCAGGCTAACGTCGCCCATTCGCTGAGGGGCTCCACCACATAATCACGAGTCACGAACTTACTATACGCTTGGGTTTTTAGAACACGCAACTAGCCTTAATCTTTCTCACTTAATACTTCTCACTTCCTATGTATCAGGTACATGTAGAAGAAAATAATTACCTTCTCAACATACATAACCGATACCGTGACGCTAGATCTCCACTGGTTATCACGATAGGAAGCTAAGTAAGTACAAATCCCCGTCCCATACCAAAGAAGTGCACACTCGGCCACTGCCATGAGTCCTCAATGAAAAATTCCACATACCCTAACATTTACTCACTTTCCTTTACTCAGCTTTTTTCTTTACTCAACTTTTCATTTGCTTTTCTTTAATCTGATATGAATTTTATCAAATCATATTTTACTTTTCACAACTCATTAAGAGTCCATTTTCATAACATTGATCGTTTTTGATCCTTTATCATTTCCCATTATCTTATCTTAAGATATTCTTATCATTTCTTGATCCTAAATTCCCAAAATTCATTTCTTACATACTCAACTCATCTAGAGTTCATTTCCTTACTATTTCCTTCTTTCACACAAAAGTCATAGCCTAAGGTACTATCACCTAAGGTCTATAACCCAACTGCTCTGATACCACTTGTAACGCCCCGAGATTCCACCTTCTTTAACGATATCCAGAGATACTCGGATATAATTAAAGAAGGTGGGATCTCGGGGCGTTACAAACGAACCCTTAAGTTCCAGACAAAACCCTAGCCCAACCCCAGTTGGACATGTCGGGTATGCTCACCTAACTTATACATTCACTACACGTTCATCGTACGACCTACTTTAAATAAGTTGTCTAAATTAATCACAATGGACTATTTACATCAGTTTAATTTAATTAAACATTCTTTTTTTTCATAACTTAATGATTCGGACATTTAATAATGTACCAAATACCTCAAAATATTATCTACCTTTGATAACATACAACTATATTCAAATATTATTAACCATTTAATAATATTTTAAATCTCTTACTATGCCATTTGTTTCGGCTAGACCATTTTGCTAAAGAAATAAGTAAATGATTTTGAATCCATAAATGGATAAAGGAAAATATTTTTAAAGTCTGAGGCGAACAACCCTGAAAATGGGATATGATATGTGGGTTGGTTAACGTGGTTCAACCTAAAAAGAAAAGGAAAAGGGTACAATAGGTTGATCACCTAGCGTACCAATGGGCCAAAGGAAATAGAGTGGCATGATTGTGTCGTAACTCGTGTTTCTAGTCTTTATGACCCGTGAATATTCTCAGTCTTCGTAATTGTTAATATTCTTAACGTGTTCATGGTCATTGTGACCCCTCAGCAAAAGCAAAAGTTTGTTTGAAAGCAAAAAGGTTTTATGTTTAAAGGAAAAGTTCACTCCTATTTATTCATACTGTTTCACAGTTATTAAACAATTATGAAGATTCCTGACAGACATTCTAATCTCCTGGAATGAATGATAGAAAATAGTTAGATAGGTAGAGAGAGGGGATAATGTAAAGGTTAGTTGAAAACCTAGTTATGATAAATTGAATGCAACGAGATAAGAAAGTTGTAATTGAATAAGGAAAGAGTACATAGCAATTTCGAGGACGAAATTTTTTTGAATGAGGGGTGAATGTGACATCTCGAATTTTTACATAAATGCTAATTAAGAATCTTAGTTAATTAAATAAAGGTTTATAGTAAAATCTAATATTCAATGTCAGAAAATTGTAAGAATAGATTAAATATAAATTATTATTTAATCACTGTGATAGAAATGACCTTTGTGGTTCAAATGGTAAAGAGGGACCTATATGATTGAATTAATGCAGGACTCTTAGTGTGAATAAGGGTCTATAAGATGTTTATGGATTAGTTAGTTAATAATAATTTAGTCATTAATTAATATTATCAACCATTTAATAATATTTTAATCACTCATTAATATTATTAATCATTTAATAATATTTAATCACTCATTAATATTATTATTCATTTAATAATATTTTAATCACTCATTAATATTATTATCCATTTAATAATATTTTAATCACTCATTAATATTATTAACCATTTAATAATATTTTAATCACACATTAATATTATTAACCATTTAATAATATTTTAATCACTTATTAATATTATTAACCATTTAATAATATTTTAATCACACATTAATATTATTAACCATTTAATAATATTTTAATCACTTATTAATATTATTATCCATTTAATAATATTTTAATCACTCATTAATATTATTAACCATTTAATAATATTTTAATCACACATTAATATTATTAACCATTTAATAATATTTTAATCACTTATTAATATTATTATCCATTTAATAATATTTTAATCACTCATTAATATTATTAACCATTTAATAATATTTTAATCACACATTAATATTATTAACCATTTAATAATATTTTAATCACTTATTAATATTATTAACCATTTAATAATATTTTAATCACATATTAATATTATTAACCATTTAATAATATTTTATTCATTATCTAATATTATTAATTATTTAATAATATTTTATTTATTATATAATATTATTACTCTTTTAATAATATTCTAATCACTTATTAATAAACTCCATATATTAGTTTATTATACAAACACACTCATTTTACACTTATATGAACTTAATTTTTCATAAAAATCCGACCCGGACCGACCCGACCCGACCTGGACAACAAAACATCACTAAAAAAAATCTGCGAGAGTGGCGAGGCCGCCCCACAAGGTGGTGCGGCCGCCCCAACCATGCAGTAACTTTTCACTGTTTGGGCTGTCCGACCCTCCGACGCTCTGATAGCCATAACTTCTTCAATTTAAAACATTTTGGGGTGATTCTTGAGTCCATTCTCATCATAATTTCCCCAAATCCAAATTCCAAGCGGAACGTGACTCAAAACTGCTCACAAGAATAAAGTGAAAATTAACTTCACAAATCCTTGGTTTTAATGGTCTAAACTTGAATAAAATAAACTCTACACATCCAAATGATACCAACTTAGTGTTGTTGTCTTCCTAACTTCTTGTTTTACAACATTTCATGGTTCGATTACATTTTTGAAAACGTTTTGACAATAAATTTTAAGATCAAACCATTTAGGGTTTTACCGGTAACACAATATGAAATTTTCTTCCATTTATTTGCTTACCACACATACCAATACATGATTTAAACCTATCAAACAGTGATTCTACCAATATAACATAGCTTAAGACTTCTAGAGCATCAAAATAACTTTTGATCGGTTAAAAATACTTTTTGACCGATTAAAACATATCTAGATTATAAAAATGAACTAAAGAAAGTTTAGAATCTTGAACATGGATGATCTTCTTCTTCTCCTTCCAAAGTATGCTATGAAGCTATGTGTCATCCACCAAGCTCCTCCTCTAGCAATCTCCTTCAACTCACAAGTGTTTGCTTGCTTTTCTCTAGAATGCTCTCTATTTTCTCTCTTGTGCTCTAGCAAATGACAAAACAAACTCATTGTCGACGCCGGGATTTTAGTCATTTCGTTTTTTAATATTAAAATGCCCCTTTCTAATTTTAGCCTTTGGATTTAATATGTGATTTTTTAAAAAGGGTCGACTTAAGTGTCGACGGGGTTTCGAAAGGTCGATTTTATAATGAGCCAGTTGACCAGAGTCGCCAGTTGGTATATTTGAAATGGATGTACCAACTCATCCGAATTTTGTTTTCGTAATCGTTGGCTCATATGTGACACCGATTCAATTGGTCCGCGAACTGAGATTCATAGAGTTCGGGGGCTTGCTTAAGCGAGGGGAAGGTGTTAGGCACCCACCGACTTCCGTGAAACACGGTTACCGCAATCTCGATGTTTTCCTATCCTCTTAAATCCTAAAATGTGGGTGTGCACATATGTGTGCGTGTGTGCCTAAATGAATGTTTGTGGTGAATTTTTGCATAAAAGTTGCTTTGATTTTATATGGCAAATGTGTTTTGTCGAGAAAGTGTTTAGACGTCTTTTGACCCAAATGACAAGGCTTCGTTTTTTTATAATAAAGATTGATTTTAATTTCGAAAACGATGACGATTTTTTATTAGATGTCATTTTTAGAAAATAATAGTTTTTAAACTTTTGTCAAATAGGAATCGAGACTATACATTGTCTTCTAACAGTAAATTCACATAAAATGAAGGCAACTTCTAGAACTCTTTAACCCTATGCACAAAGTTTAATGAAAACGTTTATCTATTTTTTACGAAAACATCTTTTATGACATTTCAAAACCACATGGAGCCTTTTCGTTGAACAAGGATCAAAGTTCGCTAAACTCTTAATTTTTAAACCTCGTGAATCTAATATCCTAATTTGATTATTTTTAGAAAATCTTCATCGTTTGCCTTATTTTGGAAAACCGTTTTTTGTGTCGTAAATCAAAACAAGCATTCAAAACGTGTCGGGGCTATCCATGGGCATGTGAGCCATCTAAATAACCTCAAACACCCACAATCACATATTTTATTATTACGGGGCCTTAACCCAATCACGGTTTGGTATCGCTTTAAGGCCCGACATTACATATATACAACCATGGACCATATACAATGATTATATACACCAAAAATGTCCATCATCGGGATTTGATCACGAGGATCTCCTCCCTAGGCTCACAGTTACCCAAATCACTGCACAACCATACCAAGGCAAATCTAACAGTAATAGACTTATTATTATATTACACAACTCAACGATCGCAAAACCAACACTACGAACTATTCATTACCACAATAAACGATATATCACCGTACGGATGTCATCGGGGCATTAGGAGGAAGTTACGTTCCGACGGAACCCTCGCTAATAACCCCTAATCCACGGATCATCACCAATATAACAACATACTACATTAAACAAATCAAAACACAAGATTATACTAGCAATACGAGCAATAAAAAATCAAAGAGAACACCCTTTTCACCTTGCGAAATATCAACGAAAGCTTCTTATTTCACGAATCGAATGACACCACAAGAACACTTGACTAATTAGCAAAAGAAAATGGATTTCTCACTTGAATCTAGCAAAGACCCGAGCTTTTCTCTCTCCTCCCGCACACTCTCTCTCTCTAAAACTTAATTTTTTCTCTCTCTTTTCTTCTCTCGGGTGGAAATGGCAATGTATAGCATTCCGCAGGCAGCCGCTGGTGCAACTGTGGCTGGCCGCAGGTGCATCTGCGGCAGGGTTCGCTAGTCGTCCGCGCCGAATCCTCGGCTGCCGGGTTGTCTCCTCGAGCCGCGCACTGTCCCCTTTGTCGGTGGCCGCAAATACACCTACGGCTTCCCGGCTTGCTTTTTTCGATTTTCGTGCCACGCGGTCTTAAATCGCCAATTTCTGCTGTATTATTTTGGAAGGCTGTTTCCTGATACATAAGTCATTTTTTGTGCATGGTTTCCCGGGAGCGAGGCCCCCTACTGCTGTAAACGTAATGGTCCTTTGCCGTCTTTGGCGATCGCATCGGGCTTTGTCTGGATTGACCGTATGTCTCGCCTCAAATGACTCGATTCTCGTTGTGCGCTTGGCAGCTTTAATCGTAAGCCGTGGTGGTGACTTCGTGTTGGCGTCTACCCTTCCTTTTCGTATGCCGGGTCAAATGACGATTTTACCCTCCTGTCAGGGTTAGTACACAAGTGCAAAATTTGGGTGTCTACACTCATCTAAGGTGTGGAGCACTCTATTTATAGAGTATCCTTAATTACCATCAACTCTCCTTAATTCACCAACATAGTCAAATTAGTGCTAATTAGGATACTATTTGATGGATGGACATGTTGAATGACTAAGTGATTGACTAGAGTGGTTGAGCAACCTTGTCATTCAAGAGATTTTCCAAGCAAACTCATGCAACACTCCACCCCCTTGTGGGGTGATGTGCCAAGAAATTGATATATTTTAGCCTATTAAATTATACTTTGGAGAATATTTATTATTACAATTGCTATGTTTTTATTGCTTTTCAGGAGTTTGGAGTTTGAGATGAGATGGTGTTAGATTACACTGACTTGTTTAAAGGCTTAGCAGCTCATGTTGTCAATGCCTTGGCAATCCAAATTAAAGCAATATTTATTTAAGCAGCTTTAGCAGTCCAGTCAACAATTAATAACAAGTCAAGCAATCCAATTGTGGGCTAGATTCAGTACATTAATTTAAGGAAATTCAAGCAGCCATTGGTTTTAAGTGGGGGTCCAATAATTAATAAGCAAGTCCATTATGTTATTAAATGGACTATCAATAGCCAGCCTCCTAACGCAGCACAAGGGGCATCATCAGATTTTTAGTAGAGATCTGTGGATAAGTCAGAAGGAACAAAAAGAAAAAGACTCCTGGCTGGGCAAAACAACAATTACGTGAGAGAATAGGAGATAAAGCAGCCTCACGTGATAGAACCAAGTCCATAAATCAGCTTTAATAGAGAAAGAAGAAGAGGAAAACAACGGTCAGAGAGATAACACAGCAGCGAAGCTTCAGAGAGCAGCCTCACGTTATTCAAGCAACGCAGATTGTAGTAGAGAGGAAGCAGTTGAATAACAGAAGTGTGGGGAATCAAACATAGGAGATTTCGGTTGTGATTATTTCCTCTTTTCTTTTAGCAGTATGAGATTCTCCCATTCAAATTTATTATGTGTTGAATTTTAAGAATAGCAGTTTAATATTTTTTTGAATATTGCAATGCAGAATTTATTTATTTATTTTCTCAATTAGTTGGTACATTTAATTAGTATTCTGTTAATTTAATCATGCATTATTTAATGATGTTTTGTGTTTTAATTGCAAGCATGCTAGGCTAGGTTATTATCTACGGTTAAGGATGGGTATATTTGGTTGATTTCATTGCACAAATTCATGCCAATTAATTCTACAGATTTAGTGTTTTCATGTTAAAAATAATTTTTACTATTGAATGCCCATTTTTATTGAGATAAAAAAATAAAGTTGGATTCTCATTATTATTTGTTGGATTCAGTTTATAATTTGTTAAAAGCGGATATAAATTGTGTTTTGATGGAGATAATGCGTGTTTTGATTTTATACATATGTTTGGCTATGGAAGAATTAACAAATTGATTTTACAAATTAATTGGGCTTAATTGAATTTATTTTCCGTACCTAATAGAGTCGAGAGACCAAATTAGTGCGAGATAAAAAGTAGAGTTATTTGGGCATGAATAGTAGGAAGATGATATTGAATATATGATTCCGCCACCCTAGTGTTTTATTATTGATTAATTTATTCGTGCTAGAATTTTATTATTTATTATTTATTTGCAATTTTTAGTTGATAAATTATAATCCACAATTTTTAAACTAGATTAGGTTTTAATTAAAATTTGTGAGTGAGGAAATACACGTCCCATCCGTCAAGTCTCTAGGGTTCGACCTCGCACTTCTGAGCTATACTAGATATTCGATTCGTGCACTTGCGAGTAAGTAAAACATCACAACATGTTTTTGGCGCCGTTGCCGGGGACTTGAAATAACTTTTCCTAGCAACTCACTAATTTAAATTAATTCCTTCTACTAGTTCTTAAAAAAAAAAAAAATCAAAAGTTAAAAAGACAAAAAAATTAGGAGTAGAGTAGTGTATGAGCACTGTTTGGAAGCGTGGTGATAAGAGATTGATTAGGATAGAAAATTTAGAACTAAATCCTTTATTTGAGGGAGAAATGATGGCTGAAGAACAAGAAGAAACGAAAACCTTAAAGGAGTTGTTCTCACCTATTACCACCAATCCACCGTCATGCATTGTATTGCCTGCCACAACCGCGAACCATTTCGAGCTTAAACCTCAAGTAATGCATCTTCTACCTATTTTTCATGGAATCGATCAAGAAGATCCTTACCTCCATATTAAGGATTTTCTAGAAATTTGTGCCACTTTCAAATTCCAAAATTTTTCTGATGAATCGGTTCGCCTACGTTTATTTCCTTTCTCCCTGAAAGGAAAAGCAAAAGCGTGACTTAACTCATTACCTTCTAGGTCTATCACTAGTTGGGAGACTTTGGTTTCCAAATTTCTTACTAAATTTTTTCCCATGTCAAAGACAAATGAACTTCGAAGGCAGATATCCAATTTTTGTCAAGAGGATAATGAAAATTTTTATGAATCGTGGGAAAAATTTAAGGACCTACTTTTGAGATGTCCCCACCATGGTTTTGAGACATGGAGATTAGTTCAATATTTCTATAATGGGTTAACTCAAATAAATCGAAACATGATCGAATCCATGAATAGTGGCACTTTCCTTAGTCTCAAAGAAGAGGAAGCATACAATTTCCTTGAGAATCTGTCCGAGAGCTCTCAGCAATGAGATTTCTCTTCTTATAGGAATTCATCACCTCAAGTTAAGAGAGAAGTAAAGAAAGAAGGCATATATGAGCTATCTGAAGACGTAGAGACTAGAAGACAGTTAGATAGTCTCTCAAAAAAGTTTGAAGCGTTGGCTTTATGGTTGGACAACAATTCTGTCGATCAAGTCCAAGCTGAAGTGTGTTCTGTGTGTGCTAGCCCTATGCATACATCTCAAACTTGCCCCTCTATGGTAGGATTCTCCGAATTCATGCCACAACAAGTAAATGCGATGAATGACTACAAAAAGCAATTCAACAGCCCATACACAGATACCTACAATCCGGGTTGGAGAAACCACCCAAATTTCTCATGGACACAGACTCAACCCATGTCTAATGTGGGTGCCCCATCAGCGAATGCTCCACGATATCAGCCACCTCCTGGTTTCCGTCCATCAATAAATTCTTATCCATCATATCAGTCTACTCTTCCTACTCAGTCACCCCATGTCACTCCTAATCAATTCTCATCTTTGGAGGACACTCTAAAACAGTTCATTCAAGCGATTAACCAAAATACCCAGACTTCAAATCAAATTTTGCAAGAAGTCAAGAACACTGGCCTCATGAACACTCAAGCCATAATCAAATTAGAGAGTCAAATGGGTCAAATTGCAAGTCAATTGGGTGAAAGAAAAAAGGGTAAATTTCCAAGTCAGCCTATTCCGAACCTTAAAGGTGTTTCCTCAAGTGGGACAGCTCCTAACCCACCAAATGCACCAACACATGGGCAAGTTCAAGCCATCACCACTCTTAGGTCGGGAAATGTTATCAATAGCGAGGAGGAAGATAAAGAAGAAGAGCGTAATTCAGCTGAGGTTGAGCCTCCACCTCAAGTTGTGAACCAAGTGCCTCTCGCTAAGAAAGCAAGTGAAGATAGAACCTTTGTTCCTAAAGCCCCATTTCCTCATAGGCTGAAAGACAATAAGAAAGGTACGCAATTTGAAGAAATTTTGGAGGTGTTTAAGCAAGTTTAGATAAACATCCCATTACTTGATGCTATAAAGCAAGTACCTTCTTATGCCAAGTTTCTCAAAGACTTGGTCACTCAAAAGAGGAGAACAAATGTTCCTAAAAAGGCATTTTTGGCTGAGCAAGCTAGCTCCATTATCCAATGCAAGATCCCTATCAAATACAAGGACCCCGAATGTCCAACAATCTCATGCAAGATAGGCGATCATCATCTCGAGCGAGCTTTGGTAGATTTGGGGGCAAGTGTGAACTTACTGCCATATTCGGTGTATGTGCAGTTACATTTAGGAGAGTTGAAGCCCACACCAATGACAATCCAACTTGCCGATAGGTCAGTGAAAATTCCTAGGGGTGTCATTGAAGATGTTCTGATCAAGGTAGATACTTTCTATTTCTCTGTGGACTTTGTTGTCCTTGATACCGAGCCTGTTCAGAACACAAGAGGGCAAATTCCTGTGATTTTAGGGCGACCATTCCTTGCTACATCAAATGCCCTCATCAATTGTAGGAATGGAGTGATGAAAATTTCCTTTGGGAACCTCACAGCAGAGCTGAATATCTTTGACATAAGCAAGACCTCAATAGATACTGATGATGATTCTAGACAAGTCCATTTGATTGAGAGTCTAGTAGAGGAATCTTTCTTGCAGACTTGTAGAGAGGACCCATTAAAGGCTTGTCTGTCCCATTTTGGTTGTGATTTCGATATTGATGAATCCATTAAGCAAGTCAATGCGCTCTTAGATTAAGTGCCTGTCATGGGTACACATTTTTTTCAACCTAAACCAGCGCCTCTAAATCTTTCATCAACTCCTCGACCTCCTTCCATTGAAGAACCACCGAAGTTGGACCTAAAGCCCTTACCTGATAATCTGAAGTATGCATTTCTAGGTCCAACAGAGTCATTGCCTGTCATCATAGCTTCTGATCTTGATAATGCTCAAGAAAAGAAATTACTTGAAGTCCTTCATGAGCATAAGGAAGCTATTGGATGGTCTATCATAAATTTGAAAGGAATCAGCCCATCAGTTGTCATGCATAAGATTCACTTAGAGGAAAATGCAAAACCCTCTCGTGAACCACAAAGGAGGCTGAATCCAGTGATGCAAGAAGTAGTTAGGGCCGAGGTACTCAAGCTTCTTGATGCGGGTATTATCTACCCGATATCCGATAGTGAGTGGGTGAGCCCTGTGCAAGTAGTTCCTAAGAAGTCAGGAATTACAGTGGTAGCCAATGAGCATAATGAGTTAGTTCCATCTCGTGCTCAGACGGGATGGCGTGTTTGTATTGACTACCGGAGGTTGAACTCAATGACTAGGAAGGATCACTTTTCCCTTCCTTACATTGATCAAATGCTGGAAAGATTAGCCGGTCATGCTTACTATTGCTTTTTGGATGGTTATTCTGGTTATAACCAAATTCCAGTCGATCCATCTCATCAAGAGAACACGACATTCACGTGCCCTTTCGGTACATTCGCCTACCGACGCATGTCATTCGGCTTATGCAATGCACCTACTACTTTTCAGCGGTGTATGATTTCTATATTCTCTGATATGGTAGAGCGATTCCTAGAGGTTTTCATGGACGATTTTTTGGTGTTTGGGTCTTCTTTTAAGGAATGTTTGAAACACTTAACTCTAGTCTTAGAGAGGTGTAGATAGAGAAATCTAGTGCTTAATTGGGAAAAATGTCATTTTATGGTACAAAGGGGAATTGTTCTTGGGCATATCATCTCCAAAGAGGGAATTGAAGTAGATAAGGCAAAAGTAGATTTAATCTCTAACCTACCGCCCTCGCGGACGGTTAAGGAGATTAGCTCATTCTTAGGTCATGCTGGTTTTTATAGGCGTTTTATTAAGGATTTTAGCAAGATTTCTAGACCTCTTTGTAAGCTCCTTACTAAAGATGCCTCATTCGTATTTGATGAAGCATGCCTAAAGGCCTTCGAGACTTTGAAATCCGCTCTGACCTCCGCACCTATCATCCGGTCCCCTGACTGGAGTCTTCCATTTGAGATCATGTGCGATGCATCTGACTATGCAGTTGGCGCAGTTTTAGGTAAGAGAATTAACAAAGTCCCTCATGTGATCTACTATGCAAGTAGGACCTTGAACGACGCTCAACTCCATTATTCCACCACAGAGAAAGAGTTGCTAGCAGTCGTATTTGCCCTAGACAAGTTTAGGTCCTATCTTTTGGGGTTTAAAGTCATTGTCTATTTAGATCATGCCGCCTTGAAATACTTGTTTTCCAAGAAAGATGCAAAGTCGCAGCTGATTCGGTGGGTCTTGTTATTGCAAGAGTTTGATTTGGAGATAAAAGATAAGAAGGGAGCTGAGAATGTTGTAGCAGATCACTTGTCTAGACTCATAATTGAATTCTCGAGTGATCCCTTGCCCATAGTCGAGACATTCCCTGATGAGCAGTTGATGCATGTTTCCCAATCACCTTGGTATGCAGACATTGTCAACTATCTTGTTACACATGACATGCTCGGTCACTGGTCTAAACAAGATAGATCCAAATTTTTATTTGAAGTGAAGCACTTTTATTGGGATGATCCTTATCTCTTCAAGTATTGTTCCGATCAGGTAATTAGGAGATGTGTCCCTGATGAAGATCAAATGCAAATTCTCTCCTTTTGTCATGATCAGTCGTGTGGAGGCCATTTTAGTGGAAAGAAGACAGCTGCTAAGGTGTTGCAGTGTGGATTTTATTGGCCTTCCTTGTTTCATGATGCACATGCCTATTGTGTAGCTTGTGAGAGATGTCAAAAGTTAGGTAGTCTCACACGATGAAGTATGATGCCCCTTAATCCCATTTTGATAGTATAGATCTTTGATGTGTGGGGGATAGATTTTATGGGACCCTTTCCTAACTCATTTGGCAATCTCTATATTTTAGTAGCCGTCGACTATGTGTCAAAGTGGATAGAGGCTAGTGCGTGCATAACTAATGACCACAGAGTTGTGGTTCAGTTTTTGAAAGAGAATATTCTTGCACGATTCGGTACACCTCGCGCTATTATTAGTGATAGGGGGTCGCACTTTTGCAATAGACCATTTAGAGATCTAATGAAGAAGCATGGAGTGATTCATAAAGTGTCGACCGCGTACCATCCACAAACTAGTGGACAAGCCAAAATTTCTAATAGGGAGATTAAACATATCTTAGAGAATACGGTAAATCCCAATAGAAAGGATTGGTCAGTTCGACTGACAGATGCTTTATGGGCATACCGTACTGCATACAAGACTCCCATTGGAATGTCCCCTTATCGCATAGTGTATGGCAAGGCATGTCACCTGTCTGTTGAGTTAGAACATAGAGCATTCTGGGATGTTAGGCAATTTAATTTTGATGTTGACCAGGCAAGAGATCATAGAAAGCTTCAAATTGCTGAACTAGAAGAGATAAGGAATGATGCATATGACTGTGCAAAATCGTATAAGGAGAGGATGAAGAGGGTGCACGATCAAAAGATTCTTAGGAAATCATTTCACCCTAGTCAGAAAGTCCTTCTCTACAATACTCATTTGCATCTATTCCCAGGTAAGTTAAAATCTAAATGGTCCGGTCCTTTCATAGTCCAGCAGATTTATCCTCATGGGGCCATTGAGATTCAGAATCCTAAAGATGGTACTGTGTTTAAAGTGAATGGTCATCGTTTAAAACCATTTTTAGAGTTAAAAAATCCAGAAGTTGAAGTTATGCTTCTGGAGGATCCCGTTTATCGGGATTGTTTTATTTAGCCATGATTCTTGTATATTATTATATATTTAGTTTTTCTATTTTTGCTTTTCTTTGTTCTATTTCTAACAAATGTGCAAGTTTATCTTTCTGATTGGAGCTTCATCATGTTCATTTTATCTAGGTGATATCCTTCCTTTTCTTATTTACTTGTCTTTGTACATTGAGGACAATGTAAGATGTAAGTTGGGGGGTGGGACTTATTTGTTTTATCATTGATGCACTTCACATATTCACATATGACACTTTGTTAGAACTTGAAAAAAAAATTTTAGATTTTTTTAAAAATTTTATACAATGGTTCTTGAGCTAATATTAAGTTTCCCTTTGTCTAGCTGATACAATAACGATGACACATTCGTCTTAATGCTCTACATGTGCATGCTTACTTCTCTTACTATCATTATTAAGAGAAATTTTATGATTGTTAATTCTCATTTCATTTGAGCACATTTGACAACTAATGCATGACTAGATGGATGAGTGAGTATAACTTAAATTTCCTAGAAAAACATAAATGTGGAGACAAAATAACCTGTGAGTATTTGAGCCAATCGTCCTATTTGTGGGTTTTTATATCAATTCTAAATTCTTTTTGAAAAGCGTATTTTGCTGATTAGTCTCATTATTCTTTGCTTTGATTGAACACTAAAAAGGTATGTCCATGAAATGTAATTTCTTTTGAAGGATTCCTAACATTGCTTGAACTGAAGAACTCTAGACCTTAGGAAATGACTTAGGCCATCTTTGGTAACTGACATATAAGCCTAATTCCACCTTTACATGTATACCGCTAATCACCACTTTGAGCCATTTTATAACCTTTCGTTGTTAGCCCAATATCCTTACCCTACTCTAATTTGGAGTGTAAACCATATTTATAGCCTACCCATTATCTAAGGATGTGTTGAGATTATTTTATGTATGGGCAATAGTGAAAAGTGAGCTTGAAAAAATGATAAAATGGAAAAAAGAGAAAAAGTGATGCAATCTCCATTAAAGTTCCAAAAAAAAAAAAAATTAGAAAAAATGCATGAAAAAGGAGATGTGAAAAAATTTGAAAGGTTGAAAAAATAAAAGAAAAGCTCAAATGAAGTTAAATTAAGCCCAAGTGTTAGTTTTATATCTTTATATCTCAGCATGTTTCTTAGATCTTTGAATTCCTTATAAATCCCTTCGTTTCATAACCCTTGCCCTAAGCCTTACATTATAACCCTAAAAAGTCCTAATGATCCTTTGGAATATGGTTTAAAGGTGAGAGTAGTAAAGGGGATCCATTTATGCATTTCACTTTTCTAGTGGGATTTATCCTTTCATGAGACTCTTGTTTTTTTTCATTTATAGCGTTTTTCATATATACATGTGAGAGGCATTTGAATTTGAATATATTTACTCTTTATAGCTCACATGTAATGAGAGCATTTACACCCTATTCTTGAGTGTTTCATTTGTTGAGTGTATGTCATGTGAGGAGTTGAGTCAAAGCATAGTTTGGATGGGGGTTTAAAGTTTTACTTACTTTGATATCAATGATGTTATGTTGTTGTCAATGCACACACTCACAACGAGATTGGCGAGAATGAAATATTCTTATTAATATTGCTAGTTTGAAAACTTTCATGTTGCATGTGTGTCATATTGTCTTTGCTTGTGGGTGTTTCGATGTCTTTGTTGAGTTATTTACATTGGTGAAGAAAGGGAATTATATTTTATAAAAGAACCATTGTATTCGAATTTTGTTGGTATATTCACTGCAAACCATCACAAGACACAACTCGTCCACTTGGGTTGACCAAGGGGTTTAAAGGCTTGTAGTATACGCTAAATACTATCGTGTTCCCTACGAAAGTGGCTTAAATTTATTTAGGATTTTATTTGTTTCATTTTCTTTGTTTTTGCTTTGCTCGAGGACTAGCAAAGTATAAGTTGAGGGGAATTTGATGTGCCAAGAAATTGATATATTTTACCCTATTAAATTATACTTTGGAGAATATTTATTATTACAATTGCTATGTTTTTATTGCTTTTCAGGAGTTTGGAGTTTGAGATGAGATGGTGTTAGATTACGCTGACTTGTTTAAAGGCTTAGCAGCTCATGTTGTCAATGCCTTGGCAATCCAAATTAAAGCAATATTTATTCAAGCAGCTTTAGCAGTCCAGTCAACAATTAATAACAAGTCAAGCATTCCAATTGTGGGCTAGATTCGGTACATTAATTTAAGGAAATTCAAGCAGCCATTGGTTTTAAGTGGGGGTCCAATAATTAATAAGCAAGTCCATTATGTTATTAAATGGACTATCAACAGCCAGCCTCCTAACGCAGCACAAGGGGCATCATCAGATTTTTAGTAGAGATCTGTGGATAAGTCAGAAGGAACAAAAAGAAAAAGACTCCTGGCTGGGCAAAACAGCAATTGCGTGAGAGAATAGGAGATAAAGCAGCCTCACGTGATAGAACCAAGTCCATAAATCAGCTTTAATAGAGAAAGAAGAAGAGGAAAACAACAGTCAGAGAGATAACATAGCAGCGAAGCTTCAGAGAGCAGCCTCACGTTATTCAAGCAACGCAGATTGTAGTAGAGAGGAAGCAGTTGAATAACAGAAGTGTGGCGAATCAAACATAGGAGATTTCGGTTGTGATTACTTCCTCTTTTCTTTTAGCAGTATGAGATTCTCCCATTCAAATTTATTATGTGTTGAATTTTAAGAATAACAGTTTAATATTTTTTTGAATATTGCAATGCAGAATTTATTTACTTATTTTCTCAATTAGTTGGTACATTTAATTAGTATTCTGTTAATTTAATCATGCATTATTTAATGATGTTTTGTGTTTTAATTGCAAGCATGCTAGGCTAGGTTATTTTCAAGGGTTAAGGATGAGTATATTTGGTTGATTTCATTGCACAAATTCATGCCAATTAATTCTACAGATTTAGTGTTTTCATGTTAAAAATAATTTTTACTATTGAATGCCTATTTTTATTGAGATAAAAAAATAAAGTTGGATTCTCATTATTATTTGTTGGATTCAGTTTATAATTTGTTAAAAGCGGATATAAATTGTGTTTTGATGGAGATAATGCGTGTTTTGATTTTATACATATGTTTGGCTATGGAAGAATTAACAAATTGATTTTACAAATTAATTGGGCTTAATTGAATTTATTTTCCGTACCTAATAGAGTCGAGAGACCAAATTAGTGCGAGATAAAAAGTAGAGTTATTTGGGCATGAATAGTAGGAAGATGATATTGAATATATGATTCCGCCACCCTAGTGTTTTATTATTGATTAATTTATTCGTGCTAGAATTTTATTATTTATTTGCATTTTTTAGTTGATAAATTATAATCCACAATTTTTAAACTAGATTAGGTTTTAATTAAAATTTGTGAGTGAGGAAATACACGTTCCATCCGTCAAGTCTCTAGGGTTCGACCTCGCACTTTTGAACTATACTAGATATTCGATTCGTGCACTTGCGAGTAAGTAAAACATCACAACATGGGGCCCCTTAAATCTCAGCAAAATGAGATTTAATCCCCCATTTTTGCTTTATTTTTATAGCTTAAATATACATATATACATATATATATATATATATATATATATATAAATGTTGACCAATTTTGACTACCATTTGGGCTCCACATTGGACTCTAGGATTTAAATATATTGGGCTCATCTATTTAATTTGGTTGGGCTCAATTTAATTGTTACATTGGGCTAACATTAAATACCCTATGTTACATTTAATTAAAACAAGTATTGAGCTAGTTTAATTATTACATGGATCAAGGTTTAATTAATTACTTGGACTACTAGGTTAATTCATTTGACCTAGATTAATACCTCATTTGGATTTAAAATATAATCTAATTAAACTTGCTTTTAATTATTCTTCACATTGAGTTACATAATTAACTCATCCATAGTTAATTCTTAACACCACCTTTATTTACCTAGCAATTAACCAATATTTGGTTAATGTTCTCTCTTGTCTACCAACTAGGGTTATTCAATTAACCCCACATTAGTTAATTCTCTACACTCAACCAAATTTTTTCAACACTTTGACCATCAATTGACTTTTTAAACATTTGGGCTATATAGCTTATTTTGCATTGGACTTTCTTATTTAATTATCCATCTTCATGCAAGTCTTCCCATATTGGACTAACATCTATAATACTTTTGGGCTAATCCACTAGTAGTAATTAAATTACTTGGACTCTATACAACAACTTACTAATTATATTAATTACTTCTTAATATTGTCATTCTAGGCAATATTCCACTTCTCTACTTGTTACTCATAACTTTAATTCATGACTTATATAATTAACTCAATTAATTATATTACATGACTTTTCTTTTTAATCCATACTTAAACTAATTAATTTATTAATTTTATTGAGTATTTAACTTACTTAACACATTATCTTGTTTGACTAACAAACTCAACTCTATGTATATATATAAATATTAATATAATCACCTTCACTTCTCGATTGAATTTATTTTCTTAATAAATTCTCTACATGTATCATTAAAATAGTTCCACATTTAATTTTTAACAAATAAATTATGTTAAAAAAAAATGTTCACCCATTTTCTACGCATCTTACTTCTCAAATTCTAGGTTTTAAACATTAACCTTTAATTAAATCAATTAAGATATTATTTAAAATCTTTGAAATATCTGGGATATTACAGCTGGGCCGATTCCCAGTTAGTCGGGTCGGGTCGATTTTTGCCTGGTCGGGTAGGATCGGGTTGGTCCGGGTCAGAAAATGAAAAATGTTCCAAATTTTTTAATATTATTTTTTGACTCAATAAATGTATTTTTAAAATTATAGATAGTTGATTTAATAAGTAAAAGAGGATAAAAAAATATTAAAGGTTTAATAATATAAATTAAATTAATAAAATATTATTCGTAATATAATAATATTAGAAAATCATTAAAATATTATTAAATGTGCAATAATATTATAAAAGTCAATAAAATATTATTAAATGATTAATAATATTAGATAATTAATAAAATATTATTAAATGATTAATAATATTAGATAATTAATAAAATATTATTAAATAGTTAATAATATTAAATAATGAATAAAATATTATTAAAGGATTAATAATATTAGATAATTAATAAAATATTATTAAATAATTAATAATATTATAAGATAAAAAAATATTATTAAATGATTAATAATATTAGATAATTAATAAAATATTATTAATGGTTAATAATATTAGATATTTAATAAAATATTATTAAATAATTAATACTATTAGAGGATGAACAAAATATTATTAAATGGTTAATAATATTATAAGGGTAATAAAATATTATTAAATGGTTAATATTATTAGAAGACTAATAAAATAAAAGTCAATAAAATATTATGAAATGATTAATAATATTAGATAATTAATAAAATATTACTAAATGATTAATAATATTAGATAATTAATAAAATATTATTAAATAGTTAATAATATTAAATAATGAATAAAATATTATTAAAGGATTAATAATATTAGATAATTAATAAAATATTATTAAACAATTAATAATATTATAAGATAAAAAAATATTATGAAATGATTAATAATATTAGATAATTAATAAAATATTATTAAATAATTAATACTATTAGAGGATGAACAAAATATTATTAAATGGTTAATAATATTATAAGGGTAATAAAATATTATTAAATGGTTAATAATATTAGAAGAGTAATAAAATATTATTAAAGAATTAATAATATTAGGTGATTAATAAAATATTATGAAAAAAATTAATAATATTAAGTAATTAATAAAATATTATTAAATAATTAATAATATTACAAGGTTAATAAAATATTATGAAATTATTAATAATATTAGATAAGTGTGTGAGCTATAGTAAATAAATAATATAGGTTTTATGTGATTGAAATATTATCAAGTATTGATAATATTTTCTAAGTATTTATATAACCGTAATTATATAATTAACTAAGAGTTATAGAGGTTATCATATGAATGTGTTTATGATGCTAATTAAAGATCAACTTGATTAATTGTTAGGTCTATTTAAAGATTATTAAATTGAATTAATTAGCAATAGATTACGCACGAGGCAAGTTTTCCTTAACCATAACTTCTATTTATTGTTATAAGTTTTCTTCTACCTTATTTACATTGAGCAATTCAATTATTGTTGAGTAAGTATCTACACTCATAGTTATTTGATAGAGCTTTAAGTGGGTTAATTATCTAAAATTATTCCACATCATTACTGTTATTGTATTCGCACATAATGCTGTTGCAAACGTTTTAGTTCATTAATTCAAGAACTGTTTAAGAATGTCTAAGCTAATTATTTCGGTTAGACAATGCATGTTTAAATTTATCAAATTGAATATTTTAAAAGTTTATCCACACCATTGGTTGGTGCGGATTCTTATAGTAAGACTGAGAATGAACAACCTTAATTTAGGAGATTTTTATATGTCGGGAAATCGAATTTGCGCAATATGTCTGAATGTTATGCATATACATATGGTACAAAAGTCTGATCCCCTCGAGTACTAGTTTTTCGAGGAGTCAGATATAAACAAATGTCTGTTCTACCTTAGTAGCAGTCCATGGTCCTTAAAGACCACTCAGCAGTAAAGAGTCAATCCATTCTGTTATTGAAAATTGATTCTTATCCTTTCACAATTGTTAGCTATTATTGAAAACCTTGATGTTAATTTCTCTTTCATCATGATATATCATATGCTATTTGTTTATAAACTTGCTGAGCTATTTAGTTGCTCATTTTTGCTATATCGTGACTTATTTTCAGCTAAGCTCGAATATTCAAAACCAGATAAAGGCAAGGGAAAAGCCAAAGCTTAGATTAGCTTGATGCGTGCTAGATTAATTACTTATATGTAATTTCTTTGTAAATCTTTTGTATTCCCTTAAGATATGTAATGTTATATTAAGGTTAATCGACCATGGGAAGTGTAGCCTTTTTATAAGGAACCTTATGTATTATTCCGCGAAGTTTAAATACAAATTATATATTAAATTGTTATTAAGTATTGTACAGTGAGAACCAAAATTGAGGTTATTGAACCCGGATTTGGGGTCCTTACAAATATCATATACGATATGAGTTTATTTTTTACATTTGTTATGAGTATATCATACTCATCATTATACACAAAATTCTTTCTTAATATACATTTTTCTTACTAGTCCAATCTAGGCTCGCAATTACAATAATCGCCTAGCATATAGCTAAATGATTTACTAACTTTACAATTTTAAGTTTGTAATACAAATAATGGAGTCAATACATTAAACGGATCTTAACATCATCACAATATTCTTCTTCTATAAATCCAGTATAGACACCCAAAATTTGCACTTTTGTACTAACCCTGGCAGGAGGGCAAAGTCGTCACTTGACCCGACATGCGAAAAGGAAGGTGGACCCCAACACGAAGCCACCCCAACGACTTACGGTCAAAACCACCACAACGAACAACGAGCATCAGGTTACTTGAGTCAAGACAAACAGTCGATCCAGAAGAATCTGATTAGATCACAAAAGACGACTAATGGCCACTACGCTTACGATGTTCGGGGGTCTCGCTCCCCGGTGAGCGAGCGGCTGCCCAGCTCGCCGGTGAACTGGCAGGGGTGGTAGGGGGCAGCGCCCCCTGGAAGCCAGGCACAAATAGCAATTTCTACATCAAGTAACAGCTTCCCAAATTAATACAGCAGAAATTGGCGAATTAAGACCGCGTGGCACGGAAATCGAGAATAGCAAGCCGGACAGCCGCGGATGCACCTGCGGCCACCGACAAAAGGGACAGTGCGCGGCTCGAGGAGACAATGCACAGCAGCCGAGGTTCGGCGCGGACGGCCACAGCAGGCAGCCGCAGATGCATCTGTGGCTGCCTGGTGAACCCTATAGATCGGCCATTTCCACCCGAGAGCAAAAAAAGAAAGAAGAAGAAAAAAGAGGAAGAAGATAGAGTTTAGAGAGAGAGAGTTCGCGGGAGGAGAGAGATCTAGCTTGTTCTTGGTTAGATTTGAGTGAAAAATTCATCCTTTCTTGCTAATTAGTTGAGTGTTATTGTGGTGTTGTCCGATTCATGAAATAAGAAGCTTAAATCGGCATTTTGCAAGGTGAAATGGGTTTTCTTTTGATATTTTCTTGTTTGTATTAATGTGATAATGTTGTGTTTTGGGTCTGTGTAGCATATTATGTTGTTGTATTGATGATGATCCGTGGGTTAGGGGTCGTTAGCGAGGGTTCCATTGGAACGTAACTTCCTCCTAATGCCCCGATGATAGCCGTACGGTGATATATCATTCGTTGAGTTCATAGATAGTTGTGGTATTGTCATTGAGATTTGGGATGCATAGGATACCGTAATGAGTTAGTATTGTTAGATTTGTATTAGTGTTGGTTGTGCAACGATTGGGGTGAATGTGAGCCTAGGGAGGAGATCCTCGTGGTCAAAATCCCGATGATGGACATTTTTGGTATATGTAATCATTAGATGGGATTTATGGTTATGTAAATGTAATATTGGGCCTTAAAGCGATACCGAATCGAGATCGGGTTAAGGCCCCGTAATAATAAAGATATGTGATTGTGGGTGTTTGGGGTTGTCTAGATGGCTCATATGCCCATGGATAGCCCCGACACGTTTTGAATGCTTATTTTGATTTATGGCACAAAAAACGATTTTCAAAAATAAAGCAAACGATAAAGATCTTCTAAAAAGAATCAAATTAGGATATTAGACACACGAGGTTTAAAAAGTAAAGAGTTTTGGGCGAAACTTTGATCCTTGTTTGACGAAAAGGCTATATTTGGTTTTGAAATATCATAAAAGATGTTTTCGGAATAAATAAATAAACGTTTTCATTAAACTTTGTGCATAGGGTTAAAGAGTTCTAGAAGTTGCCTTCATTTTATTTATATTTACTGTTAAAAGGCAATGTATAGTCTCGATTCCTATTTGACAAAAGTTTAAAAACTATTGTTTTCTAAAATGACATCTAATAAAAACCTCATCGTTTTCGAAATTAAAATTAATCTTTCTTATAAAAGGCGAAGCCTCGTCATTTGGGTCAAAAGACGTCTAAAACGCTTTCCCGACAAAACACATTTTGACATATAAAATCAAAGCAACTTTATGCAAAAGGACACCACAAACCTCCATTTAGGCACACACACACGCGCGCACACACACATTTTAAGATTTAAAAGGATAGGAAGACATCGAGATTGCGGTAACCGTATTTCACGGAAGTCGAGGGGTGCCTAACACCTTCCCCTCGCTTAAGCAAGCCCCCGAACTCTATGAATCTCGGTTTGCGGACCAATTGAATCGGAGTCACATATGAGCCATTACGATTACGAAAACAAAATTCGGATGAGTTGGTACATCCATTTCAACAATACCAACTGGCGACTCTGGTCAATTGGCTCATAAAAATTCAACATTTCAAAACCTCGTCGACACTAAGCCGACCCTCTTCAAAAGTCACATCTTAATCTAAAGGCTAAAATTGAAAAGGGCATTTTTATTATTAAAAAACGAAACGACGAAAATCCCGGCGTCGACATCCAGTATTTGTTGGGACTTCTTCCTTTACTACAAAATTTTAGTTTGCAAGAATGAGCACGATAGCTCAGCAAATCTAATAGCTATCACATAGCACATTTCACATTTTATACATGCTTTATATTCCTCATACATCACATTTGACACATACTTCACATCATTCATGCTTCACATTATAGTACTTCACATTATCATGCTTCACATTATTATACTTTACACTACTTCACATTATCATGCTTCACATTATCATACTTTACACTACTTCACATTATCATGCTTCACATTACCCTATTCATATAGATAATAGAGTTCATATACAACAAGTCATTTCAATATTCATTGAATATTAACAGGTAATATCGCATCATAATCTCAACATGCACATTTAAATAATTCATAATAATTTCACATCATATTATTAAGTTCACACAAAATAATTTCTGAAAAACTTGTTTAATAACCTTACTGGCTTTTGCTAATCATTAGCATTCTTTAGTACAACCTTAATTCAAATATGGGTCTACCGATTAATCACTAATGGACTCTATACGTTAGTTTACTACACTAACATACTCATTTTATACTCAATTTAACTTTAATTTTTAAAGAAAACACAACCTAGAAAGACTTTACCTGACCTGACCTGGCCTGTTCGACCCGAACCAAACAAAGCTGGAAAGTTTCTGGCCATAATGGTCTAGCGTTGTGGTGCTATCCTATAGCGCAGCGGCGCTAGGCCGAAATTTCAAAACCCTAACTTTAAGGCTTAGACCAATAAATAAATTGGGCCTCCTATACTATCGAATTCATGGTTCAATTTGAACTTGGTTGATTTTAGTAACTTAGCTTCATATCCTAATTCATTGGCTTTTAAATAAATTCACATTGGCTACTCTTCATATTAGGTTGATATTTTAATTCAACACTTAAACTTATAATCAATCATCATTCTTTGACTAGTTGGCCGGACTTAATTAACTACCAACACAAGGCCTAACTTATACCCTCCCTATTTATTATAGTGGGTTATCTTGAATCTATTATTTCTTCAAAAACTTTATAGCATTATTCTTTTCTCCAATTCTAGGTTTTTACATCTTAACCCTTAAACGCGTTTGATTATATTTTCGAACCTCATAAATATCCGGAATATTATATGCCCTACAGAACAATTCTGCGGTAGGTAAAAAAAAATAAAAACGTAAGGGGTACTATATAATAGTTCTGCGGTGCCCCTAATTTTTTATTTTTTGCAGCTAAGGAGTATTTTCGACAATTGTTTAGTGGGCCACATACCGCATATTAGTTGTGCGGACGTGTTACAAATTATTCTACGGTGCTCCTATCTAAGTCATTTGGACAAGATTGGATTAGATGAAATAGTGTTCTTATCCATCTTTAGTTATGGATTAGTTTTATATATATGTATATGAAAAACTTTTATTTGATTGTATAGTCAGCTGATCTTGATAATGAGATGTAATGATTCACGTAATATTTATTTACATATTTTTAAGGCAATTGATATTGTGAAAATAAAATAATATTAATAAAATGTTATGTGTTACTTAAAGTATTAAGTGTCGTTATTACAAATGACAAATTATTGCTAAATATATATTGACAACATTATTTTTGCAAAAACTATAATGTCAATTTTATTATTTTATAAATGTTTTCAGTAAAAAAATATTTTTTTAACAGTATCATATATTTTTAACTATATATCTATATATACTTGTACCTTCAGAGAGAGGGAGGGGGAGGAGAGAGAGGGAGTGGGTGACAATCCCACGTGAGTGACCACCATCCGTCGGTGGATGTCATGGTTGGCTTCATATCAACGCAAACAGCCAAAATGCCAAAACCTCAGCTACACAACATAAAACCAACACAAACCCACAAAAAGATAACTCCACCTAAAAGTGTGAAAAAAGTTAGATTACTATCATTAACTTATTTGACAAAAGTCACCCACCCGCTACTATTCTCTCCTTTGGTTGGCCACTAGCTCCACCACTAACATTACTAGAGCTCTCCACTCTCATAAACGCTAGTGGTCTCTCTTCTCAAAAGTTGCCCAAATGCTCTTTTCTTTTTTTCTTTTTTCTCCCTCTATAGCTCTATTTTCCCCGTTTCTTTCATTCTCACCTAATAAGTAAATATTTTCTATTTTCAATTATGTAATGTTATACTAAAACATATGTAAAATTTTAATTTAGAATGAGAGATGGATAAAGAAACTAAGCAAGAGAATTCCTCTCTCCTCCCCATAAACAACAAAGATGGATTTCCTAAAAAACAACTAGGTGGCGGCAACGGTAACGGCAACGGCAACGGCGGTAGCAGCGGTGGAAACAATGATAGGCTAAAACGCGACGAATGGAGCGAAGGGGCGGTTTCGAACCTCCTTGAGGCGTATGAAACCAAGTGGGTGCTTCGGAATCGGGCAAAACTTAAGGGACATGATTGGGAAGATGTGGCAAAGTTTGTATCGGCACGTGGTAATTCCACCAAGTCACCTAAGACACAAACTCAATGTAAGAACAAGATTGAGTCGATGAAAAAACGGTATCGGTCCGAGTCAGCCACTGCCGATACGTCGTCGTGGCCGCTTTTCCCCCGGCTTGATCTTTTACTACGTGGTACTGCCGCTCCTAAGCCTATCCCTCCGCCGCCGCTGCTGCCGTCGCCGATTGTCAATTCTGTGCTGATGATGCTTGAACCATCGGTGCCCGTGTCATCACAACCGCCACCACCGTTGCCTCCGGCTCCCACTCCGGCTCCGGCTCAGCCGGTCCATCTTGGAGTTGCACAGAATTCACATGGTTCCTATGGTGCTGATAGGGTGGCCAAGGTATGTGTATTTTAGTTTCAACTTTGAAGTGCTCAATGTGTAATTAATATTTAATATCATCATGGCAACAATTTTCTCTCTTTATGGTTTTTAAGGTAGTATGGTAATTTTGAAAGGCATGTTGGTAACCAATTTAGAAAGTATTTATAGTGGGATTTCCATTGACTAAGTCATTTGAATGCCAAGGCCATATACCAGACTGTGGGGTTGAAATGATCAACTTCGTGGAAGAAAAATTTGCTATTCTTTGTTTAGGTTTACAATAAAGTAATATTTTAATTTTTTTTTTCAATTTCTTAATTTTAAACTGTGGCAAATAAAAATAAATGTAACTAATTGTTGCACGGTGAGTCAATCTAGGGACCACTAGAGGTAATTTCTTATCATATACACATGACTCATAAACTACTTCAATCAGTGTATAAGTTGGTCTATTTTGTCTACACCTATTTTGTTTAGGTTTACAATAAAGTAATATTTTAATTTTATTTTTTTTATCAATTACTTAATTTTAAACTGGGACAAATAAAAATAAATGTACCTAATTGTTGCACGGCGAGTCAATCTGGGGACCACCAGAGGTCATTTCTTATCATATACACATAATCACTCATAAGCTACTTCAATCAGTGTAAAAGTTGGTCTATTTTGTTGTCTGCCTTTATTTTCTTATCTACGAAGTCAAATGAAGGGATTATGAATCTAGATAGTTCAAAATGGTTAGTATATAAAAATAAAAACAAGTTATATTTTATATAATAGACAATTGCAGTAATTTCATGCAGTCTTACCAATTTCCATACAATTAGTATATAATTCTAATTTTGTAGTACATAAAATACAACTTTTTATAATTTGTATAAAAGATCTGTTCGTTTTAAAGTATATGAAATACATTACAAAATAAATTGAGTAGGAAGTACATGTATCTTGGGGTGAGCTCCTTTCACATTAAAGTTTGCCAAGCCATGCAACTGCACTAAATAAAACTCAAAAAATTCAAAATTCATTAACATACATGCATACCATTGTATATTTGACAGGAGGATGGAATGGCTGCCAAATTGTCGGATCACGAATCGGATAAAAACGCAATGGAGACGGATAGTAGCACACCGGCCTTATACAGCGACAAGGAGAAAATGAAGTCCCAAAATCAAAAGACGAGGACGGAGAAAAAGAAGAGAAGGAGAAGGGAAGATCGGGAGATAGCCGATAGCATTAGATGGTTAGCTGAAGTAGTGATGAGGTCGGAGCAAGCGAGAGTTGATACAATGAGAGATTTGGAGAGGATGAGAGCAGAAGCTGAGGCGAAGAGAGGTGAAATGGACCTTAAGCGAACCGAGATCATCGCAAATACTCAACTGGAAATTGCTAAGCTCTTTGCAGGCATAGGCAAAGGGGTGGATTCTTCATTGAGGATTGGGAGAAGTACTTGATACTTCTATCTATATTATAAAGTCAGAGGGAGAATAGCGATTATTTTGGTGAAATTGTGCCACATTATATTATTAAATCATAACGTGTTACTGAAGGTTTAGAAGTGAAAGATTACTAGGACACGTGTTATTGACAGATTTGGATTCCGGGCGGTTGGTTTTGAGTAGTCAATTTGGACATTCTTATATGAATTAGTTGTTTTGATATAACTAGAGAGTTGCATTTTGGTAGTTCTTAATGTATAATATTATACAATTACAACTTTCTACCTATGCAAATGCAACTCACTTTTATAAAACATTTAAATAAATTGCCCAACCCAAAACCAGCTTTTTGGAATCAGAATCCATTATAAGCTACTTACAAGTCGAGATTAAAAAAAGGGCTAATTTAATTTCTTGAAATTTAACGCGTTTTATAACTGAGCCTCTAAAATGCAGTCGATCTACTCGAAGTAGACCCCCAAGTATTGTTAAGTTACCGATATACAATCAAATTTAATATTTTGGCCTAATTTTTATTGAAAAGAGTTGTGTCACGTGATCATTTTCGGGTGAAAAATTTACCAAAGTATCAATTATGGTCCATCATACTAACTTAACAGTAGCCGAAAGTCCAGATCAAGAGAAGTAGTTTGTTTGGGGCTGTATTATAACACTACATATATATATATATATATTGTGTAGAAAAATAACAACTCTACCACATGTTTTATAATGGTCTCTTTTGTTAAGCAATGCAAAGACTATAAATAGCGAATGTAGAGAAAGGGAAAATTGACAATATGCATGGGAAATGTGAAAAAATAAATGGTTTGAGAGCAACATTTAATCGGTAAGGATTGGAGTTTAACTTAAATTGTTAAATCATAGACTTATGCTATATGTGCCAAAAAAATGCTTCTAACGTGACCAAATAGGATAACAGCATCGCCTGTAAGCATTACTGGTGTGATGTCGCAAACACCCAAAAATAAAATTTTACTTTGAAAAAAATATTAATCTAGTAGTGCAAGTAAGAGTCGATCCCACAGAGAATAATTATTTAATTTTATGTTTTGGCAAACAAAAATTGGGGGTTTTTAAATCAACGAAATAATTTAAGTAAAACTAATTAAAATAAATATGCAAATAATTCATTGAAATAAATGAGAAGAAAAAGCCTTTGTTTAAGTCAACATCCACCATCAAGAATTTACAACTGATCACTGATGCAAGAATAACTCAATTCATATTTTAAATATTCAACGTGGAATAATTACTCTAATTCGAATAATTTTCCTATCTCTCCTTAATTTTAGTTAAGCAGAAACAAGCGATCTAAATAACCCTTACTACTAAATAATCTCAAACAAGCGCTAAAGATTTAACCTAGTAGCAACATAAAGAAATAGAGAGATCGTTGAACTAAACAACACAATCCAAGCGTCTACATTTAATTTAGATGAATATTCTTCCTAAGATAAAATAATCTTTTGATCTGCAAAACAATTATTAAACTTAGTTGCTTCATAAATTAAAGTGACCAAACAATTACGGATTTGATATTTAATTTAGCAATAGATTTCAACGAATAATAAACTAGTATGCATCCTAGTAATTAAACGAATTAATCATAAAATTAAACACAGAAAAATATTCAATACTACAAACATAAATTGAACAATTAAAATAAATTAAATCTCACAGTGTATAAATCTTGACGGCTTCAATAACTTAAACCAAGAAAAATAATTTAGCTACTCATAATTGTAGAGAACACTAAATAATAGAAGAGAGAATTTTCTAACAGAAAAGTTGTATTTTACATTGTTTGTCAAACCCTCTATTTATAGGCTCCAAAATCCTTTAACCCTAATAGAAATTATAATTAAAAATAAAAGAAAAATAAAATAATTATTATTCTAACCCTAATTGGAATTAAAATCCAATTTAGAATCAAAAAGTAGCAAAATTTGCGAATAATTCTATTTTTGACAATTTTCGTGCTGCCAAACACGTCACTCGCTACAGTGCCCACACCAGCCGACGTCCGCGCATTGCGCGGACGTTTCTTTCTTCAGTCGTTCACCAAACGACGTCGTTTCATTTGCTGACTGAATTCATTGCGCGGAATCTGCTGCTGCCGCTTAAGCCAAAATGGTGTCGTTGCTCGATTGCTGCTGATACTGCACGCATTGCGCGACCCTTCTTTCCTTAATCCAAACCACGTCGTCGCCTTCCTCGCTTCCATACAGATGCGCGCAATGCGTGACAACCACATTCTGGTTAATTACAGAAATGTCACCGGTCTTTTGCAGAATTTACAGATTTGCCCCCCAAGCTTATTTTTCCTATAAAATAAAATATAAAATAATTAAAAATAAATAAAAATAATAAAAATGCATAATGATTAATAAAACACCTAAAATACTAAAAATAAATAAAAACACATAAATAAAAAGAAATATAAAATTACTATAAAATTTCCTAAATTAACATAAATTAACTAAAATCCTATAAAACCTATTAAAACCAAAATGAGCTAAATAATTAAACATTTAAGCATACAATAAATATAAAAAATAAGTATTGGGGAATAAAAATATCATATAATTTAACCCTATCAAATACCCCCACACTTATCTTTTGCTCATCCTCGGGCAAAACAAAAATAAAAACTATAAAAATAAAACTAATAACCAAACAACTTACTTGACTCGAACAACAAATCAATATGAATTCAACATTAGCCTCAAAAAATTTTAAAATAATAACTTAAAGAAAATTTCAAAATTATGCAAAATCCAGAAATTCAATAGATTTATCAATTTTACTTTAATCAAGACCTTTTGTGTGTGTGTGTGAATCCAAATGTATCAAACTAATTAAAACTCAGATAAGCTTCGGTCATTAATTACCCTATAAAAGACATATAACAAAACTCAATATACTTATTTTTCACATCACTCTCAACTCATATAGGTAAATATAATCGGAAGATCAAAAGGCTTTTAATTAATGAAATACACTAGAATTATTAATATCATTTTTTTTCAATTTTTTTTCCATTTTTTTTTCTTTTAATGGGTGCATTTTATGCACCATCACATTTTTATTTTTTATTTTTTTTTATTTTAGTGAGTACATTTTATGCTCCATCTCACTTTTTCATGTGTTTATGAGTAAGTGCGTTTTACGCTCCACCGCATAATTTTTTTCCTTCAACAATAATCCTAAAAAAATTACCTAAATCATCTCCTCCAAATTATATTTATCTTATATTTCACTTCAAATAATGATCAAATAAGATATAGAATTCAAAAATATCTTTCATAAGCATTTAACCATATAAACTTTCTCTTAATTAAAACTAGTTCAAACAAATGAATATAAGTGCATAAAAATTTAAATGATCTCAAACAAAGTAATAATCAATAAAAAGTCAAAAATTCAAACTAAGCAAAAATTTATTATTTTTCTAGGAGTTATTAATAAAATCAAAATTTTATCATTGGCTAAATATTTCAAAATCTAATTAATTCATTGCTCAAGTGACACATCCTAAAAATAAAATAAAAAATTATCCCATTTTCGTAGGAAACACGGTTACACTTAGCATGTGCAACAAGCCTTTAGACCCCAAGGTTACCCCAAGTGGACGAGTTGTGTCTCGTGAGGGTATGCAGTGAATTTATCCACAAAATTCAAAATTTTAAAATTTTTAAAATTCCCTAAAATTTTCAAAATATGACCTAAAAATAATAAAAATATGACCTAAAATTTTCAAAATATGACCTAAAAATAAAAATCCTAAATCTCTTCCCCCACACTTAAAATTTACATTGTCCCCAATGTAAACTATAATGCAAAGAAACATGTACAAATAACTATAAAAAGAAAAAGGGAAAGAAATGCAAATCTAATTTCTTGGGTTGCCTCCCAAGCAGCGCCTTTATTTTTTATCATTGGCTGGACAACATGCTTAAACACTACATTACTCCTTCCTCTTAACTTTTGACAATCTCATCCATCTTTACTCCATTTATCATGGTCTTGTTCAAACTCCCTTGCAATGGATATGAAGGTTCGACTCCCTCTTCAATGAACATACATTCGAGATGATGAGGGAGAGGCCTTAAATCTGGAATGTAATCTTGCAAAACAAAAGGTAAAGATTTCTTGTTAGGAACTGATAAGTCAAAATATGAATCATTACCTTTGTTTGGAGAATCATTCACAGCCGTAACAGTTTTCTTTAAATCAGCACTCAAGACTAACTCCTCTTTCTCTTTCCCAATACTCTGACTGCATGTCATTTTCAATTCACCCTTTCCATCAGTTTTAGAAATTTTTCCTGCTAAAGAATCAATCACACAACAGAGTAAACAAAATTATGACATTTCATGGCATCAAAAATATTAAACTTTAACAATTTTGCCATCAAACTCCATTGTCAATGTACCACTATGAACATCGATCTTAGTCTTGGAAGTCTTTAAGAAAGGTCTTCCTAACAAAATAGGAGCATTTTGATCACCGTTTTCCATATCAAGCACATAAAAATCAGCAAGAAACATTAAATTATCTACTTGCACAAGAACATCCTCTACTATACCCTTAGGATAAGTGTTAGACCTATCAGCCAACTGAATTACAGTACCAGTTCTATTCAAAGGTTCAAGTTTGAAAGAAGCATATATATAATATGGCATAACATTAATAGCTGCTCATAAGTCTAACATGGCTTGTTCAAATCTAGTATCACCTATCTTGCAAGGGATAGTAAACATTCATAGATCTTGGCATTTTGTAGGGATTTTTCTTTGAATTACGGCAGACACATTTTTTCCTACTTGTACCTTTTCATATCTTTTAAGTGCTTGCTTTCTCTTGTGTGTACACAACTCTTTTAGAAATCTGGCAAAACGATGTACTTGTTTAATAGCATCTAATAATTAATTTTTTACCTCGCATTGATGAAAAGTTTCATATAAGTCTGAATCTTTTTCATATTCCCTTTTTTCTGTTAGAGCAATAGGAAAATGAGGTACCGGTTTATACTCAGAGAGAGGTGAAAAATTATGCTTAGGAGTACCATTTTTGCCTAGAACACTGTCGTCCTTTTTACTGTCTCCTCTGTCCGTGTTGTCTGCTTCTGTTTTACTTTGCTCTTTTGGTGCAGACTTTGTCTTTTCTGGAATTTGTATCTCTTCACCGCTTCTCAACGTGATTACACTAACATTTGCTTTTGGATTCACCATTGTTTGTGAGGGTACTTTTTCAGAATTTTGCTCCTCCAATCTACTGATGGCAATTGTCATTTGTCCCATCTGTGTATTTAAATTCTGTATATTTTCCTTTGTTTCTTGTTGAAATTGCAAAGTATTAGTGCCAAGTTGTTTAACTATATCCTCCAAAGACATATGAGAATCAGATGATTGACCTGTTGTTTGTTAGGGTATGACTGCTTATATTGTTGGTAGCTTGAAATTTTTGAGTCGTAGACGAATTCCCTTGTGGATTTCCATAGCCGAAATTCGGATGATCTCTCCAACCTGAGTTGTACGTGTTCGCGTAAGGATCATATCTCCTTTGTGTTTGATCAGGGAAACCACCTGCTGTATTTACTTGTTCATAGGACTCCTCTTGAAGAGTGGGGCACATATCTGTTGGATGTCCTACTACCGCACAAATCCCACAAGCTTTTACTTGTTGTGTACTACCTACAGCCACTTGACGAACAACAGAAGTTAGACTAGCAATTTATTCTTTAAGTGAAGAAATTTCAACCTCATTGACATTCTGGGCTGTAAAATTAAGCCTAGTGCCGAATTTTGTGAATTAGCCGCCATGTTTGTAATCAGGTTTCTTGCAGCTCCGGGGGTTTTGTCCACCAAAGCTCCTCCACTGGCAGCATCGATCATGCTCCTATCGGTAGACATAAGTCCTTCATAGAAGTCTTGGATGAGGAGTTGCTCGCTGATTTGATGGTGGGGCAGCTTGCAGATAATTTCTTGAAACGTTCCCAATACTCGTACAGGGATTCTCCATGGTTCTGCCTCACACCACAAATGTCTTTCCTGATATTGGCTATCATTGAAGCTGGAAAATATTTCTCCAAGAATAGTTTTTTCATCTCTTCCCATGTGGTGATGCTTCCGGAGGGTAGGTAGTAGAGCTAATCCTTAGCCAAATCCTTTAAGGAAAATGAAAAAGCTCTTAGATTGATTTGCTCTTCAGTCACTCCAGAAGGTTTCAGACTTATGAACACCATATGGAATTCCTTTAAATGTTTATGAGGATCTTTACCTGAAAGGCCATGAAAATTTGGCAATAGATGGATTAGACCAGATTTAAATTCAAAGGAGGTGTTAGCATCTAAATTTGGAAAAGTTATGCTTAAAGGTTGTTGATTCAAATCAGGGTCGCAAACTCTTTCAAAGTTCGATTTCTAGCCATGATTTCCATCTTTAACCTGCACAACTCAAATAAAATATGAAAACTTGAGAAATAAAAAAACTAAGAATAATTACTAAATTAAATAAATATTTACAAAAACATAAAATTAAATTAAAATCATTCCCCGGCAACGGCACCAAAATTTGGTGTGATGTCGCAAGCACCCAAAAATAAAATCTTACTTTGAAAAAAATATTAATGTAGTAGTGCAAGTAAGAGTCGATCCCACAGAGAATGATTATTTAATTTTTTTATTTTCGCAAACAAAAATTGGGGGGTTTTTGAATCAACGAAATAATTTAAGTAAAACTAACTAAAATAAATATGCAAATAATTTATTGAAATAAATGAGAAAAAAAGGCCTTGGTTTAAGTCAATATCCACCATCAAGAATTTACAACTGATCATTGATGCAAGAATAACTCAATTCATATTTTAAATATTCAACGTGGAATAATTGCTCTAATTCGAATAATTTTCCTATCTCTCCTTAATTTTAGTTAAGCAGAAACAAGCGATCTAAATAACCCTTACTACTAAATAATCTCAAACAAGCGCTAAAAATTTAACCTAGTAGCAGCATAAAGAAATAGAGAGATCGTTGAACTAAACAACACAATCCAAGCGTCTGCATTTAATTTAGATGAATATTCTTCCTAAGATAAAATAATCTTTTGACCTGCAAAACAATTATTAAACTTAGTTGCTTCATAAATTAAAGTGACCAAACAATTACAGATTTGATATTTAATTTAGCAATAGATTTCAACGAATAAAAAACTAGTATGCATCCTAGCAATTAAACGAATTAATCATAAAATTAAACACAGAAAAATATTCAATACTCAAAATATAAATTGAACAATTAAAATAAATTAGATCTCACAGTGTATAAATCTTGATGGCTTCAATAACTTAAACCAAGAAAAATAATTTAGCTAATCATAATTGTAGAGAACACTAAATAATAGAAGAGAGAATTTTCTAATAGAAAAGTTGTATTTTACATTGTTTGTCAAGCCCTCTATTTATAGGCTCCAAAATCCTCCTAACCCTAGTAGGAATTATAATTAAAAATAAAAGAAAAATAAAATAATTATTATCCTAACCGTAATTGGAATTAAAATCCAATTTGGAATCAAAAAGTAGCAAAATTCGTGAATAATTCTGTTTTGGACAATTTTCGCGCTGCTAAACACGTTACTCGCTACAGTGCCCACGCCAGCCGCCATCCGCGCATTGCGCAGACGTTTCTTTCTTCAGCTGTTCACCAAACGACGTCGTTTCATTTGCTAACTGAATTCATTGCGCGCATTGCGCGGAATCTGCTGCTGCCGCTTAAGCAAAAACGGTGTCGTTGCTCGGTTACTGCTGATACTGCGCGCATTGCGCGACCCTTCTTTCCTTAATCCAAACGACGCCGTCGCCTTCCTCGCTTCCATACAGATGCGCGTAATGCGCGGCAACCACATTCTGGTTAATTACGGAAATGCCACCGGTCTTTTGCAGAATTTACAGATTTGCCCCTCAAGCTTATTTTTCCTATAAAATAAAATATAAAATAATTAAAAATAATATAAAAATAATAAAAATAATAAAAATGCATAATGATTAATAAAACACCTAAAATACTAAAAATAAATAAAAACACATAAATAAAAAGAAATATAAAAATATTATAAAATTACCTAAATTAACATAAATTAACTAAAACCCTATAAAATCTATTAAAACCAAAATGAGCTAAATAATTAAACATTTAAGCATACAATAAATATAAAAACTAAGTATTTGGGAATAAAATATCTTATAATTTAACCCTATCAATTACAAATCTACATGTCATTGTTTCTACATGACATGATAAAAGTCCACAGTATAAGCTGTGTTGATTTGTAATTTATTGGACTCTATACTTTATATGGGGCAAGGATTATTTATGGTTGGAGTTGAGTTGAATTATTTTATACACTATGATGGGTTTGGATTATGGGTCAGCCTATTCAAGTGTTCTCTTTGAGACAGTTTGAGTAAATAAAGAAGGTTACGATTCTTATTGATTTAGTATTCTAAATTACATTGTGATCCGGATTTTTGGGGGGATAAGGGTTGACCAATCAATATCATAATTGTAATTGGATTCTGTCAAAAGATTTCCTATCCTAATTCGTTGTGGGGACTCAAGGCGGTTAATGAAAAAGTATAAATACGGCTACAAGCGTGGAAACTAGGTTACACAATTATTATTATCAAATATTATTAATTATTCCAGCATTATTTCTGTTCTGTTACATTTTTTTGGCCTGTACGTATTCTCACCCCAGAGCATCCCCAGATGGCCCAAGTCGTCGCCTAATCCGTGGGGTGACTAACGGTTGTTTTTGAGTGCAGGTAACTCGCTGTTTGATGATTTCAACAGGTGGACAAAATCACGCATCAACATTGGCGTTAGAAGGAGGACCTTTTATATTTGATCCACAAATCACCAATTTAGATTAATTTGGAGGTTGTTGTTATGGCAAAAAGGGGAAATTTCAGTAGGGACCAACAGGGATCCTCTATAGAACCAGTTTCAAGACATGTTCGCGGCTTAGTGAAAGACTAGATCGGACCAAATCAATTAAGGTGTAGGCCCATGCAAACTCACTTAGTGCCAATGTAAAGACGATTGTTTACACCATAAGTTTCACTGGATTCTGACCTGTGGAGGGTGGAACTAGACTTGCCAAGATTAAGGCCAAAAGAATTGGTAAACCAAGGAGAAATATCAATTCAACGTGATGAAATGGAGAGAATCAAGCTTCATAAGATCAAAGAAGTAGAGGCCAAACTAGAAGCATTGAGACACCGACACCAGGAGTGGAATACCAATTTGTCTAAGTTAAGGAGAGAGGAGGATCCACCAACTACCATTGAGGGAGGAGAGCGAGAGTTGACCCCATAAAGTCGGCCTCGAAATGGACGAGAAAGAATTAGGCAGTTCAGCTCCTGCAACCGTAACCAACCTCAGGGTCATACGAGGCGACTTGGTCGGCTAGACCAGGATCACACTAAAGATATAAGGCAGCCCAACACACCGAGTCGGTACTATTGGAGACGAACTAGATCTCCAGTGACGAGGAGGAGTCATGATGATATAAGGATGGAACCGGTTCAGGAAGTGCAGCAAATAGTTCCTTACGTGCCTACTCCTGATCCCGTTATGTAGAGGATTGCAGATTTGGAGAGGAGGCTGGCAGCAACAGAAGAAAGACCTATAGTAGTGACAAAGCCGATTATATCCTCACATTTAGATCTAAGATCTCTATTTTCTCCTACCATTGACCAAGAGAAAGCTAATCCGAAGAAGAAGTTGCCATCTTTGGAGACTTATGATGGAACAGGTGACCTGTATGATCATACAAGTTCTTATGAGTGGGTGATGAAGTACTATAATCATCCGGAGGCAGGGACGTGTCAGATCTTCACAACAACACTCAAAAAAAGGAGCAAAGCAATGGATGTTGTTGTTGCCCTTAGATAAGCAAATTTCGTCGGAATTACCTTATTTTCGATGAAAAATTCGGTCAGAAATTCAGTCGTAACTAAGCTCGTCGGGATTAATTCCGTCGAAAATTCAGTCGGAAACTAAAAGTTATTTTTAAAAAAAATATGTAGTGGATACCTTCAGATCCCACTTGGAAATGCATTTACGGTCACTTCCAGTCATCCAATCCTCACAGAAAGCAGGAACATATAGCAACATCTAGCAAATACAAAAAAAATGTAATTCTCAAACAAAATAGTTGTGACGACCCCAAATCCGGGTTCCATAACCTCGAGTTTGGTTCTCACTATTCAACACATTACTAACAATTAAATACATACATTGCATTTAAATATCGCGGAATAATACATATTGGTTCCCTTCAAAAGGTTACAATACCAGGGTCTATCAACCTTAACATAAAAACAGTTCCTATCATAAGGAATTACAAAAGGTTTAACAACCGTAAATACATAAATAAAGATCTAACTAGCATGCATAAGCTACTTAAGCTTTGGCCTTTCCTTTTCCCTTATCCTTCCTGGAGCAATCAGGATTATCTGAAAAATGGTTCATGATATAGCAAGAATGAGCAACTAGTTTGCTCAGCAAGTTTATAACAATCATATAGATTTAATATATCATGAATGAATGGGAAAGATCATCAATGGTTCAACAATAGATATAACAATTGTGAATGAAACAGGATTCAAATTTTAATAAACAGAATATTTGAATCTTAAAATGCTGAGTGGTCTCTAAGGACCCTGAACTAACTAGGGTATAATAGAGTTTCCTCTGACCCTTTGAGTTGTTTGGTTTTCAAGGGGATCAGCCTATTCAACCCGCTGTATATGCATTACATTTAGTCACTGGCGCCCAAAGTCGGTTTCCCGACACAAAATCCCCTAACTTAGGGTTGTTCAATTCTCAGACTTAATATAAGAAAATCCGCACCCAACAATGGTTTGGATAAGCTTTTAAAAGTATTCAAGTTATTGAATTTAGAAACGCAATGTCTAGCTGATCTATTAGCTTCAGACATTTTTAATACAGTTCATGAATCAAGAACTAACAAGCTTCAAATGCACTAAGTGCGATTTTATAAACAATATGGATGTGGAATAATTTTAAATAATTAAACCACTTCAAGCTTTAACAATAAATACAAGTATGGAAACTTGTTCAACGATAATAATTGAGTAGGGTTAGAGAACTTGCCTGTTTGCTCAGCTACAATAATTGTCTAGCTTTAACTAACTTGCTTTGAAATACCTAACATTAATAAAGTCGGTCTAATAATTAGTACGACGTATTTGCATAATTATACGCTTAATAACGAACTTATTTACCACATAAGTACTAACACATAATTTACATTAGTCAAAACAATATTATTAACCTTATAGACACTTAATCATTTTAGGTTAATAATTTAATAAGTTAGAAAATATTCTTCTTAAGTGTTGGACACTTATTAAACCCTTAAACAACTTATTATAATTGTTTAATTAAATCATAATTAAATTTAATTAACTCAATCTCTTTTTAATTACTATTTAATATTGATTAAATAGAAATTAATTAATTAACTCTAGTTATTATTTAAAATAAATAATAACTAATTGTACTTACTTATTATTTAATTATAATTAAATAATAACTAATTATTAACTTAATTTTAACCTTCTTTAATTTAATGTTAATCAACCAATAATTAACTAAGTAGTTAACCTTACATATTATTTAATTAAGAAAATTAAATAATAGTTTACTAATTTTAATCATCTTTAATTATTATTTAATGTCAATTAAATAATAATTAATTATTTAATTAATTTTAATTATTATTTAAGGTTAAATAATAATCAAATCATTCTTATTTATTATTTTAATTAAATAATAAATTATTACTCTAATAACTTAATTTCCAATAATCGTTATTTAATGTTAATTAAATAATAATTAATTACTTAATTATCTTTATTTATTATTTAATAATATTTAAATAATAAATAATTAATTTATAAATTTTATCTCTCTTTAAATATTATTTAATAGGCATTAAATAATAATTGCTAATTTATCATCTTTATTTATTATTAACAATTAAAATAATAAATAAATAATAAATTTATTTAACTTAACCATGGTTTAGCTAACTAGATTAATATTTAAAATATTTAAATATTAAACTTAATGAAAAATATCCTCCCCAATATTATTTTTGTATTATTATTATTTTTGTTATAATTTTAAATTAATTTTCAAATATTTAAATTAATTAAAATTTACCCGAATGGCATTTTCGTAATTAAGTTGAAAAATCGGACCGATGGCATTTTCGTAAATAATTCGAAAACTGAACCGAGGGCAGAATGATAATTCTGCCGAAAAAAACACGGAGGGGCAAACTGGTAATTTCGCAGAAAACCGGCGCTCGCGCATTACGCGCGCCTTCAGTAACAACGGCCCAAAACGGTGCCGTTTTGAGAAGCCGTAAACGGCTTCCGCGCATTGCGCGGAGTGAATTCTTCACAGACGCCAAACGACGTCGTTTGGCTCTGCGTTTTGCCGGCCTAACGCCTCGCGCGCATTGCGCGGACTGTTCCTTTTTTTTCTCCTTCTAGCAGAATGTGAACAGTGCATTTTTAACAAAAATTATACCTTTAATAAATCTTTAACTTTACAATAAAAATCCAAAAAAATTACCAATCACCTTATATTAATTTATAACATGAAAAATTTAATTTTTCATGATTTAATGACATATTTTTTTTTATAAAAAATTTTACATCACATACACTACTATAAATCATAACTTTTTGTGTACAACTCCATTTTGAGTGATTCAAACTTTGTTTTTCTCATGATTTAATGTTCTATAATATTAGAACATCAAACCTAAGTTTTACAAAAAATATTTTTGGACATAAATTCCAAAACTTGTTTACACACTATTAAACACATATTTTAGCATATAAAATATACCAAAATACAAACCAAACATATTAAACTCAAGCATGGCATAAATATTATCATTATACATTAATAACTATATTAACATGTTTATACTAACATGATGATTTATTTCATTTAAAAATAAAACTTAGATTTAGAATAACCATTACCTTGATTTAATGGCTATCTTCCTTTTTCTTCCAAAATAGGTTGTGAAGGAAGATGACATGAACCAAGACTCCTTCTCTTCTCTTAGTATTTTGCTCTAAATTTTTCTCACACTATCAAATGCTCTCTAGCTTGGAAAGTAGAAGAAGAAGAAATGACTCACTTAAGCTCCAAAATTGTAAGTATACTTACAATTTGGATATATATAAAATCTATATCTATCAAAATTACCATCATGCGATAGCAATGAAACTTACACAAGAAAGCTAGCCCATACTAAGTTGGTGAGGATTTTGTGGGAAAAGACTTTCCCAAAAATCAAAACAAGCAACCTTTAATTAAATAAATGAAAAATCAAATAATAATAATAATAATAATAATAATAATAGCAATACACTCTCTCTCCTCCTTCTTGGATTCACTCGGCTGGACTCTTCTTCATGTCCCAAAATGAGTGTCACAAGTCCACTTTTTAATAATTAATAGTTTTATTAAGTATTTTTCAAATGGGCCAATCATTGGGCTTTAATTTAAAATACCAATTGGGCTTCTATTAAATTGTTTGGGCTACTAAATTGTCAAATTTTATTATTCTACATTTGGGCTACTAATTGACCCATGTTGGGCTAATTTAATAATTTATACATTAATTATTCAATCCATGATTAAATAAATAATTAAATTGAATAAATAATTAAATATTTTAACCCATTAGTATAAAATTACTAAATGGACTAATAAATATTATTATTAATATTTCACATTATTTACATTAATTAATAATCATATTAATTAATTTATTATATTTAATTCACTCATTATATTCAATTTAATTGAATATTTAATTAATAGGGAACTTATCAATTAATTTGATATTAAAACTTTAGGGTTTGTTCACTAATTTAATAACATATTAGTGACCCCCTTTAATTAATTTTAGTAATTAATTACATAATTATTTAATCACATAATTAATTAATCACATAAAAAGATTTAAATAATCTCGAAAAAAATAACTCGTTGGAAATTAAATTAATAATTTAATTAATAAAGATGTGGAAATTCTAGGACATTACATTCTCCCCTCCTTATAAAAATTCCGTCCTCGGAATTGTAAAAATAAGGTTACTCAAATAAAAATGGGTAATTTGCCCTCATTTCCTCCTCTAATTCCCACGTAGCTTCTTCAATGGCGTGATTCCTCCAAAGTACTTTGACAGAATGAATTATCTTATTTCTCAGTTTCTGTTCCTTCCTATCGAGTATCTGAACAGGAACTTCTTCATATGATAAGTCCTTCCCGACTTGAATTGGTTCATAGGAGATAACGTGCTTGTAGTCTGGTTTGTATGGCCGCAATACTGACACGTGAAACACATTGTGAATATGTTCCAATTCAGGAGGTAAAGCTACCTCGTATGCTACTTCACCCACTCTCCTCAATATCTCGAACGGTCCTATGAACCTTGGACTCAGTTTCCCCTTCTTTCCAAACCTGATCTTCCCTTTCCAGGGAGATACCTTAATGAACACAAAACTCCCCACTTCGAAGTCTCGTTTCTGTCGATGTAAATCGGCGTATTTCTTTTGACGGTCTTGAGCTGCTACTAGCCGAGCTCTTATTACCTTGATAATTTCTACCGTCTGTTGAACCAATTCTGGCCCCAACAGTCGGCGTTCTCCTACCTCATCCCAACATAGAGGTGTTCTGCATTTTCTGCCATATAAAGCTTCGTAAGGCGGCATACCTATGCTCACATGATAACTGTTGTTATATGCAAACTCAACTAGTGGTAGATGGATTTCCCAACTGCCCTTGAAATCCATCACGCAGGCCCTGAGCATATCTTCTAATGTCTGAATTGTTCTCTCACTTTGCCCATCAGTCTGCGGATGATACGCTGTACTCATTCTCAACTGTGTCCCCAATCTCTCCTGAAGACTTCTCCAAAATTTTGACGTGAAGCGCGGATCTCTGTCTGACACAATCGATACCGGCACCCCATGTCTTGAAACTATCTCTTTGATGTATAATTTGGACAACTGATCCAAACTGAACCTAATCTTGATCGGCAAAAAGTGCGCTGACTTTGTTAGCCGATCCACAATCACCCAAATTGCGTCATATCCCTTCTGTGTTGCTGGAAGTCCTACCACAAAATCCATTGTGATATGCTCCCATTTCCACTCAGGAATTTCTAACGGCTGTAACAATCCACTTGGTCTCTGATGTTCGGCCTTTACCCTTTGACAAGTTAGGCATCGGCTGACACATTCTGCAACCTCCCTCTTTAAATTCGGCCACCAAAAATGCTGACGTAGATCTTGATACATCTTCGTACTCCCCGGATGTATCGAGTATCTTGTACTGTGGGCCTCTTGCAAAATTTCCTCTCGTAATTCAGGCACTAGCGGTACCCAAACACGATTTTCAAATCTCAGCAATCCCATGCTATCAATTTTAAACTTGACCTCTTCTCCATCGGTCATCCTCTTCCGGATTCTGTCACATTCCTCATCTTTGTCTTGAGCCTCTTTCACCCTATCTAACAAGGTTGGGCTCACCTCGACTTCTATTGACTCGTTTGGACTTCTCACTTCCAATTCCATTCGAGCCATCTCTTGAACCAATTGTTCTTGATCTGTCAATATGAACAATTTCTCCCTGCTCTTTCTACTCAGAGCATCCGCTACTACGTTGGCCTTGCCGGGATGATATAGAATTTCACAATCATAATCTTTGATCAATTCCAACCATCTCCGTTGCCTCATATTCAGCTCCTTCTGTGTGAAGATATACTTCAGACTCTTATGGTCTGTGAATATCTCACATTTTTCTCCGTACAGATAATGTCTCCAAATTTTAAGGGCAAACACTACCGCTGCCAGCTCCAAGTCGTGGGTAGGATATCCCTTCTCATAATCTTTTAATTGTCTGGACGCATACGCAACGACTTTGCCGTTTTGCATAAGCACACAGCCAAGCCCCTTGTGCGATGCATCACTGTAGACCGTAAAACCTCCTGTATCGTCTGGTAAGGTCAATACAGGTGCTTCACTAAGTCTTTTCTTTAACTCCTGAAAACTTTCCTCACACTTCTCTGTCCACACGTATTTCACCGTCTTTCTTGTTAAGTTGGTCAACGGTGTTGCTATCTTTGAGAAGTCTTGAATGAACCTCCGATAGTAACCCGCTAACCCTAAGAAACTTCTTACTTCTGTCGGCGTCCTTGGTTGCTCCCAATTCATTACCGATTCAACCTTCGTCGGATCAACCGAAACTCCCTCCTTGTCAATAACATGACCTAAAAATTGAACTCTTTCCAACCAGAATTCACACTTTGAAAACTTAGCGTACAACCGCTCCTTCCGTAAAATCTCCAACACCAATCTTAGGTGTTCAGCATGCTACTCCTCCGTTTTGGAATACACCAGAATATCGTCAATGAACACGACTACAAATTTATCCAAGTATTGCTTGAATATTCTGTTCATCATGTCCATAAATGCGGCTGGCGCATTCGTTAGTCCAAACGACATCACCAGAAACTCATAATGCCCATATCGAGTTCTGAATGCCGTCTTGGGTATATCCTCCTTCCGACTTTCAACTGATGATAACCAGTCCTTAAGTCAATTTTTGAAAAGTACTTCGCCCCTTTCAATTGATCGAAAAGATCGTCAATTCGTGGTAACGGGTACTTGTTCTTAATTGTCACCTTATTCAGCTCTCTATAATCCATACACAATCTCATCGATCCATCCTTCTTCTTTACAAACAGCACCGGTGCTCCCCATGGAGAAACACTTGGCTGAATGTACTTATTGTCTAACAACTCCTGCAATTGCACCATCAATTCCTTTAGTTCTACCGGAGCCATCCTATATGGTGTTTTCGATATCGGTGCTGTCCCCGGTACTAAATCAATCACAAATTCTATCTCCCTGTCCGGCGGTAAACCCGGCAGTACATCTGGAAAAACATCCGTAAACTCCCTAACTACTGGTATTTGCTCCATCTCGGGACTCACCACTTGTGTGTCAACCACATGAGCCAAATACCCTACACAACCTTTCTTCAATAATTTCTTGGCCTGCATCATCGTCAGACAAGAAGACTGTCTTGACGATTTGCTGCCATAAAACACGACCTTAGACTTATTTGGTGTCTTAAGGTGTATGCACTTCTTCTGACAATCAATTATCGCCCCGTGGTTAAACAACCAATCCATCCCAAGTATTACATCAAATTCCCCCAGACGTATTGGAATTAGATTCACATTTAATTTCTGACCCCTGATTTCAGCACAACAATTTCTATGTATGTACTCTACCGGAATCACTTCTTTATTAGCAACTTCTATGTTCATTGAGTTTTCTAGTTTGTCCCTAGGCAACTCTAATCGTCTAGCGAAATCATCAGACACAAATGAACAGGTAGCACCCGAATCAAACAATACATATGCATTTATATTATTGATCGGAATAATACCTGACACCACGTCTTTTGACCCCACGGCATCTTGCACCGTCATATTGAACGTCCGGGCTGTCGGCTTGTTCTGTGGTACCGGTCCCCCGATAGCCAATTTGTTGTTATTGCCCCTGTAGCCGCTACCCCCGTCATTCTTCTTCTTAGGGCAATCTTTTATCAGGTGGTCAGATGCTCCGCAAGAAAAGCATCTCACTTTCTTTGGAAGGGGACAATTTGGAGAAATATGTCCCACCTGCCCACAATTATAGCACGTATTCTTCCCTTTCCTGCACTCCCCGAAGTGGTTCTTTCCACATATATTGCATGCTGGCTTTTTCTGAACACTTCCTTGTTGATTCCCCGAGCTCTTGTCGTTGCTGCTGTTGTCCCATTTGCGCTTGTTGTTGTTATTGTTGTTATTATTTCCCCCACTGTTACTGTTCTTGCTTCCCCCTTCATTTTTCTTTTTGTTTCTCTCCTGGTTGTACTTGGTTAATGCGTCGCTTCCTCCTTCAGCAATGATTGACTTCTCCAACAAAGTTGCGAATGAGTCAATCTGCAGTACCGCTACCTTGTTGAATATCCAAGGTCTCAATCCATTTTCGAATCTTCTGGCCTTGCGTTCCTCCGTATCCACTTGATGTGGAGCGAACCTGGCCAGCTCATTAAACCTTGCCGCGTACTCAGGTACCGACATGTTTTCCTGCTTCAGTTCTAGAAATTTCACTTCCATCCTACTTTTCATACTCTTCGGGAAATAATTCTCATCGAATATTTCCTTAAATCTTGTCCATGACACCACCCCCTCGCCAGCCCTATTCTGATTGGCTTCCCACCAGAAATTGGCCTCTCCCTTCATCATATAGGTAGCAAAGATTGTCTTTTGCTCCTCAGCTACCCTCGCGATAACGAACGCTTTCTCTATTTCCTTTATCCATGACTGGGCCTCTATCGGATCCGACGTTCCCCTAAACTCTGGCGGTCCCACCGCCTTAAAATCTTTGAAATTTGCCAACTGAGTTGGTGGTGGTGGTGGTGGTGGATTTGCTACAACAGGGTGTCTGTGTTGCATTGCCTCAGCTAGCATGTCGACGAAGTTTTGCATAGGGTCTACATTGTGACCCCCCGCGTCGTTGTTAACTGACTCTTCTACCCCCTGGTTCCTTGGTGGTTGTCTACGTGGCGGCATTTTCTGTTATAAACAAAAATTTACATTATTATACTGTTTACATTTTTTTTTTCATTTCATTATTTTGTATCGTAGGCAATGTCTAGCTAAAATACAAGTAATTATTTCAACACGCATATAAACATAAATTCAACTGCATTTATACCCATATGCTAAAACAGTAGTGCGTAGCACTTTACATCAAAAGCATACTGCTATAAATGCTTCTATCCCAGAGAAGCTACAAAAGATGGGATCTGACATATCCTACAACTTCCTAGAGTTGGGATTTAGTGACATATTAACCCTCTAATAAAACAAAAGTTGGGTTCTACTGCATCTATTTACATACGAAATTAGAAAACAACTACTACTACTACTGAATGCGCATCCCCCTACGGATCGCGTCATCATACTCCTCATCCCCGATGGCCATCACCACACTCCTGCTGATGGTGTGCATAGACTGACCCTCCTCAGCTGGGTAGTAGTGCACCCTGCTCTGAAGCCTACCATATGAAGATCGGTAGACGTAGCTAAGTCTATCCGTCCTCACCCGCTTCTCGCGGACCTCCTCCTCTAGCTCAATCATCTGACCATAAGCGGCATCCCGCTGTCTCTCCATCTCCATTCGGTCCTCTATCGCCTCCTGCCAGTGTGCACGGATGGCGGCCTTCTCTGCCTGAACCTGCTGAACCTTCAGCTCAGCCTCGGCTAACCTAGTCTCAGCTACTGCTAACTTAGCCTGCAGCTCCACATCCTGATCTACCAGCTGATGTGTCAGCACTGCAAAGTGCTCCACCGAATCCTCGTACTCCTGTATCTGATCCTCCAGTCCTACGATCCTCTCCTTCAGCTCTGTGTTCTCGCCAGAGAACTGATGAGCCGCATCCCTATACTGATCCTCCATGTGCTGGTGGGTCAGGTTCTGCTCCTCTAGATGCTGGACCCTTGCCTCCAGCCCCTCGTTCCTATCTGTCAGTCCCTCTATGATGTCAGCGGCAGTAGTGCCCATGCCATCAGCTGACTCCTCCTCCTCAGACTCCTCTGACTCTGCCTCATCCTCACTGTAAGGCCTCATGACTCCGCCCCAGACGGGCTCCACACGATCCCCCTCCTCAGGATCTGACTCTGGCTCCTCTACGGGTGCAGCCACCAGCGGCTGTGCAGTATCCATATGGATATCAATATAGTCCTCCTCAGCAGTGCGACTCGACTGTCCGATCTCTGCCATCCTATATCATAAAACAATAACACACGTTAGTACAGCAATAAAATATATTCATTGATGAAATGAAATGATATTTTATCATGTACATCTCGGCTCGATGGATTTTCTCAATCCATCTCCACAAATACACAACATGATGAATCTCCCCGATTCATCCCCTAACGCACTCGATATGAGTTTAATACTAAGGTTATAACTTAGGTTTCGCAAATCCTAACGTTTCTAACCTACAGCTTTGATACCAACCTGTGACGACCCCAAATCCGGGTTCCATAACCTCGAGTTTGGTTCTCACTATTCAACACATTACTAACAATTAAATACATACATTGCATTTAAATATCGCGGAATAATACATATTGGTTCCCTTCAAAAGGTTACAATACCAGGGTCTATCAACCTTAACATAAAAACAGTTCCTATCATAAGGAATTACAAAAGGTTTAACAACCGTAAATACATAAATAAAGATCTAACTAGCATGCATAAGCTACTTAAGCTTTGGCCTTTCCTTTTCCCTTATCCTTCCTGGAGCAATCAGGATTATCTGAAAAATGGTTCATGATATAGCAAGAATGAGCAACTAGTTTGCTCAGCAAGTTTATAACAATCATATAGATTTAATATATCATGAATGAATGGGAAAGATCATCAATGGTTCAACAATAGATATAACAATTGTGAATGAAACAGGATTCAAATTTTAATAAACAGAATATTTGAATCTTAAAATGCTGAGTGGTCTCTAAGGACCCTGAACTAACTAGGGTATAATAGAGTTTCCTCTGACCCTTTGAGTTGTTTGGTTTTCAAGGGGATCAGCCTATTCAACCCGCTGTATATGCATTACATTTAGTCACTGGCGCCCAAAGTTGGTTTCCCGACACAAAATCCCCTAACTTAGGGTTGTTCAATTCTCAGACTTAATATAAGAAAATCCGCACCCAACAATGGTTTGGATAAGCTTTTAAAAGTATTCAAGTTATTGAATTTAGAAACGCAATGTCTAGCTGATCTATTAGCTTCAGACATTTTTAATACAGTTCATGAATCAAGAACTAACAAGCTTCAAATGCACTAAGTGCGATTTTATAAACAATATGGATGTGGAATAATTTTAAATAATTAAACCACTTCAAGCTTTAACAATAAATACAAGTATGGAAACTTGTTCAACGATAATAATTGAGTAGGGTTAGAGAATTTGCCTGTTTGCTCAGCTACAATAATTGTCTAGCTTTAACTAACTTGCTTTGAAATACCTAACATTAATAAAGTCGGTCTAATAATTAGTACGACGTATTTGCATAATTATACGCTTAATAACGAACTTATTTACCACATAAGTACTAACACATAATTTACATTAGTCAAAACAATATTATTAACCTTATAGACACTTAATCATTTTAGGTTAATAATTTAATAAGTTAGAAAATATTCTTCTTAAGTGTTGGACACTTATTAAACCCTTAAACAACTTATTATAATTGTTTAATTAAATCATAATTAAATTTAATTAACTCAATCTCTTTTTAATTACTATTTAATATTGATTAAATAGAAATTAATTAATTAACTCTAGTTATTATTTAAAATAAATAATAACTAATTGTACTTACTTATTATTTAATTATAATTAAATAATAACTAATTATTAACTTAATTTTAACCTTCTTTAATTTAATGTTAATCAACCAATAATTAACTAAGTAGTTAACCTTACATATTATTTAATTAAGAAAATTAAATAATAGTTTACTAATTTTAATCATCTTTAATTATTATTTAATGTCAATTAAATAATAATTAATTATTTAATTAATTTTAATTATTATTTAAGGTTAAATAATAATCAAATCATTCTTATTTATTATTTTAATTAAATAATAAATTATTACTCTAATAACTTAATTTCCAATAATCGTTATTTAATGTTAATTAAATAATAATTAATTACTTAATTATCTTTATTTATTATTTAATAATATTTAAATAATAAATAATTAATTTATAAATTTTATCTCTCTTTAAATATTATTTAATAGGCATTAAATAATAATTGCTAATTTATCATCTTTATTTATTATTAACAATTAAAATAATAAATAAATAATAAATTTATTTAACTTAACCATGGTTTAGCTAACTAGATTAATATTTAAAATATTTAAATATTAAACTTAATGAAAAATATCCTCCCCAATATTATTTTTGTATTATTATTATTTTTGTTATAATTTTAAATTAATTTTCAAATATTTAAATTAATTAAAATTTACCCGAATGGCATTTTCGTAATTAAGTTGAAAAATCGGACCGATGGCATTTTCGTAAATAATTCGAAAACTGAACCGAGGGCAGAATGATAATTCTGCCGAAAAAAACACGGAGGGGCAAACTGGTAATTTCGCAGAAAACCGGCGCTCGCGCATTACGCGCGCCTTCAGTAACAACGGCCCAAAACGGTGCCGTTTTGAGAAGCCGTAAACGGCTTCCGCGCATTGCGCGGAGTGAATTCTTCACAGACGCCAAACGACGTCGTTTGGCTCTGCGTTTTGCCGGCCTAACGCCTCGCGCGCATTGCGCGGACTGTTCCTTTTTTTTCTCCTTCTAGCAGAATGTGAACAGTGCATTTTTAACAAAAATTATACCTTTAATAAATCTTTAACTTTACAATAAAAATCCAAAAAAATTACCAATCACCTTATATTAATTTATAACATGAAAAATTTAATTTTTCATGATTTAATGACATATTTTTTTTTATAAAAAATTTTACATCACATACACTACTATAAATCATAACTTTTTGTGTACAACTCCATTTTGAGTGATTCAAACTTTGTTTTTCTCATGATTTAATGTTCTATAATATTAGAACATCAAACCTAAGTTTTACAAAAAATATTTTTGGACATAAATTCCAAAACTTGTTTACACACTATTAAACACATATTTTAGCATATAAAATATACCAAAATACAAACCAAACATATTAAACTCAAGCATGGCATAAATATTATCATTATACATTAATAACTATATTAACATGTTTATACTAACATGATGATTTATTTCATTTAAAAATAAAACTTAGATTTAGAATAACCATTACCTTGATTTAATGGCTATCTTCCTTTTTCTTCCAAAATAGGTTGTGAAGGAAGATGACATGAACCAAGACTCCTTCTCTTCTCTTAGTATTTTGCTCTAAATTTTTCTCACACTATCAAATGCTCTCTAGCTTGGAAAGTAGAAGAAGAAGAAATGACTCACTTAAGCTCCAAAATTGTAAGTATACTTACAATTTGGATATATATAAAATCTATATCTATCAAAATTACCATCATGAGATAACAATGAAACTTACACAAGAAAGCTAGCCCATACTAAGTTGGTGAGGATTTTGTGGGAAAAGACTTTCCCAAAAATCAAAACAAGCAACCTTTAATTAAATAAATGAAAAATCAAATAATAATAATAATAATAATAATAATAATAATAGCAATACACTCTCTCTCCTCCTTCTTGGATTCACTCGGCTGGACTCTTCTTCATGTCCCAAAATGAGTGTCACAAGTCCACTTTTTAATAATTAATAGTTTTATTAAGTATTTTTCAAATGGGCCAATCATTGGGCTTTAATTTAAAATACCAATTGGGCTTCTATTAAATTGTTTGGGCTACTAAATTGTCAAATTTTATTATTCTACATTTGGGCTACTAATTGACCCATGTTGGGCTAATTTAATAATTTATACATTAATTATTCAATCCATGATTAAATAAATAATTAAATTGAATAAATAATTAAATATTTTAACCCATTAGTATAAAATTACTAAATGGACTAATAAATATTATTATTAATATTTCACATTATTTACATTAATTAATAATCATATTAATTAATTTATTATATTTAATTCACTCATTATATTCAATTTAATTGAATATTTAATTAATAGGGAACTTATCAATTAATTTGATATTAAAACTTTAGGGTTTGTTCACTAATTTAATAACATATTAGTGACCCCCTTTAATTAATTTTAGTAATTAATTACATAATTATTGTAGACACCCAGATTTTGCACTTCTCTACTAACCCTGGCAGGAGGGCAAAATCGTCACTTGAGCCGACATGCGAAAAGGAAGGTGGACCCCAACACAAAGCCACCCCAACGACTTACGGTCAAAGCCGCCACAACGGACAACGAGCATCCGGTCACTTAAGGCAAGGCAAACATTTGATCTAGAAAAACCGGAGCTGATCACAAAAGACGACTAATGGCCACTCCGCTTACGATGTTCGGGGGTCTCGCTCCCTGAAAGCCAGGCACAATTATCAAATGCTACATCAAGTCGCAACCCTCCGAACTAGCCTCCCAGAACCCTATGGCACGCTTCCCAGGGAGTTCCGGACTGCAAAAATACAGCCTCCCAAAATAATACCGCAGAAATTGCCGGATTAAGACCGCGTGGCACGGAAATCGAGAAAAGTGAGCCGGACAGCCGCGGATGCAATCGCGGCCACCGACAAAGGTGACAGGCACGAGGCTCGAGGACGGCACACGACAGCCGAGGTTCGGCGCGGACGGCTGCCGAGCCCAGCCGCAGATGCACCTGCGGCTGGTCTCGGCAGTCTATTAAGCGTCCAGATCTGCGTCCGAGAGAAAGAAAAAGAGAAGAAAAAATAGATTTTGAGAGAGAGAGAGCTCGCGGGAGAAGAAGAAAATGGCGAAAATGTAGAGAGAGAAACGAGATTTTAGAGAGAGAAACCCACGGGTTTGTTCCAAAGAGTGAGATTTCTTCATCATTTGTACAATCTTTGTATCCTATTTTGGTTTCCAAGTGTTGAATCATCTATTTCATCATTTGGAATGTAAAAAATCCGAGTTTCATAGCGTCGTTGTGTTTGATATATCAAATCTTGTAGATCTAGTTTTTATTTTGTTCTTATTGTGTTTGTTGGGTGGATCCGAAAATATTTGGTGCATTGCTATTTAAATAGTTTGTTTTAGTGTATTTGAAAGTTAGATCCCATGTAGTTGATATTTGTTTTGGGATCTATGGATTAGGGACGGTTAGAGAGGATTTATTGCGGATAGAATCTCCTCCTAACCTCCCGATGATATCCCTTTAGTTTATTTTCTAGCTTTTACGTATGTAACGATCGCGATGCACCTTTATGTAAATATGTAAATTTTTGGGCCTTAAAACGACATCGAGTCGAAAATCGGGTTTAAGGCCCCGTGATAATGAAATATGTGATTGTGGGCGTTTGGGGCTATTTAGACGGCTTACATGCCCACAAATAGCTCCAACGTTATTTTGATGCTTGGTTTTCCCTTTCGACATGAGAAAACGAATTTTGAATGGAAAGATAAAGATTTTCATAAAATCAATCAAAGTAGGATATTAGATCACTCGTAGGCTAAATAAAATTGTAAGCGTCGGATGAGCTCTATTCCTATTTGACGAAGGGTTTGAAAAATATGTTTTACAAATATCATCGGTTTTATTATCAAAACAAAAAAGCAATAAAAATGAACTTTTCGATTAAGTCAAATCCTTCGTGCATAGGGTTAACGAGATTCTGAAGCACTTTCAAAGTAAAGCATTTCAACGACATTCATTTAGGCACATACACACACACACACACACACACACACACACATATTTTAGGATTTAAAAGGATAGGAAAACATCGAGATTGCGGTAACCGTGTTTCACGGAAGTCGGGGGGTGCCTAACACCTTCCCCTCGCTTAAGCAAGCCCCCGAACTCTATGAATCTCGGTTTGCGGACCAATTGAATCGGAGTCACATATGAGCCATTACGATTACGAAAACAAAATTCGGATGAGTTGGTACATCCATTTCAAAAATACCAACTGGCGACTCTGGTCAATTGGCTCATAATAAAATCGATCTTTCAAAACCCGTCGACATTAAGCCGACCCTTTTCAAAATCACATTTAATTCAAAAGGCTAAAATTGGAAAGGGACATTTTTAATTATTAAAAAACGAGACGAACGAAAATCCCGGCGTCGACAATTATTTAATCACATAATTAATTAATCACATAAAAAGATTTAAATAATCTCGAAAAAAATAACTCGTTGGAAATTAAATTAATAATTTAATTAATAAAGATGTGGAAATTCTAGGACATTACAATAGTAAGCAAGCAAGCCGCTTACTTTGCCAAAACAAGAAAACCCGCCTAATATGATTCAGAGAAAATGCAAGGGAAAAAATGAAAACAGAAAAATCTAATATTTAAATTATTCAAATTGATGGCTATGAAAATTGAGCACAACACTTATGAACAATTATGCAAGAAGCAAGGATGTAAAGATTTATGAAAGTAAGTTTTATACACGTACAATGAATCCACCCGCTGCACGTAAACTTACACCATCTCTTAATTCAATAAATAGAAAATCTCCTAATTCGTTACATGTCCACATACCCACAACTATTCACATATGTTGAATAAATATAAACAGAAAGCCCCGTGAACTTGCAAAGCAAAAATCTCTACTGGGCCAAACCTTATACACACACACACACACCCCACAAACCTTATACACTCGGACGGGGGGTGGAGGAGAAGCAAACACTGGCGATCGGAGGTGGTGGGTCGGAGGGGAAACAAGAGAGATGAGAGAGAGCGCAGTGGAAAAAAGAAAGAAATGAAAAACAGCAGAAGTGAACTGATCGGGCTAAAATACTAGATTCAAAAGTTATTTCCGACGGAATTTTCGTCGAAAAAAGTCCGTCGGATTTAACTTTATTTTGCACTGATATTCCGTCGAAATTAACATTATTCCATCGAATATAACTTTGGCGGTGGCGGGAATTTTGCCACCAAAACATCCTGCGTTTCCTCGACGGAATTCAGTCGGGTATAAATTATATCCAACGGAATTAATTTCGATGGAATATTCCGTCGAAAATAATATATTTATGACTGAATGTATTCCGTCGACATTAATTCCGTCGGGATTAAGCGTTTTTCTTATAGTGGAAGATAAAGATTCCTACAAGTACTAGCATGCTTTAGGTCAAGTTATTTAATCAATTTTCCAATGTCATAAACAACACTATGTTATATACAAAGTATATAAACCATACATGAAGAACAAAGCACGATAACCATTCATTTTCAATCCATACACATCAAAAAGAGAGATATTCAATTAAAACCAAGTAATGACCTCCATTGTGATCCTATAAATGAAGTTAGTTCATATCTAAATGAATAAAAGTCATTAACAAGTTGCTCATTAGTCTTAAACTACACAAAATGAAGACAACTTAAATGAATGAAACTCCTTATATCATAAGTTTCAAGCACATAAACTCCCTTCCAAATGTAGCAATCCAAGCTTGAAGAATCTTCTTGTTCTTGAGCTTAACACCAATCCAAGTTGCTTTGAAGGTTGAAAGAAATGAAGAAGAACTGCTCTAATGCGTCAAAAATCCGATTCCCTAGGGTTAGCAATATTGTGACTTAAGTAGCAAAAATCCCGTCTGAAAACAGCATGGCTGACCACTGCGGCTGTGGTTTTGGCTGAAATCCACCGCTGCGGCGGTGGTCCTGACTGAAATTTACCAAAATGCCCTTTTAGCTTAAAAACCCTATAAATCACAAGCGAGGCATTATGAACCCTAACAACATAAATATACGCATAAATAACTCTCAAAACTCACAAATCACTAAACTAGAAGTACTAATTCGCAGGTATAAAACTCACTCATCAAATACCCCAAAACATAAGTATTTGTTTGTCCTTGAGCAAAACAGTAAAGCATAAACAAAATAACTAATAATAACTACTAAACTAGACATGAATTGGAATCATAGCCTCAAGAAATAACTGCAATGGTTAAGATAAATCATAATGCAGAACAAAGTCTAATATTTTAACAAAATTTCCAAGCTCACGAATGCCCCTGATCCGCTTTACGTGTGTGTGTGCAAAATTCAATGTTAAAATTAGTCAGAGTTTAGATGAACTTAAACAAGAAAATGCCATGAGTAATTTTACTTTAATCCACATAACCCACACAATCCCAACCAAACAAGGCAATAATATGAGGACAGGGTCTCTCAGATTTAAACAAGAAAAGATAAACCTATTTTTATAAGCACAGGTGAGTGCGTTTTACGCTCCGTCTCACCTTGACTTGCAAGCTTGACTGTGTAATGCCTAATTCTATTAGGCTATTCAGAGCTACCCATGTATCGAGCTTTTGATCAGTGACTCCCAAACCAGTCGGCTTTAGGGCACTAGGTGGAAAGACACCCCAACGGATCTAATCACTCGAGTAGCAAAGGCCACAAAATTAGACTAACCAAACTTTTATTATAAAAAGAACATAAATAACTATTTTTTAATTTATTTATTTATTTATTTTTTATACAAGAAAAAATCCGAGATCCCCCCAAACTTATATATGAGCCTAGATTTTGCGCACAGAAAGGGCTTTAAGAAATTTCTCCGCTTAACCCACAAACATTTTATCATACCAGTTCCCTAAACACAAACTAATCGACATCTGGGATCACAATTGTGCAAGTTGAAAAAGGTAAGATCATTGGCATCGTTAACTCAAATCAATCGTTGAAATAAAGACTACGCATGCAAATAAATTTTACTTAAACTGGCAGCATGGCAAAACATTTCATATCATTAGCTACGAACTCACAACTAAAGTCTGGCTATCTACTAATAAACTAACATAAGCATAAAAGCGACGAAACTAATCAGGCACTAAATAAAAATATGAATAGATAGAAACAAAAACACCCCCCAAACTTGAATATGACAATGCCCTCATTGAAAAGATAGAGAATTTAAAATTGAGGACTCCCCTGAATTTGATTAGGCATTTGCATCTTTGTCAGGAGAATCCTGAGGGTAGTCAGGAATCACTGACGAGCTTGGGAATTGCAGAAGGTTCGAACTAGCATTCAACCCCGTCCTCTCGAACATCTCAGCAAGGGTCGTAGTGAAATTTGCATTAAATTGCATCATAGTGTTGACCTGCTAAGCGACATAATTAAGTTGGCGAGATTGGCGGCGAAATTCTCTTCTCAAGTGCTGCACCTCCGTAGTTATGGATGCTCGAGATGGCTGAGTTGCTGTATTATCCTCCGGATCATCCGCAAAGAGCTCCTCAGTATCTGTAGACTAAGCCTCCAATATAAATCCGGCTCCGCTCGAATTAGCAGGGGCGCCATCCCATTGACTATTATAGTGACTAATCAATCGAGAGTCAATTGGGATTTTGGGCTGCTGCAGAGGTTCATCTGCAGACCATTCTACTCCAGCATTTTGGCACAATCCACAAATCAGCGAAGGATGCGGCAAACCACCCGGAGTACCCTCATAGAGAGTGTGTTTGATTGATCCTAGAATAACCCTCACCACATTAATGCTCATCCGGTTGACCAAATAAAACAATAGCACCGCCCTTGATATTATCACATCGCTGACATGCGTGGTGGGGAGAAATTTGGCACAAATGAAATAATACCATACTTTGCCAAACCTACTCAAGAACCGATACTAAAATAACCAGGGCACCCCATCCTTGAGAGTCCATTATGCATCAGGCTGACATAAGCCCCGAAGCACGTCGTTTAGATTGAGGCACTCGGTCCTGTACGTAGTATATTGGTCAACCTCGTCTGGGTGGGGAATGTGATATAAATCATTTATTTGCTCAGTCCCAAAGTGAACATTCACACCACGAATGTGCACCACATTAACATCCTCCTTCGCATTTGCATAAAATTCTTTGACAATAGAAATGGTTGTCGGCTCGAGCTGCTCGGTGAAATTGTGCCAATGCTTTTCAGTGATCATATGGTGCAAACGTCCATCATTGACATTAGGAAGGAGGCCTCGCTCTGGGATAATTGTTTTTCCCTCTAGCACTTCATAAAACTTCTTCTCCGCCTCTTTGCTCACAAAACGATGAGTGTCATATGTGGCGCGAGATGATTGACCACGTTGACGCTTAGGAGCCATGATCTCTCAATGCAATGCCAATAAGCCAAAATGACCCAACAAGCAACACGAACCAACTAAATTTTGAACAATACTTGGTTGGGGCAATTTGTCAAACAGTTGGCATGCACCTTTGAGTTGAACTCTGAACAAAGCTTCCCCCAAACCAAATTCAAGCCACCTGTTTAGGGTATTTCACCAATAACACCTAGCTACCAACTCTCAATCAACGAATCAAAGAAAGATTTGCACAAGTGAAGAAAATACGTACCAAATTTTAACCGAGAGACCTAACAGATGGCTCACGGTTTGGCAAGAAGAGAGAATGCACTTGCTTGGATCGTTGGCTTGGCTTGAATGATAGAAGGAATTTCACTTTCTTGCAGGAATCGGGGGCTGGGCCTAATTTAGAGTGATCAGAGAGTAAGGGCTTTGAGGGAAAGGGTTGCGTTCATGCTGCTAGGAAATAAACCCCGACGGGGGTTTATATTTTTTTTTCCTGAGTTTTCGAACGACCGTTGCGGCGGTGGCAATGACCTCTGCAGCGGTGAAAGTTTATGCTTAAAAAAAAAAACCCTGGAAACCACCGTTGTGGCGGTAGCAGGGCACCGCTGTGGCGGTGAAACTTTCTCCTTAACAAAATTTTCCTACTGAAGACCACCGCTGCGGCGGTATCAGGGGAGCGCCGCGGTGGTCAAAGTTCCTGCCAGAATTTTTTTTTCTCTGCTCAGTTTTTCCAATTTGTTGCAATGCTTTGATAGTACCTGAAAATGTAACATAAATTTATCAAAAACTAAATAACTAATCACAATTTTAACTCAAAAACATAGAAATTGCAATTAGTTATAAAGCTAATTTTTAATTATAAATATAATTACACGAATATACTATATCAAAAGTATTTAGCCCATCAAACTAAAGTAAAAATGACTAAATATAAAATGTAATGCAAATAAAACTATATTGACAATAAAAATGGGTTGCCTCCCATATAGCGCTGTTGGTTTGCAAAAATTATGGCATACATATAATCAAATTATATAAGTGCAACGGAAGCAAAAAATCAGATTTTAAAATTTTTGTACAAACCAATAACCCGGATCTTTCTTATGCGACTATTATTAATTGAGGAAGGATAAAAGAATTTATACCTTTGTAGAACCAAGCTTCCACGGGTACAAGTTCATCTCCCTTTAATCCTTCACGTTCTTCTTCAAATTCACCGATTAGATTCCACGGATCAATGTTAGCTCCCCAAGTGTTGAGCCTCTAGAGGTGATCCACCAAGAGATCTATGAATTAAAGAAGTGGATCTTGGTTTCTCCAAACCATGGGTGGCTAGCCCTAATTCTCTCTCTCTCTCTAACTCTTAGATCTAGAGAATTATGGAGTACTCTCTCTCTCCTAATGAAAGAGTGTGTAACCTTGATCTATGATAAGACTCCTCTTATTTATAGATCTAGTCAACCCTCCTAAACTATTTAGGATTAGGGTTTTAATTTAATTCCCAATTTAATTAGGAACTAAATTAATTAATTACAATTCCTAAACCATTTAGGAACTTAATTATTTAATAATGAGAGTACTTCTTATTAATTAATTACTAAACCATTTAGTAACTTAATTAATTATTATTATAATTATAATTCCAAAACTATTTAGGAACTTAATTATTTAATAATAATATTACTACTTATTAATTAATTCCTAAACCATTTAGGAACTAAATAATAATACTAGTAGTAATAATAATAATAGTAATAATAATAATAATAAGACTCCTCTTATTAATTTATAATTAGTATTTCTAAAATACTAAATTATAAATATTAAGTTATTTAATTTATTCTATCACCATAGTATAAATTAAATATACTTAATTTATTATTATAATTATGCCATCCACTTCTAAAATAAATATTACTCTTTTGCGGTGTGACCCTTTAGGTTCTCCATATTAAACCGGTTGTATAATAAATAAATTAGAACAATTCTAATTCATTTATTACGAATTAACTCTTTAATTCAGAATAAATAATTATTCCACAATAAGGGTAAGCCCCCTTAGCGATTAGTCGACTTTCCAGATAATATAGATTTCAACATTTAATCGTAAAAGAACCTTTCAGCAAATAGTTACCGTACAATTCAATCCTTCTACCACACAATGTCCCAATCAAATATAAGACACGGAATTTCTGTCAAGTCTTATTTATTTGATTATATGCATTTCAATTCACAAATACACAACTCTAGTTAATGTAAATTAGAAACTCTTTTCTAATTCCATTCAACCCTGGCCAGGGATTTCTGAGTTGTCACTTATTGAATCGCATAGGACATTCTCTCCCTTTACTGGAAGTGGTAGATCCTTTGTTGATCATTCATCTATCTCCATGTGTACCTTATTATACCCAATCATATCCTTTGATATACCAATACGTCTTAAGGAGTATGTCAAAGTATAACTTAGTACACACAAGATACTAAGATGATCTCAAGTCTAAGGATCACTTGTACGACTATCACATAAGGAACTCCTATTGACAGACAAGTAAAACTCCATTAGGTGTTCCTTGAGCGAGTCACGTTCAGTGAACTTATTCTCTAATAAGCACCTACATACTTGCTTTAGTGTCTCTACACAAATGATTATGAGATCAATCATCCTCTTTATAAGAGCAAGCATAGTATGTACCAATCTATCCGGATCTACTAATCCCCTTTTTAGTGATCCAACGATTATGAACAATTTTAGTTTTGAGCTATCTTGAATTTAGATCTCATTAGCATGATCCTCATCATGGTTCTAAAAGCATTGCTCGAAAACTATGGGTTTATCAATTTGATTAATTCAAGTAATTAATCATGAATAAAGAAATGCCTTGATACTCTTATTAATAAATGAACAAGATTACAAAGTATATGCTTATCACATCAAATGTGATTGGCTTGAGGGCATACTACTTTCAATCTCCCACTTGCACTAAAGTCAATCGCCCTTTGGTATCGCTATACCATTCTTCTCTAAGTGGCGTACAAATTGCTTAGTAAATGCTTTAGTTAATGGATCTGTAATGCTGTTCTAAGAGTCTACCATCTTTATGGTGTCGTCTCCTTTTCAATGATTCATCTAATCATATAAAAGTGCCGCAACACATGTTTGGATTTCAGATGAGACCTAGGTTCCTTGGCGAATTAAACTCCTTTAATGTTAGGAACCATTATAAGTTCTGTAAAGAACTTGTTTAACCAAACAATCACCTTTGCAGCTTCACTTATAGTTATTTACTATGTCTTTGTCACTAAATCAGCAACTATTTGCTGTTTGGAACTTTTCCAACTCACTGCAGCACCGTTCACGGTAATCATATTACCTGAAACGGATATGTTGTTATCTTTGTTAGTCTGAACAAACTTGAGTTTGTTAAACCCTCTAGTTTTATATCAGACCCATCATTAGAAACTCTTTTCTAATATTCTTCTCCAAAATTGAACTGATATCTGCTTATTATACATAAGCAATATTAAGTCTAGTACATTTCAATGAATCAATGTACGTCCCTTGGGTTAAGCCGAGCATCCTTTATGATCTATCTCTATAGACCTTTATCTTAAATAGAATGTTAGGACGCTTCTCCCAAGTCCTTAATGGAGAAGTTTTAGACAACCACATCTTTACTGATTGTAGCATCGGTATGTCATTCCTTATTGATATTATATCAACATATAATACTAGGAATGTCACAGTGCTCCCACTAACCTTTGTACATACTTGGTTCATCCTTGTCTTTGATAAAATCAAACTCTTTTGATTGTCTCATCAAAACGGATGTTCCATCTTCGAGAAACTTGCCTCAATTCATAATTGGATCGTTGTAACTTACATACTTGATTTGCTCCATCTATATGGAGACAAATTCTTTTGGTTGTATCATACATACATCCTTTTGTATAGTAAGCTGTTACTGCAAGTAAAATCCGAATGGATATATGCATTTTCACTAGTGAAAAATTTCATCTTAGTCAACTCATTGACCTTGTTTGAAATCTTTTTACCACTAGTTAGGTCTTATAGGTCTCCACCTAGCCATCTGCTTTAGTCTTTCTCCAATGACCCATTTCGGATTTTATGGTCATCAGCCATTTCTCTTGAGTATCTAATACCATACCTCATCGTATATATCTAGATCATCATCCACTATGATGCGTACCTTATCATCATCCGCTATGATGAATCCATACCATTAAGGTATCTTCTGTACTAAACCAGATTTACGACTTGGTTGTGGTACAATAGGTTTATCTACTTGTACAGATTCCTTCACTTGATCTGTAGTGTTTTGTGGTTCTTGAACTTCTTCAAGATATATTTTACTCCCACTAACCCTTTAAGGAAAAACTCATTTTCCTATAAGGCAGCGTGTTTCAAACAAACACCTTTTAGTTAGTCGGATTATAGAAGTGATACCCTAAACTTTCTTTAGGATATCCCACAAGTTTACACTTATTAGATCATGTCTCTAGCTTATCTTTGTCAAACCTTTTGACATAAGCTGAACAATTCAAATCTTAACATGCTTAAGACTTGGTTTCCTCCCTATCCATGACTCATATGAAGTCTTAGGGACGGAATTTGAAAGTATCTTATTTAGTAGATATGCGATCATTTCTAGAGCATAACCCTAGAAGGATACTGGAAGATCGGTAATACTCATTATAGATCATCACCATGTCCATGGTGAGAATACCATTTCGCTTGAGATGATTTCGAAACTTAATGCTTAAGTATTCCCTTCTCGATCTAATCGAAGAACTTTAATACTTTTGGCCTTTAGTTTCTATACTTCACTTTTGAATATACCCTCCTCTTGTATTTGTTGTCATAGGTCCCACACACGACTGTGTGTACCATCTCTAACAACTCCGTAACTCGTTTTCCATGTCCACTAAATGGATATTTAGTCATATTATCCATGATACAAGATTCACAAGTTGTATTTAATTCATAATCAAAAGCTCTAAAAGCCTATCTTTATACAACTTGTTTTAGTCTTGTTTCATTAGCATGACCGAGTTAACAGTATTGCATGAAGGTATGATTCATATCATCTATTTTCTTTTAGTTTGTTCAATTTGAAATATTTTTCATTTAAGTCAAGTATACAAAGTCCATTAAGTAATCAACCAGTTCTAAATAAAACATTATCATTATAAACAGAACAACGATTGTTCATTATTATAATGTCAAAAACCCTTCCTTGTCATCACATGGAACTGAAATAATGTTTCTAAGAACTGGAATATAGTAACAACTTATAACTTAATAGGCTTGCCCATAGGCAGTGCTAAACTATAAGTTTCCATGGCTAATGCAGCAACCTTTGCTTCATTCCCCAGCACATGATTACTTATCATTTATTTAGCTTTCTACTTCTGCTTAGTCTCTGCAACGACTTGCATATGTGAGACCACCATTCGATATCTAATACCTAAGTAGAACTTGACTTATAGAAAGTTTTATTTCATTATGAACAAATCTATATCTGTAGTTGAAGCTTCACTAAACTTCTTCTACTTAACTACTACAACTCTCTTGTAGTTGTTCTTCCAGTGTCCCAGCTTATCGCAATGAAAGCAAACTTCTTTGCCCTCGGGATCACTTTTATTTATGTCCTTTGTTTAGCCTTTCTTTTGCCTTCTACTCTTTCTGACTCCTCAGAAATACATTTGGCCATCTTCCTCCGCTTAGAAGATTCATCTACGAGTAAGACTTGGTTTTTCTAGGAAGAAAAGTGACTCTCAACAGTCTTCAACATATTTAAGCAAATCAGTTAAACTGACTTTTAGCTTATTAATGTTTGAAGTTCACAACATATTGTGAATTAGAGTCAGTGAGTGACTGCAAGATCGAATCTTGACTCAACTCTTCATCCTTGACAAAACTGGTTGTCCTAATTGATCAATCCAATTAACCATCTTTAGTACATGTGACTTTTACTGTAGTGCCATTGGTTATTATAGATCGGAAGAGCTCCTTAGATATCTTATATCTAGTTGACCTATTTTGCTCACCATACAACTATTGAATGTGCAGCAGTATAGTAGGTGCATCCATTTTCTCGTGTTGACGCTGTAACTCGATACTTATGGATGCGAGCATGATGCATTGAGCCACCTTTGCATCATCTTGCCATTTAAAATAGCAATCTCTTCCTCAGAGGCTTAGTCTACAACGTTTGTAGGAATAGACAAATTAAGGACATTTGCTAGCTTTTCAGCATTGAGAACTTTTCTCAAATTTGTTTAATCAATCCGAACAATTCGGTTCGATTAATTGTTAGCATACATTATGCTATGCAGTGTTAGTAAATTAAACATAGCAATATTCTTTAAGTGAATTAATAACAACATTAACATGCATTCATTTTATTAATTACCAAAATAAATTAGGTCTTTATTTAAAATGGTGTCTCCCACTATTTTCATCAAACTATATTACCCTCCTTATATAGTTCGACAAATCTAGTTAAAGATTTGCTAGTGAGAATAAGGATCCTATCGACATAAGTACAGCCTTGTGTGTGCACAACAAACTATAGTTTATTCAATAGGTAGACAACTCCTTGTCAATTACATCAACATGTAACTCCTTTGTATTTTACCTCTTAGATTATTAAGATCATGTGTGTGCACATCCAAATCAAAATTATCTAAGTTAAGTCAAACCTAGCACTTCCATATAAGTGAAGAGAAAAATACTGCCCTTGTGTGTGCACAACAAAACAGTAATGTTTAATTCCTTTATAAGCATCAAATGTGATAAAACAACATCTCAAATAATCGATATAAGCCTTGTGTGTGCACAACAAACGTATATTGACTATTTGATACTCTATCGTTTTATCATGCTAGAAGGCGACGTTCGATATTTTGAGAAATATCTTTGAACGTTACAACTTAATATTATGAGTAGTAGAATAAATAAATTAGAACAATTCTAATTTTATTTAATTAAATTAAACTCCTTTAATTCATGAATTAAACATTTTAATTCATTTTATAAATAATATTTATTCTACATCATGAGGGGTTTATTAATATTAATTGTCTCATCTTGTTTAGCGCGCATGCACATATATATATAAAATACGCGTCATATTAATTAACATGCGAAACATGTTTAATAATATATAATATATATAAATAAGCATGCACATATAGAATACTATATTCTACTTGGATTGATTATGGACTTTTATTCTAGTTTGGTTTATTCGAGCCACCAAATAAACCAAATGGTCAAACCTAGGGTGCAAGAATAAATTAAATTAAATGTAACTATTACATTTAAAATCGGGCTTCATTACAAACGGGTCTTCATGCGCTCCTTGCTTCTTTGCTCTAATTCTTCAAAATAATTCTAACTAATCCTATTACAAATTATTTACAATAAATAGAAACCTTGATCAACAGTCAAGGGGAAGTACATAGGAGGAAGATAGAATTATACATAAGAAAAATTAGAAAGACGAGGTACGCAGACCCCATTTATTAAAACCCATTCATTCATGCATTTAATTAAAATTAAATCCAATCACATTGGTCAATAGTCCATAATCAATCCCATTTATTATCATATATATCAACATATATATTAATAAATAATATTCATCTCATGAATTAAATAAATCATTCCATATATGTATTGGTATCATTTAATGGGCAATTTAAAATTATATGAAATCCAATTTCATATTTAAAATAAACTTTTTATTTTAATTATAAAATTATTTAAAATAAACTATTTATTTTATTATTTTAAAATCATCCAAAATAAACCCTTTTATTTTGAAATTTTAAAATCTTTGCAAAATTATCAAACTATTTGACTATTTAATATATATATATATATATATATATATATATATATATATCTGTGCATTATGTTAACACCTAGAATCCATTCATGTCTCCTGTAATGATTCAATTTGTGAATCACTTATAATGAATCCTTTATAATATATTTTTATATATATATATATCATATATAATATATTATCCATGAATCCATGAATCATTGAATCCCAGCTAACACAATACCAAATCCTGCGCATATATATAACATTTTCGGTAGTGACACACTTTTCGGGACATACTATATAACATTTATATATATATATATGTATTAATCCGAGAATGGGCTGCTGCTTTTCAATTTACATAACCGAAAGTTGTGCTGCTTTATTGCTTTATCTATTACCGAAAACATGTGCTGGCATATATATATCATTACCGTGCGCTGCCACCAAAAACGTGGGCTTTGTTTTTGTCAACAATCCGAAACATCAAAATTAAAATCACGGACGTAATCCAAATTCGGTAAAATTAATAATTTCATATAATAAATTATGCCCAATAAATTATTTTAAATACATACACATACATATATGAAATTAAAACAATTAATAATTCGCATAAGTTTGGCTCTGATGCCACTGTTGGTTTGCAAAAATTATGGCATACATATAATCAAATTATATAAGCGCAACAGAAGCAAAAAATCAGATTTTAAAATTTTTTTACAAACCAATAACCCAGATCTTTCTTATGCGACTATTATTAATTGAGGAAGGATAAAAGAATTTATACCTTTGTAGAACCAAGCTTCCACGGGTACAAGTTCATCTCCCTTTAATCCTTCACGTTCTTCTTCAAATTCACCGATTAGATTCCACGGATCAATGTTAGCTCCCCAAGTGTTGAGCCTCTAGAGGTGATCCACCAAGAGATCTATGAATTAAAGAAGTGAATCTTGGTTTCTCCAAACTATGGGTGGCTAGCCCTAATTCTCTCTCTCTCTCTAACTCTTAGATCTAGAGAATTATGGAGTACTCTCTCTCTTCTAATGAAAGAGTGTGTAACCTTGATCTATGATAAGACTCCTCTTATTTATAGATCTAGTCAACCCTCCTAAACTATTTAGGATTAGGGTTTTAATTTAATTCCCAATTTAATTAGGAACTAAATTAATTAATTACAATTCCTAAACCATTTAGGAACTTAATTATTTAATAATGAGAGTACTTCTTATTAATTAATTACTAAACCATTTAGTAACTTAATTAATTATTATTATAATTATAATTCCAAAACTATTTAGGAACTTAATTATTTAATAATAATATTACTACTTATTAATTAATTCCTAAACCATTTAGGAACTAAATAATAATACTAGTAGTAATAATAATAATAGTAATAATAATAATAATAAGACTCATCTTATTAATTTATAATTAGTATTTCTAAAATACTAAATTATAAATATTAAGTTATTTAATTTATTCTATCACCATAGTATAAATTAAATATACTTAATTTATTATTACAATTATGCCATCCACTTCTAAAATAAATATTACTCTTTTGCGGTGTGACCCTTTAGGTTCTCCATATTAAACCGGTTGTATAATAAATAAATTAGAACAATTCTAATTCATTTATTACGAATTAACTCTTTAATTCAGAATAAATAATTATTCCACAATAAGGGTAAACCCCTTTAGCGATTAGTCGACTTTCCAGATAATATAGATTTCAACATTTAATCGTAAAAGAACCTTTCAGCAAATAGTTACCGTACAATTCAATCCTTCTACCACACAATGTCCCAATCAAATATAAGACACGGAATTTCTGTCAAGTCTTATTTATTTGATTATATGCATTTCAATTCACAAATACACAACTCTAGTTAATGTAAATTAGAAACTCTTTTCTAATTCCATTCAACCCTGGCCAGGGATTTCTGAGTTGTCACTTATTGAATCGCATAGGACATTCTCTCCCTTTACTGGAAGTGGTAGATCCTTTGTTGATCATTCATCTATCTCCATGTGTACCTTATTTTACCCAATCATATCCTTTGATATACCAATACGTCTTAAGGAGTATGTCAAAGTATAACTTAGTACACACAAGATACTAAGATGATCTCAAGTCTAAGGATCACTTGTACGACTATCACATAAGGAACTCCTATTGACAGACAAGTAAAACTCCATTAGGTGTTCCTTGAGCGAGTCACGTTCAGTGAACTTATTCTCTAATAAGCACCTACATACTTGCTTTAGTGTCTCTACACAAATGATTATGAGATCAATCATCCTCTTTATAAGAGCAAGCATAGTATGTACCAATCTATCCGGATCTACTAATCCCCTTTTTAGTGATCCAACGATTATGAACAATTTTAGTTTTGAGCTATCTTGAATTTAGATCTCATTAGCATGATCCTCATCATGGTTCTAAAAGCATTGCTCGAAAATTATGGGTTTATCCATTTGATTAATTCAAGTAATTAATCATGAATAAAGAAATGCCTTGATACTTTTATTAATAAATGAACAAGATTACAAAGTATATGCTTATCACATCAAATGTGATTGGCTTGAGGGCATACTACTTTCAAGCGCTTCATTTAAAGTCTTGGGCTTGACCACTTCCTGATTCATTGCGGGTCGACGAGAATGATAGAAACTTTTTGTTGATTCACCTCACCCCCATATATTGCTTTAGATGTTGGCCATTGACTTTGAATGTGTTCAAAGTTGTGGCATCTTCCAATTCAATCGCACCGTGCGGGAATACATTTTTGATAGTAAAGGGGCCCGACCATCTGGATTTCAACTTTCCTGGGAAGAGTCTCAACCGGGAATTATACAAAAGCACTTTCTGGCCAATATTGAATTTCCTCTCCACAATTTTCTGATCATGCCATCGTTTGGTCTTTTCCTTATAAATTTTTTGCGTTCTCATACGCTTAGAGGTGGAATTCATCCATTTCGTTCAGTTAAAGCATCCATTTCTCACCGGCCGCATGTAATTCAAAACTGAGCTTTTTGATGGCCTAATAAGCATGATGCTCAAGTTCAACCGGCAAGTGGCAAGCTTTTTCGAAAACCAAGTGATATGGTGACATCGCAATTGGTGATTTGAAAGCTGTTCTGTATGCCCATAACGCGTCATCCAATTTGCTAGACCAATCATTCCTTTTGGGATTCACTATCTTTTCCAAAATTCGCTTTATTTCTCTGTTAGAGACTTCTGCTTGACCACTAGTTTGCAGATGATAGGCCGTAACAATTTTATGGGAGACACTATATTTAGCAAGGAGGGCAGCGAAATACTTATTGCAAAAGTGTGAACCTCTATCACTGATAATAGCCCGTGGAGTGCCAAAGCGCGAAAAGATTTTCTTCTGTAAGAAGTTAAGGACGACTTTTGAATCATTGGTCGGCAGAGCAACAACTTCGACCCATTTAGATACATAGTCCACAACGACTAGTATGTATTGGTTGTTATAAGATGATGGGAATGGTCCCATGAAGTCTATGCCCCAGACGTCAAAAATTTCAATTTCTTGAATGCTATTCAGGGGCATTTCATGTCTCCTAGAAATATTATCCGTTCTTTGGCAATTGTCGCATCTTGCTACAAAAGAATGAGCGTCTTTAAACAAAGATGGCCAATAAATCCCAGATTGTAGGACTTTTGCCGCTGTTCTCTCCCCACCAAAATGTCCTCCGTAATAAGAAGAATGACAGTGATGAAGAATATCACTCATTTCTTCTTTGGGCACACACCTCCTCAATAACTGATTTGCGCATTGCTTGAAAAGGAAAGGATCATCCCATACAAAGAACCGAACATCACTTAAGAACTTTTTTCGTTGTTAATAACTCAAATCCGGGGGAGTCACATTACTCACAATGAAATTAGCGAAATCCACATACCAAGGTAATTCGCTGTGCACAACAAACAGCTGCTCATCTGGAATATGCTCATTAATAACCCTGCCATCTCTACCGTTTTGCTCAGAATTTTCTAATCATGAAAGATGATCAGCGACTTGATTCTCTGTCCCCTTTTTGTCTCGAATTTCTAAGTCAAATTCTTGGTGTAACAAAACCTATCTGATCAGCCTTGGTTTTGCATCTTTCTTTGATATCAAATATTTCATGGCAGAGTGATATGTGAAAACCACAACCTTCGTTCCAATGAGGTTAGAACGGAATATGTCGAAGGCATACATAACTGCAAGTAATTCTTTTTCAGTGGTTGTGTAGTTGAGTTGTGTATCTGACAACGTCTTACTTGCATAATAGATGGTGTGGAATATTTTCTCTTTTCTTTTTCCCAACATTACTCCAATAACAAAATCGTTTGCGTTGCACATTAATTCGAATGACAACTCTCAATCAGGAGCAACTACTATCGGAGCAGAGATAAGTTTCTTCTTCAGCATCTCAAATGCGTTAGTGCACGCTTTTTCCATCCTGAAGGGCACATCTTTTTCCAGAAGATTACACAACGGCTTAGTGATTTTTGAGAAATCCTTGATAAACCGTTTGTAGAAACCCGCATGGCCTAAAAAACTCCTAACTCCTTTCACAGTTGACGGTGGTGGAAGCTTTTCAATAGTCTCTATTTTGGCTTTGTCAATTTCAATTCCTTGAGCAGAGACTCTATGTCTGAGAATAATCCCCCCTTCCACCATGAAATGGCACTTTTCCCTGTTTAACACCAGATTAGTCTCAACACAACTCTTCAACACCGCCAATAAATTTTCAAGACAAGCATAAAAAGAATTCTCGAACACCGAGAAATCATCCATAAAGACTTCCAAAGTCTGCTCTGCCATATCCAAAAAGATGGACATCATGCACTGCTGAAATATAGTAGGTGCATTACATAATCCAAAAGACATCTTCTAAAGGCAAAGGTGTCGTATGGACATGTGAATGTGAATTTGGTTATAACCAGAGAATCCATCCAATAGACTGTAAAATTCATGCCCGACCAGTCTATCCAGCATTTGATCGATGAATAGAAGAGGGAAATGATCCTTTCTTGTTGCTTTGTTAAGCTTCCGATAGTCCATGCATACTCTCCAGCCGGTGACTGTCCGAGTCAGAATTAGCTCATTGTTTTCATTAGACACCACGGTTATACCCCCCTTTTTCAGAACGCACTGAACAGGGCTCACCCATGGGCTATCAGAGATAGGATATATGATTCTAGCGTTGAGCCATTTAATGATTTCTTTCTTCACTACCTCTTTCATGATGGGGTTGAGACGTCTTTGATGTTCTATGGTTGGCTTGGCGTCATCTTCCAATAAGATTTTGTGCATACAAATGGATGGACTAATCCCTTTTATGTCTGATATAGTCCACCCCAAAACTGTTTTATACTTCCTCAACACACTTAAAAGTTCATTTTCCTGTTCCTCATTTAAAGCTGCAGATATTACAACAGGATAAGTGGATTTTTTCCCCAAAAATGCATGCCGCAAATGATTTGGCAACAATTTGAGCTGCAGTATTGGTGCTTCCTCTTTAGATAAATTTGAATAGAAGTTCCTGCTTGTTCCAAAGCTTCATAATGCGGTTTGAACTTGGCAAATTGAGGAGACGAATCCAAATATTTCACGCATTCTGTATGAGTGGGATTTTCTACAGTAGTGGTTCCAATAATCGAAGCCTCCAACGGATCAGAAATACAAGTTTTCATGAAAACCTCATGTACAAACCTGTCAACCACATCGACTTTAAAGCACTCTTTAGAATCATTTGGAAACTTCATATATTTGAAGACATTGAACTTTACTTCTTGATCTTGAACCCTCATAGTGAGCTCTCCCTTCTGAACATCGATAATAGTTCTTTCGGTGGCTAGAAATGGACGCCCTAATATAATAGGCACGACCCTGTCCTCCTTAAAGTCCAGAACTATAAAGTCAACTGGAAAGATAAACTTGTCAACCTTTACCAGCACATCTTCCACGATTCCTTTAGGGTATGTCAGAGATCTATCAACAAGTTGTAGAGTAACACTGGTAGGCTTCGCTTCGTTCAACCCCAACTTCCTATAAATAGACAATGGCATCAGATTGATGGTTGCTCCAAGATCACATAAAGCTTTTCCAGTAAATTCACTTCCAATGGAGCACGGAATGGTGAAACTCCCAGGGTCCTTAAGCTTGGGAGGAAGCTTATTCTGCTGAATTGCGCTACATTCCTCTGTTAGAGCAACTGTCTCATAGTCATCAAGCTTTCTCTTCTTGGACAGTATATCCTTCATGAATTTCAAATAGCTTGGCATTTTCTCCAAAGCTTCAGTAAATGGAATATTGATGTGAAGCTTTTTCAAGACCTCCAAGAATTTTGAAAACTGTTTATCCAGTTTCTGTTTTTGCTGTCTTTGAGGAAATGGCATGGGTTGAACTCTTCGAAGGGTTTTGTTGACTATGGGAATTGGCTCTTGGACTTCTTCCACAATTTTAGGAGTGCCACTTGTTGTGTTTTCTATCTCAACAACTACTTCCTCTTCCGTTAGAATTGGTGGCACTGTAGTAGTTTCTCCAGTGGTATTCAGTAAGGGTCTACCACTGCGCAGTGTGACTGCTTTGCATTGCTCCTTGCCATCCCTCTTTGGATTGACCTCAGTGTCACTAGGCAAGGTTCCTTGCGGACGATTGTTCATACCACTAGCAAGTTGCCCCACTTGGTTTTCAAGATTCCTTATAGAAATATCTTGGTTGTTGATCATTGTCTCATTCTGGGAAATGTACCTAGTCAGAAGTTCTTCCAAGTTAGCTTTCTTCTCCGTAGGAGGAGGAGGAGGAGGAGGAGGAGGAGCTTGTTGATGTTGTTGATGAGTTGGTTGTTGTTGCTGTGGATTGTAATTTTGATATCCTGGAGGATATGGCTGCCTTGAAGACGAAGATTATCCTTGATTGTTGTCATTGCTCCACGAGAAATTAGGATGATTTCTCACTCCAGGATAATAATGAGTCGACACATTAGTGTTTTGTTGCCGATTGTAATTACTAACATATTGCACATATTCTGCCTTGATGGCACATTGCTCACTAGGATATTCTCCAGTGCATATATCGCATATTACTGCTACACTTTGCACAGGTTTTGTTCCCATATTGTCAATTTTCCGAGCAAGTGCAGCCACTTGTGCAGATAAAGATGTAACTACATCCACTTTATGCATTCCCGCTACTTTCCTTGGAGTGAACCTCTCAGCAGGCCACTGATAATTATTTCCTGTCATGATTTCCAATAGTTCAATCGCTTCATCATAACTCTTTCCCATTAAGACTCTGCCAGCTGCAACATCCACGCTTTGTTCGGTAGAATTTGACAAACCGTTGTAGAACGTTTGAACTTGTAACCATTTAGGAATACCGTGGTGGGGACATCTTCTGAGAAGATCTTTAAAACGCTCCCATGACTCATAGAGAGACTCCGAATCCTGTTGGCTAAAGGCTGTAATGTCATTTCGTATTCTTGCTGTTCTGGCAGGCGGAAAGAATTTAGCCAAGAATTTCTGAGCTAGATCAGCCCATGTGCTAATGGAGCCTGCTGGTAGAGAATGCAACCAACTCTTCGCCTTTTCATGCAAAGTGAAATTGAACAGACGAAGTCTGAGAGCATTTTCAGAAACTCCTTCATATCTGAATGTGTCACAGATTTCGAGAAATTTGACCAAATGATCATTCGGGTCCTCATTAGGCAACCCATCGAACTGCCCATGATTTTGAATCATTTGAAAAGTGCCCGGCCTGATCTCAAAGCTAGCAGCAACAATGGCTGGCCTATTGATACTCGTATGAATATCTGTGACTTGCGGCATAGTATATTCCCGCAAAGTTTTATAATCTTCTTCTGCCATTGTATCTTGATGGTGAATAACTTGACCATTCTTTTCTTTTCGCAATACACGCAAAGTTCTTTCAATCTTAGGATTGAAAGTTACGAGATTTGGATATTGAAAAGGAACCATGCATAATCAAGAGTATCTGGAAGAAAATAAAAATAAAAATAAAAATAAATTAGAAAAATGTAACAATTTAAACGAAGATTATTTTGATAAAGCTTAATATTGCAGAAAAATTAGATAAATAACTCCCCGGCAACGGCGCCAAAAACTTGACGGTCGTTTTCACGATTGATATTTACGTGCAAGTATACACGACCTTCAAGTAGTAAAGAGTAAGTCTAAGTCGATCCCACAGAGAGTTATACTAATGTTATCTGAATAGCAAACTTAATGCAACCTAACCCATTTTAAACTATGATTAAAGATGGTGATTTTTGTTAACACAGATTCCTAAAATAATTAAAACTTGGCAACAAAGATTCGATTTAAACAAGCTAAGATCACAACTTCACTCATTACCTCACTTAAACCTCACACCCTTCTCTTCAATGCTAAGATCGAAATAAATGATAACCTGAGAATATAAGCAACCATAAACCTGTTTCGATAGCTAAATGGTTCACACCCCAATAATTAGCTCACAATATTCCTATGTGACCTAAATTAGCGAGACGACAATAAAAGTAATTCTCAATAAGGCTACACAAGGTACCCCGGTATATTTCTATCTGAGATACAAGTTAGGCACTCCATCCGAAGATAAAGATTCCTACAAGTACTACCATGCTTTAGGTCAAGTTATTTAATCAATTTTCCAATGTCATAACACTACGTTACATACAAAGTATATAAACCATAAATGAAGAACAAAGCACGATAACCATTCATTTTCAATCCATACATATCAAAAAGAGAGATATTCAATTAAAACCAAGTAATGACCTCCATTGTGATCCTAGAAATGAAGTTAGTTCATATCTAAATGAATAAAAGTCATTAATAAGTTGCTCATTAGTCTTAAACTACACAAAATAAAGATAACTTAAATGAATGAAACTCCTTATATCATAAGTTTCAAGCACATAAACTCCCTTCCACATGTAGCAATCCAAGCTTGATGAATCTTCTTGTTCTTGAGCTGAACACCAATCCAAGTTGCTTTGAAGGCTGGAAGAAATGAAGAAGAATTGCTCTAATGCGTCAAAATCCGATTCCCTAGGGTTAGCAACATTGTGACTTAAGTAGCAAAAATCCCATCTGAAAATAGCATGGCTAACCGTTGTGGCGGTGAAATCCACCGTGGCGGCGGTGAAATTCACCGCTGCGGCGGTGGTCCTGGCTGAAATTTACCAAAATGCCCTTTTAGCTTAAAAACCCTACAAATCACATACGACGCATTATGAACCATAACAACATAAATGTACCCATAAATAACTCTCAAAACTCACAAATCACTAAACTAGAAGTACTAATTCATAAGTATAAAACTCACTCATCAAATACCCCCAAATTTAAGTATTTGTTTGTCCTCGAGCAAAACAGTACAACATAAACAAAATAACTGATAATAACTACTAAACCAGACATGAATTGGAATCATAGCCTCAAGAAATAACTGCAACAGTTAAGATAAATCATAATGCAGAACAAAGTCTAATATTTTAACAAAATTTCCATGCTCACGAATGCCCCTGATCCGCTTTACGTGTGTGTGTGTGAAAAATCCAATGTTAAAATTAGTCAGAGTTTAGATGAAATTAATCGAGAAAATGCCATGAGTAATTTTACTTTCATCCACATAACCTACACAATCCCAACCAAATAAGGCAATAATATAAGGACAGGGTCTCTCGGATTTAAACAAGAAAAGATAAGCCTATTTTTATAAGCACAGGTGAGTGCGTTTTACGCTCCGTCTCACCTTGACTTACAAGCTTGACTGTGCAATACCTAATTCTATTAGGCTATTCAGAGTTACCCATGTATCGAGCTTTTGATCAGTGACCCCCAAACCAGTCGGCTTTAGGGCACTAGGTGGAAAGACACCCCAACGGATCTAATCACTCGAGTAGCAAAGGCCACAAAATTAGACTAACCAAACTTTTATTATACAAAGAACATAAATAACTATTTTTTTAATTTATTTATTTATTTATTTTTTATACAAGAAAAAATCCGAGATCCCCCCAAACTTATATATGAGCCTAGATTTAGCGCACAGAAAGGTCTTTAAGAAATTTCTCCGCTTAACCATCATACCAGTTCTCTAAACACAAATTAATCAACATCTGGGATCACAATTGTGCAAGATGAAAAAGGCAAGATCATTGGCATCATTAACTCAAATCAATCATTCAAATAAAGACTACGCATGCAGATAAATTTTACTTAAACCGGTAACATGGCAAAACTTTTCATATCATTAGCTACGAACAACTAAAGTCTGGTTATCTACTAATAAACTAACATAAGCATAAAAGCGACGAAACTAATCAGGCACTAAATAAAAACATGAACAGATAGAAACAAAAACACCCCCCAAACTTGAATATGACAATGCCCTCATTGAAAAGATAGAGAATTTAAAATTGAGGACTCCCCTGAATTTGATTATACATTTGCATCTTCGTTAGGAGAATCCTGAGGGTAGTCAGGAATCACTGGCGGGCTTGGGAACTGTAGAGGGTTTGGACCAGCATTCAACCCCGTCCTCTCGAACATCTCAACAAGGGTCGTAGTGAAATTTGCATTAAATTGTATCATAGTGTTGTCCTGCTGAGCGACATAATTAAGTTGGCGAAGGTGTTGGCGAGATTCTCTTCTCAAGTGCTGCACCTCCGTAGCTATGGATGCTAGAGATGGTTGAGTTGATGCGTCATCCTCAAACTAAAGCAAAAATGACTAAATATAAAATGTAATACAAATAAAACTATATTGACAATAAAAATGGGTTGCCTCCCATATAGCGCTTCATTTAAAGTCTTGGGCTTGACTACTTCCTGATTCATTACGGATCGGCGAGAATGATATAAACTTTTTGTCGATCCACCTCAGCCCCCATGTATTGCTTTAGACGTTGGCGATTGACTTTGAATGTGTTCAAAGTTGTGGCATCTTCCAATTCAACCGCACCGTGAGGGAATACATTTTTGATTGTAAAGGGGCCCGACCATCTGGATTCAGCTTTCCTAGGAAGAGTCTCAATCGGGAATTATACAAAAGCACTTTCTGGCCAATGTCGAACTTCCTCTCCATAATTTTCTGATCATGTCATCGTTTGGTCTTTTCATTATAAATTTTTTGCGTTCTCATACGCTTGGAGGCAGAATTCATCCATTTCGTTCAGTTGACCGGCAAGTGGCAAGCTTTTTCGAAAACCAAACGATATGGTGACATCCCAACTGGTGATTTAAAAGCTGTTATGTATGCCTATAACGCTTCATCCAATTTCCTAGACAAATCCTTCTTGTTGGGATTCACCGTCTTTTCCAAAATTCGTTTTATTTCTCTGGTAGAGACTTCTGCTTGACAAACTTATATTGTCAGTATCATCGGTATGTCAGACATGTAATAGAAACATGTACTGGGCTAAAAGACATGATTGAAAGACGAGTTTAGAATGGAGAGTTGATCCAGTACATGGCGAGTCGGGAAACACAATTACCGAACCCACCACTTACAAAGGAAAGGGATACTAAACAAGATGTTCGACCTCGTAAGGTTATAGACATTATTATTGGTGGGGCTATACCAAAGCAGATTGGGAAAAAGCGCCGATCCCTTTCAGATATTATCATGGCCTTATCGGAACAAATGCCCAATATGGAGAGACCTTTTCCCAATATAGTGATTTCATTATCGGACGAGGATTATCCCCTTGATGCAGTCAAGCCGTATAAAGGAGCCATGGTCATCACTGCACAAGTCGGCTTGGTAGACATGAAGATGATCATGATTGATAACGGGTCTTTGGTGGATGTACTCTATAGTCATGCTTACTAGATGATGGATCTCCAAGGTATAAAGATGGAGGTTGGTATGAAGTCACCTTTGTACGGATTCAGTAATGAAGCTGTACCCATCCGTGGTTGAGACGGTAGTACTTTCTGTAGTGTTTGGGATGGCTCCGTAACAGATGACGATTTTGATAAAGTTTTTCATTGTTCAGGTCGATTAAGCCTGTAATGCTATCTTAGGTCGAAGGACATTATCTGTGTTACATGCCATTACTTGAAGATGAAGTTTCTAACACTGGCTAGGGTCGTTGAAGTGAAGGGAGACCTTGATATTGCTTGGAGGTGTTACCATCATGCTTTTACATCATCTGCGGTTGGGGTTAATCGGTAGAGGCTGGACATAATAGTTGATATCGAGTCGTTTACTGAAGGGGTTACTGAGCCGTTGGCGTTTCCTGGTGAGGAGACGGGGGAGATGGAACTAATACCGGGTAACACTTTAAAGTGGATAAAGATAGGTTCCAGGTTGCCAATATGATCAAGTCTGGATTGATACCGTTGAAGCAGACATATTTTGATATCTTCACCTGGACACCTCGGGACATGCCTGGGATAACACAAGATGTGGTTGTCCATAGGCTGTCAGTTGATCTAAATAAGAAGGCAGCTTATTAGAAGCAAAGGATTTTTTACTATAGCATCAAAAAATTCTAGATTAGGAGGTCAGTAAGCTCTTGGATGCTGGAGTAATTATGGAGATCGAGTATCTAGAGTGGTTGGCGAATGTAGTTCTCGTCTGGAAATAAAATAGGAAATGAAGGGTCTTCATAAATTATACAGATTTGAATAAGGTATGCCTGAAAGACTTTATCCACTTTCAATATTGATCAAGTTATTGATACGGCCTCGGGGAATGCAGTTTTGAGTTACTTGGATGCCTTCTCGGGCTACTACCAAATTTTATGGCGAAGGAGGATATACAGAAGACAACATTCATTACTCATAGGGCTATCTATGCCTACAATTGGATGACATTTGGGTTGATTAATGTAGGGGCCATGTACCAACGGATGTTAAATAAGGTCTTCTGGAAAAAAAAGGGGGAAAAATATGGAGGTGCATGTGGATGACATAATTGTTAAGAGTCCTAGGTTGCAGGATTTGGAAGAGTGCTTCCAGACTATTCAGTATTACAACATGGTCCTCAACCTTACAAAGTGTACCTTTGGCCTCAGATCGGGAAAGTTTTTAGGATACTTGGTGAGCCGAATGGGGATTGAGGCCAATCCAAAAAAGATAAAGGCGATCATTGACATGCAGTCCCCGCAAAATTTTAAGGATGTGCAAAGGCTTACAAGTCGGGTGGCAGTATTAAGGAGGTTTATGTCAAGGTCGGCAGAACGATGTTTGCCTTGTTTGATACACTTAAAGGGCCAAAGAACGAGAAGACATTCTAATGGACCTTGGAGTATGAAGACGCATTTCAGGGGATAAAAAGGTATCTTATATTGGCCCCATTGTTGCGGAAGCCGATGCTGAAGGAGTTGCTTTACTTATATCTGGTAGTAAGCTTTTTAGCTGTGGGGGAAGTCTTAGTTCGGGAGGAAGGAAGGGTTTAGCACCCCGTTTATTATGTTAGCCATGCGTTGAGGGATACATGAACTAGATACCTGAACTTTGAAAAGTATGCGTACACCTTGGTGTTAGCAAGTAGGAAGATTTGACACTATTTTCAAGGACGGATTATTATTGTTTACATGAATTAGCTATTGAAAAATGTGTTACATAAGCCAGATGCCTCAAGAAGGATGGTGGCATGGGCCGTGAAGCTGAGTCAATATAATTTGAATTATCATCCTCAGATTTCCATCAAAGGTTAGCATTTGACAGATTTCATGATTGAGTGTACATTTTTAGATGATGATTGGATGGGTGGTGTGACTAAGGGTGTTAGGATTATAGCTTGGGGCAACCGATCCCTACTTTTTCTTAGACATTGTACATTGATGGATCGACTAATGCTGACACTACTAGAGCAAGAGTTATCCTAAGTAGTCCAGAGGGGTTTAACGTGTAGTAAGCGATTCAGTTTTGGTTTCGGGCTACCAACAATGAAACTAAGTATGAGACAATATTGGTAGCATTATGGCTAGCTAAAAGTCTGGTGGTTCAACACTTACTCATATTTAGTGATTCCCATTTGATGATAAAGCAAATTCAGGGAAAATATGAAGCCTGGGGGGTGGGGGCGGGGGGTGGGGGGGGCTCAGATGACTATGTATTAGTCTTAGGTGAAGGGGTTGCTGCAAAGTTTTGAGTCCTATGTGTTGTGCGATTTAGATAATGATAAATTCGCACACGTATACACGTTTAATTAAGTAATACAGTAGTAAATGTGACGCCCCCAAAATTCGGGTACTAGTACCTCGAATTCAGTGCTCACGCAAAATACATCCAATATCTGCTAAACAACATTTAATACTAGTGCGGAAAGTATAAATAAACATATGTTGTTTATTACAAAAGCTTTCTAGTCCCAAGGTCTACAACCTTTACTAAATACAACACAAACTACCAAAAAGGTTACAAAAGGTTTGTGTTATATCGCATCATACATGTACTACCAAAATATGAAACAGGCAAAATGCTATCCAGCTTAATCAAGAATTCATCTTTCCTTTGCCTTTGTCCCTACTCGAGCCTTCAGGTTTGACTGCAATTATTTTCATGATATAGCAAAGGTGAGCAACTAGCTTGTTCAACAAGTTTTAAATGAACAATATAATATATCATGAATGAATCGAAGTAATAATTGAGTTGTTTTAATAATGTAGGCTCAATGATAAAACTGAATAACATGATCAGCACTCAAATGAATAATTGAAGAGTTGATTAATAACTGAACAATGTAATCAAGACTTAGATGAAACAATGAAGACTTGATTATTGATTGCTGAGTGGTCCAATAGACCATGAACGCCAAGGCAACATCAGTCATTTGACTGACCCTTTTATAACCGTCAGTCGTACCCGATGGGATCAGCCTCTAGTACACCATGTGTATGCATAACATTAAACTCTGACTGTATCGGATGACCGACACTTATATTTTCCCCAATTTAGGGTTTGTTCTCTCAGTACAAGAATCTTTACCAACTACTAGTTTGGATAGCTTTTATATTAATATTCAATGTCTAGCTGAATCAATTAGCATAGACTATTTCTTAAGCAGTTCATGAATGCAAGAACTTTAAATATATGACAGTTCGATAATAGAACTTGAATCCAACATGCACTATGTGTGAATGTCAAAGGTAATATCGATGTGGAATAATCTTGCAATAATTAAACCACTTGAAATATAATTTGAAAGTATAACTCTAGTTTGAGTTAGGGAACTTGCAATAAATATAATTCGAAACTTTCACAATATAGAGTTTTGTAAGGTTAAGGAACTTGTCTGGTGCGCGAATTACGTCTACTTCGCTTAATTTAAACTTTCCTTGAAGACCTAACATTGAAAATGTTGGCCTAATAGTTAGAACAACACATAATCGCTTCACTTAAGTATTTAAGTTTACTATCACATAAACACCTTGGACTATCATACAATTCCACATCATATAACCCCAATAAAATATTCACCGAACTAAGGTAAATGATTTAATTATGTCATACCATTTAAACCCCTAAACAATCTATCATAATTGTTTGGTTGTTCCAATTATTAATTTAATTAGCAAATAATTTCCTTGACTCCCTTATTTATCATTTAATAATAAATAATTACATGGTAACCTTAACTATTCAGTAATAGTTAATTATTATTAATTACCTTATTTATTATTTAATAAAAAATAAATAATTAACTAATTAGTTTCAATTTTCTTTAATTATTATTAATTAAATAACAATTTGTTAATTATCCTTACCTATTATAAGTTAAATAATAGACAATTACTTTATTTTATTTTATCTTTCTTTAATTATTATTTCATCCAATAATAATTAATGAATTACCATTATTACTCTTTAATTATTATTTAATGTTAAACAATGATTAAATACCTTTACTTATTATTCAATTCCCATTAAATAGTAAATAATCACTTTATTGACTTCAACTCTTCTTAAATTATTATTTAATGTTAGTTAAATAAAAATTAATTAATTGTATTTATCTTTCTTTTAATCATCATTTAATATTGATCAATTATCTTTACTTATTATTTAATAAATAATTAACTATTTTAGTTTACTATTCACAGTTCACTACTGGCATTATATTGCACCTACATCGTTCTGTCGTAGAGTCAAAATCGTAGAGTGAGTTCGTAGGGTCAAAATCGTAGAGTGTGTAATGTCCTAGAATTTCCACGTCTTTATTAATTAAATTATTAATTTAATTTCTAACGAGTTAGTTTTACGAGATTATTTAAATCTTTTTATGTGATTAATTAATTATGTGATTAATTAATTATGTAATTAATTACTAAAATTAATTAAAGGGGGTCACTAACATGTTATTAAATTAGTGAACAAACCCTAAAGTTTTAATATCAAAATAATTGATAAGTTTCCTATTAATTAAATATTCAATTAAAATGGATATAATGAGTGAATTAAATATAATAAATTAATTAATATGATTATTAATTAATGTAAATAATGTGAAATATTAATAATAATATTTATTAGTCCATTTAGTAATTTAATACTAATGGGTTAAAATATTTAATTATTTATTCAATCTAATTATTTATTTAATCATGGATTGAATAATTAATGTGTATATTATTAAATTAGCCCAACATGGGTCAATTAGTAGCCCAAGTGGAGAATAATAAAATTTGACAATTTAGTAGCCCAAACAATTTAATAGAAGCCCAATTGGTATTTTAAATTAAAGCCCAATGATTAGCCCACTTGGAAAATACTTAATTTAACTATTATTAATTTAAAAAGTGAAATGTGACAATGAATTTGGGACAAAAATAAAGCTATCAGCCGACAAGAAGGAGGAGAGAGAATGTGTTGTTTTTATTATTATTATTATTTGATTTTTCATTTATTTAATTAAAATGATTGCTTGTTTTATTTTTAAAGTACATAGACACCATGCTTCTTTTCACCAACCAAGTATGGACTAACTTTCTTGTGTATGTATCTTTGCTATCTCATGATGGTAATTTTAATAGATATAGATTTTATATATATCCAAATTGTAAGTATACTTACAATTTAGGAGCATTGTGCTAGTCATTCTTCTTCTTCCATTTTTCAAGCTAGAGAGCATTTGAAAGTGTAGAAAAAAAATATATTTGAGAGACTAAGAGAGGAGAAGGAGTTCTTGGTTCATGCCTTCAAACCTCATCACCTACTTTGGAAGAAAAAGAAAGATAGCCATTAACTCAAGGTAATGGTTATTCTAAATCAAATTTTTGTTTTTAATTAAATAAACTAATATGTGTGTACAAATATGTTAATATAGTTAATAATGTGTAGTGGTAATATTTATGCCATGCTTGAGTTAAATCACTCAAAATGGAGTTATACACAAAAAGTTATGATTTGTGGTAGTTTATGTGATGTAAAAAAAATTTATTAAAAAATAATGATATTAAATCATGAAAAATTAATTTTTCATGTTATAAATTAATATAAGGTGATTGGTACTTTTTTTGGATTTTTATTGAGGATTTAAAGCTTACTTGATGGTATATTTTTAATTAAAATGGGTACTGTTCACGTTCTGCCGGAAGAAAAAAAAAAAAAAAAAGGGTTTTTCCGCGCAATGCGCGGAAGGTTATTAGGTTAAGGGACGCGGAGCCAAACGACGTCGTTTAGCCTTCGTAAGAATTTACTCCGCGCAATGCGCGGAAGCCGTTTACGGCTTATCAAAACGGCACAGTTTTGAGCCGTTGTTTCTGAAGGCGCGCGCAATGCGCGAGCGCCGGTTTTCTACGAAATTTGCAGTTTGCCCCTCCATGTTTTTTTGGCGAAATGACCATTTTGCCCTCGGATCAGTTTTCTGATTATTTACGAAATTGCCATCAGTTCAGTTTTTCGAATTATTTACGACAATACCATTCGGGTTAAATTTAAATAATTTAAATATTTAAAAACTAATTTAAAATTATAACAAAAATAATAATAATACAAAAATAATATTGGGGAGGATATTTTTCATTAAGTTATATATTTAAATATTTTAAATATTAATCTATTTAGCTAAACCATGGTTAAGTTAAATAAATTTATTATTTATTTATTATTTTAAATGTTAATAATAAATAAAGATGATAAATTAGCAATTATTATTTAATGCCTATTAAATAATACTTAAAGAGAGATAAAATTTATAAATTAATTATTTATTATTTAAATATTATTAAATAATAAATAAGGATAATTAAGTAATTAATTATTATTTAATTAGCATTAAATAACGATTGATGGAAATTAAGTTATTAGAGTAATAAATTATTATTTAATTTAAATAAAAAATAAGAATGATTTGATTATTATTTAACCTTAAATAATAATTAAAATTAATTAAATAATTAATTATTATTTAATTGACATTAAATAATAATTAAAGAGGATTAAGATTAGTAAACTATTATTTAATTTCCTTAAATTAAATAATAAGTAAGGTTAATTACTTAGTTAATTATTGGTTGACTAATATTAAATTAAAGAAGTTTAAAACTAAGTTAATAATTATTTATTATTTAATTATAATTAAATAATAAGTAAGTACAATTAGTTATTATTTATTTTAAATAATAACTAGAGTTAATTAATTAATTTCTATTTAACCAAGATTAAATAGTAATTAAATAGAGATTGAGTTAATAAAATAAATTAAATTTAATTATGCTTTAATTAAACAATTGTAATAAGTTGTTTAAATGTTTAATAACTGTCCAACACTTAAGAAATTTTTTTTCTAACTTATTAAATTATTAACCTAATATGATTGAGGGTCTATAAGGTTAATAATATTGTTTTGACTAATGTAATTTATGTGTTAATACTTATGTGGTAAATAAGTTCATTATTAAGCGTATAGTTTTGCAAATACGTCGTACTAATTATTAGACCGACTTTATTAATGTTAGGTCTTTCAAAGCAAGTTAGTTAAAGCTAGACATTTATTGTAGCTGAGCAGACAGGCAAGTTCTCTAACCCTACTCATTTATTGTTGAACAAGTTTCTATACTTGTATTTATTGTCAAAGCTTGAAGTGGTTTAATTATTTAAAATTATTCCACATCCATATTGTTTATAAAATCGCACTTAGTGCACTTGAAGCTTATTAGTTCTTGATTCATGAACTGTATTAAAAATGTCAAAAACTAATAGTTCAGCTAGACATTACGTTTATAAATTCAATACTTGAATACTTTTAAAAGTTTATCCAAACCATTGTTGGGTGCGGATTTCTTATATTAAGTCTGAGAATTGAACAACCTTAAATTAGGGGATTTTGTGTCGGGAAACCGACTTTGGGCGCTAGTGACTAAATGTAATGCATATACAGCGGGTTGAATAGGCTGATCCCCTTGAAAACCAAACAACTTAAAGGGTCAGAGGAAACTCTATTATACCCTCGTTAGTTCAGGGTCCTTAGTGACCACTCAACATTTTAAGATTCAAATCTTCTGTTTATTAAAAATTTGAATCTTGTTTCATTCACAATTGTTATATCTATTGTTGAATCATTGATGATATTTTCCATTCATTCATGATATATTAAATCTCTATGATTGTTCTAAACTTGATGAGCAAACTAGTTGCTCATTCTTGCTATATCATGAACCATTTTTCAGATAATCCTGATTGCTCAAAGAAGGATAAGGGAAAAGGAAAGGCCAGAACTTAAGTTAGTTTATGCATGCTAATTAGATGCTTAAATTTGTGTTTACTGTTGTTAAACCTTTTGTAATTCCTTATGATATGAACTGTTTATGTTAAGGTTAATAGACCCTGGTATTGTAACCTTTTTGTAAGGGAACCAATATGTATTATTTCGCGATATTTAAATGCAATGTATGTATTTAATTGTTAGTAATGTGTTGAATAGTGAGAACCAAACTCGAGGTTATGGAACCCGGATTTGGGGTCGTCACAGGTTGGTATCAGAGCTGTAGGTTAGAAACGTTAGGATTTGCGAAACCTAAGTTATAACCTTAGTATGAAACTCATATCGAGTGCGTTAGGAGATGAATCGGGGAGATTCATCATGTTGTGTATTTTTGGAGATGGATTGAGAAAATCCATCGAGCCGAGATGTACATGATAAAATATCATTTCATTTCATCAATGAATATATTTTATTGTTGTACTAACGTGTGTTATTTTTTTATGATATAGGATGGCAGAGATCGGACAGTCGAGTCGCACTGCTGAGGAGGACTATATTGATATCCATATGGATACTGCACAGCCACTGGTGGCTGCACCCGTAGAGGAGCCAGAGTCGGATCCTGAGGAGGGGGATCGCGTGGAGCCCGTTTGGGGCGGAGTCATGAGGCCTTACAGTGAGGATGAGGCCGAGTCAGAGGAGTCTGAGGAGGAGGAGTCAGCTGATGGCATGGGCACCACTGCCGCTGACATCATAGAGGGACTGACCGATAGGAACGAGGGGCTGGAGGCAAGGGTCCAGCATCTAGAGGAGCATAATCTGACCCACCAGCACATGGAGGATCAGTATAGGGATGCGGCTTATCAGTTCTCTGGCGAGAACACAGAGCTGAAGGAAAGGATTGTAGGACTGGAGGATCAGGTACAGGAGTACGAGGATTCAGTGGAGCACTTTGCGGTGCTAACTCATCAGCTGGTAGAGCAGGATGTAGAGCTGCAGGCTAAATTGGCAGTGGCTGAGACTAGGTTGGCAGAGGCTGGGCTGAAGGTTCAGCAAGTACAGGCAGAGAAGGCCGCCATCCGTGCACACTGGCAGGAGGCGATAGAGGACCGGATAGAGATGGAGAGACAGCGGGATGCCGCTCATGGTCAAATGATTGAGCTAGAGGAGGAGATCCGCGAGAAGCGGGTGAGGACAGATAGACTTAGCTATGTCTACCGATCTTCATATGGTAGGCTTCAGAGCAGGGTGCACTACTACCCAGCTGAGGAGGGCCAGTCTATGCACACCATCAGCAGGAGTGTGGTGATGGCCATCGGGGATGAGGAGTATGACGACGCGATCCGTAGGGGGATGCGCATTCAGTAGTAGCAGTTGTTTTCTAATTTCGTATGTAAATAGATGCAGTAGAACCCAACTTTTTTTTTATTAGAGGGTTAATATGTCACTAAATCCCAACTCTAGGAAGTTGTAGGATATGTCAGATCCCATCTTTTGTAGCTTCTCTGGGATAGAAGCATTTATAGCAGTATGCTTTTGGATGTAAAGTGCTATGCACTACTGTTTTAGCATATAAATATAAATGCAGTCAAATTTATGTTATATGCGTGTTGAAATAATTACTTGTATGTTAGCTAAACATTGCCTAAGATACAAAATAATGAAATGAAAAAGATGTAAACAGTATAATAATGTAAATTTTTGTTTATAACAGAAAATGCCGCCACGTAGACAACCACCAAGGAACCAGGGGGTAGAAGAGTCAGTTAACAATGACGAGGGGGGGACACAACGTAGACCCTATGCAAAACTTCGTCGACATGCTAGCTGAGGCAATGCAACACAGACACCCTGTTGTAGCAAATCCACCACCACCACCACCACCAACTCAGTTGGCAAATTTCAAAGATTTTAAAGCGGTGGGACCGCCAGAGTTTAGGGGAACGTCGGACCCGATAGAGGCCCAGTCTTGGATAAAGGAGATAGAGAAAGCGTTCGTTATCGCAAGAGTAGCAGAGGAGCAAAAGACAGTCTTTGCTACCTACATGATGAAGGGCGAAGCCAATTTCTGGTGGGAAGCCAATCAGAATAGGGCTGGGGATGGTGTGGTGCCTTGGACAAAATTTAAGGAAATATTCGACGAGAATTATTTCCCGAAAAGTATGAAAAGTAGGATGGAGGTAAGGTTTCTAGAACTGAAACAGGAGAACATGTCGGTACCGGAGTACGCGGCAAAATTTAATGAGCTGGCCAGGTTCGCTCCACATCAGGTAGACACGGAGGAACGCAAGGCCAGGAGGTTCGAGAATGGATTGAGACCTTGGATATTCAACAAGGTAGCAGTACTGCAGATTGACTCGTTCGCAACTTTGCTTGAGAAGTCAATCATTGCTGAAGGAGGAAGCGACGCGTTAACCAAGTACAACCAGGAGAGAAACAAGAAGAAAAATGAAGGGGGAGGCAAGAACAACAACAGTGGAGGCAATAATAACAATAACAGCAATAAGCGTAAATGGGACAACAACAATAACGACAAGAGCTCGGGGAATCAACAAGGAAATACCCAGAAGAAAACGGCATGTAATATTTGTGGAAAGAACCACTTCGGGGAGTGCAGGAAAGGGAAGAATAAATGCTATAATTGCGGTCAGGTGGGACATATTTCTCCAAATTGTCCCCTCCCAAAGAAAGTGAGATGCTTTTCTTGCGGAGCATCTGACCACTGATAAAGGATTGCCCTAAGAAGAAGAATGACGGGGGTAGCGGCTACAAGGGCAATAACAGCAAATTGGCTATCGGGGGACCGGTACCACAGAACAAGCCGACAGCCCGGACTTTCAATATGACGGTACAGGATGCCGTGGGGTCAAAAGACGTGGTGTCAGGTATTATTCCGATCAATAATATAAATGCCTATGTATTGTTTGATTCGGGTGCTACCTGTTCATTTGTGTCTGATGATTTCGCTAGACGATTAGAGTTGCCTAGGGACAAACTAGAAAACTCAATGAACATAGAAGTTGCTAATAAAGAAGTGATTCCGGTAGAGTACATACATAGAAATTGTTGTGCTGAAATCAGGGGTCAGAAATTAAATGTGAATCTAATTCCAATACGTCTGGGGGAATTTGATGTAATACTTGGGATGGATTGGTTGTTTAACCACGGGGCGATAATTGATTATCAGAAGAAGTGCATACACCTTAAGACACCAAATAAGTCAAAGGTTGTATTTTATGGCAGCAAGTCGTCAAGACAGTCTTCTTGTCTGATGATGATGCAAGCCAAGAAATTATTGAAGAAAGGTTGTGTAGGGTATTTGGCTCATGTGGTTGACACACAAGTGGTGAGTCCCGGGATGGAGCAAATACCAGTAGTTAGGGAATTTATGGATGTTTTTCCAGATGTACTGCCAGGTTTACCGCCGGACAGAGAGATAGAATTTGTGATTAATTTAGTACCGGGGACAGCACCGATATCGAAAGCACCATATAGGATGGCTCCGGTAGAACTGAAGGAATTGATGGTGCAATTGCAGGAGTTGTTAGATAATAAGTACATTCAGCCAAGTGTTTCTCCATGGGGAGCACCGGTGCTGTTTGTAAAGAAGAGGGATGGATCGATGAGACTGTGTATGGATTATAGGGAGCTGAATAAAGTAACAATTAAGAACAAGTACCCGTTACCACGAATTGACGATCTTTTCGATCAATTGAAAGGGGCGAAGTACTTTTCAAAGATTGACTTAAGGACTGGTTATCATCAGTTGAAAGTCAGGAAGGAGGATGTACCCAAGACGGCATTCAGAACTCGATATGGGCATTATGAGTTTCTGGTGATGTCGTTTGGACTAACGAATGCGCCAGCCGCATTTATGGACATGATGAACAGAATATTCAAGCAATACTTGGATAAATTTGTAGTCGTGTTCATTGACGATATTTTGGTGTATTCCAAAACGGAGGAAGAGCATGCTGAACACCTAAGATTGGTGTTAGAGATTTTACGAAAGGAGCGGTTGTACGCTAAGTTTTCAAAGTGTGAATTCTGGTTGGAGATAGTTCAATTTTTAGGTCATGTTATTGACAAGGAGGGAGTTTCGGTTGATCCGGCGAAGGTTGAATCGGTAATGAATTGGGAACAACCAAGGACATCGACAGAAGTAAGAAGTTTCTTAGGGCTAGCGGGTTACTATCGGAGATTCATTCAAGACTTCTCAAAGATAGCAACACCGTTGACCAACTTAACAAGAAAGACGGTAAAATACGTGTGGACGGAGAAGTGTGAGGAAAGTTTTCAGGAGTTAAAGAAAAGACTTAGTGAAGCACCTGTATTGACCTTACCAGACGATACAGGAGGTTTTACGGTCTACAGTAATGCATCGCACAAGGGGCTTGGCTATGTGCTTATGCAAAACGGCAAAGTCGTTGCGTATGTGTCCAGACAATTAAAAGATTATGAGAAGGGATATCCTACCCACGACTTGGAGCTGGCAGCGGTAGTGTTTGCCCTTAAAATTTGGAGACATTATCTGTATGGAGAAAAATGTGAGATATTCACAGACCATAAGAGTCTGAAGTATATCTTCACACGGAAGGAGTTGAATATGAGGCAACGGAGATGGTTGGAATTGATCAAAGATTATGATTGTGAAATTCTATATCATCCTGGCGAGGCCAACGTAGTAGCGGATGCTCTGAGTAGAAAGAGTAGGGAATTTTTTTTCATATTGACGGATCAAGAACAATTGGTCCAAGAGATGGCTCGAATGGAGTTGGAAGTAAGAAGTCCAAACGAGTCAATAGAAGTCGAGGCGAGCCCAACCTTGTTAGATAGGGTGAAAGAGGCTCAAGACAAAGATGAGGAATGTGACAGAATCCGGAAGAGGATGACCGATGGAGAAGAGGTCAAGTTTAAAATTGATAGCATGGGATTGCTGAGATTTAAAAATCGTGTTTGGGTACCGCTAGTGCCTGAATTACGAGAGGAAATTTTGCAAGAAGCCCACAGTACGAGATACTCGATACATCCGGGGAGTACGAAGATGTATCAAGATCTACGTCAGCATTTTTGGTGGCCGAATTTAAAGAGGGAGGTTGCAGAATGTGTCAGCCAATGCCTAACTTGTCAAAGGGTAAAGGCCGAACATCAGAGACCAAGTGGATTGTTACAGCCGTTGGAAATTCCTGAGTGGAAATGGGAGCATATCACAATGGATTTTGTGGTAGGACTTCCAGCAACACAGAAGGGATATGACGCAGTTTGGGTGATTGTGGATCGACTAACAAAGTCAGCGCACTTTTTGCCGATCAAGATTAGGTTCAGTTTGGATCAGTTGGCCAAATTGTACATCAAAGAGATAGTTTCAAGACATGGGGTGCCGGTATCGATTGTGTCAGATAGAGATCCGCGCTTCACGTCAAAATTTTGGAGAAGTCTTCATGAGAGATTGGGGACACAGTTGAGAATGAGTACAGCGTATCATCCGCAGACCGATGGGCAAAGTGAGAGAACAATTCAAACATTGGAAGATATGCTCAGGGCCTGCGTGATGGATTTCAAGGGCAGTTGGGAAATCCATCTACCACTAGTTGAGTTTGCATACAACAATAGTTATCATGCGAGCATAGACATGCCGCCTTACGAAGCTTTATAGGGCAGAAAATGCAGAACACCTCTATGTTGGGATGAGGTAGGAGAACGCCGACTGTTGGGGCCAGAATTGGTTCAACAGACGGTAGAAATTATCAAGGTAATAAGAGCTCGGCTAGTAGCAGCTCAAGACCGTCAAAAGAAATACGCCGATTTACATCGACAGAAACGAGACTTCGAAGTGGGGAGTTTTGTGTTCATTAAGGTATCTCCCTGGAAAGGGAAGATCAGATTTGGAAAGAAGGGGAAATTGAGTCCAAGGTTCATAGGACCGTTCGAAATATTGAGGAGAGTGGGTGAAGTAGCATACGAGGTAGCTTTACCTCATGAATTGGAACATATTCACAATGTGTTTCACGTGTCAGTATTGCAGCCATACAAACCAGACTACAAGCACGTTATCTCCTATGAACCAATTCAAGTCGGAAAGGACTTATCATATGAAGAAGTTCCTGTTCAGATACTCGATAGGAAGGAACAGAAACTGAGAAATAAGATAATTCATTCTGTCAAAGTACTCTGGAGGAATCACGCCATTGAAGAAGCTACGTGGGAATTAGAGGAGGAAATGAGGGCAAATTACCCGTTTTTATTTGAGTAACCTTATTTTACAATTCCGATGACGGAATTTTTATAAGGAGGGGAAAATGTAATGTCCTAGAATTTCCACGTCTTTATTAATTAAATTATTAATTTAATTTCCAACGAGTTAGTTTTACGAGATTATTTAAATCTTTTTATGTGATTAATTAATTATGTGATTAAATAATTATGTAATTAATTACTAAACTTAATTAAAGGGGGTCACTAATATGTTATTAAATTAGTGAACAAACCCTAAAGTTTTAATATCAAAATAATTGATAAGTTTCCTATTAATTAAATATTCAATTAAAATGGATATAATGAGTGAATTAAATATAATAAATTAATTAATATGATTATTAATTAATGTAAATAATGTAAAATATTAATAATAATATTTATTAGTCCATTTAGTAATTTAATACTAATGGGTTAAAATATTTAATTATTTATTCAATCTAATTATTTATTTAATCATGGATTGAATAATTAATGTGTAAATTATTAAATTAGCCCAACATGGGTCAATTAGTAGCCCAAGTGGGGAATAATAAAATTTGACAATTTAGTAGCCCAAACAATTTAATAGAAGCCCAATTGGTATTTTAAATTAAAGCCCAATGATTGGCCCACTTGGAAAATACTTAATTTAACTATTATTAATTTAAAAAGTGAAATGTGACAATGAATTTGGGACAAAAATAAAGCTATCAGCCGACAAGAAGGAGGAGAGAGAATGTGTTGTTTTTATTATTATTATTATTATATGATTTTTCATTTATTTAATTAAAAGGATTGCTTGTTTTATTTTTAAAGTACATAGACACCATGCTTCTTTTCACCAACCAAGTATGGACTAACTTTCTTTTGTATGTATCTTTGCTATCTCATGATGGTAATTTTAATAGATATAGATTTTATATATATCCAAATTGTAAGTATACTTACAATTTAGGAGCATTGTGTTAGTCATTATTCTTCTTCCATTTTTCAAGCTAGAGAGCATTTGAGAGTGTAGAAAAAAAATATATTTGAGAGACTAAGAGAGGAGAAGGAGTTCTTGGTTCATGCCTTCAAACCTCATCACCTACTTTGGAAGAAAAAGAAAGATAGCCATTAAATCAAGGTAATGGTTATTCTAAATCAAATTTTTGTTTTTAATTAAATAAACTAATATGTGTGTACAAATATGTTAATATAGTTAATAATGTGTAGTGGTAATATTTATGCCATGCTTGAGTTTAATATGTTTGGTTTGTATTTTGGTATATTTTATATGCTAAAATATGTATTTAATAGTGTATAATCAAGTCTTGAAATATATGACCAAAAATATTTTTATAAAACTTAGGTTTGATGTTCTAATATTATAGAACATTAAATCATGAGGAAAACAAAGTTTGAATCACTCAAAATGGAGTTATACACAAAAAGTTATGATTTGTGGTAGTTTATGTGATGTAAAATTTTTTTATAAAAAAATAATGATATTAAATCATGAAAAATTAATTTTTCATGTTATAAATTAATATAAGGTGATTGGTAATTTTTTTGGATTTTTATTGAGGATTTAAAGCTTACTTGATGGTATATTTTTAATTAAAATGGGTACTGTTCACGTTTTGCCGGAAGAAAAAAAAAAGGGGGTTTTCGCGCAATGCGCAGAAGGTTATTAGGTTAAGGGACGCGGAGCCAAACGACGTCATTTGACCTTCGTAAGAATTTACTCCGCGCAATGCGCGGAAGCCGTTTACGGCTTATCAAAACGGCACCGTTTTGAGCCGTTGTTTCTGAAGGCGCGCGCAATGCGCGAGCGCCGGTTTTCTACGAAATTAGCAGTTTGCCCCTCCATGTTTTTTTGGTGAAATGACCATTTTGCCCTCGGATCAGTTTTCTGATTATTTACGAAATTGCCATCGGTTCAGTTTTTCGAATTATTTACGAAGATGCCATTCGGGTTAAATTTAAATAATTTAAATATTTAAAAACTAATTTAAAATTATAACAAAAATAATAATAATACAAAAATAATATTGGGGAGGATATTTTTCATTAAGTTTAATATTTAAATATTTTAAATATTAATCTAGTTAGCTAAACCATGGTTAAGTTAAATAAATTTATTATTTATTTAATATTTTAAATGTTAATAATAAATAAAGATGATAAATTAGCAATTATTATTTAATGCCTATTAAATAATACTTAAAGAGAGATAAAATTTATAAATTAATTATTTATTATTTAAATATTATTAAATAATAAATAAGGATAATTAAGTAATTAATTATTATTTTATCCTTATTTATTATTTAATTAGCATTAAATAACGATTGATGGAAATTATGTTATTAGAGTAATAAATTATTATTTAATTTAAATAAAAAATAAGAATGATTTGATTATTATTTAACCTTAAATAATAATTAAAATTAATTAAATAATTAATTATTATTTAATTGACATTAAATAATAATTAAAGAGGATTAAGATTAGTAAACTATTATTTAATTTCCTTAAATTAAATAATAAGTAAGGTTAATTACTTAGTTAATTATTGGTTGACTAATATTAAATTAAAGAAGGTTAAAACTAAGTTAATAATTATTTATTATTTATTTATAATTAAATAATAAGTAAGTACAATTAGTTATTATTTATTTTAAATAATAACTAGAGTTAATTAATTAATTTCTATTTAACCAAGATTAAATAGTAATTAAATAGAGATTGAGTTAATAAAATAAATTAAATTAAATTATGCTTTAATTAAACAATTGTAATAAGTTGTTTAAAGGTTTAATAAATGTCCAACACTTAAGAAAAATATTTTCTAACTTATTAAATTATTAACCTAATATGATTGAGGGTCTATAAGGTTAATAATATTGTTTTGACTAATGTAATTTATGTGTTAGTACTTATGTGGTAAATAAGTTCATTATTAAGCGTATAGTTTTGCAAATACGCCGTACTAATTATTAGACCGACTTTATTAATGTTAGGTCTTTCAAAGCAAGTTAGTTAAAGCTAGACATTTATTGTAGCTGAGCAGACAGGCAAGTTCTCTAACCCTACTCATTTATTGTTGAACAAGTTTCTATACTTGTATTTATTGTCAAAGCTTGAAGTGGTTTAATTATTTAAAATTATTCCACATCCATATTGTTTATAAAATCGCACTTAGTGCACTTGAAGCTTATTAGTTCTTGATTCATGAACTGTACTAAAAATGTCAAAAGCTAATAGTTCAGCTAGACATTACGTTTATAAATTCAATACTTGAATACTTTTAAAAGCTTATCCAAACCATTGTTGGGTGCGGATTTCTTATATTAAGTCTGAGAATTGAACAACCCTAAATTAGGGGATTTTGTGTCGGGAAACCGACTTTGGGCGCTAGTGACTAAATGTAATGCATATACAGCGGGTTGAATAGGCTGATCCCCTTGAAAACCAAACAACTCAAAGGGTCAGAGGAAACTCTATTATACCCTCGTTAGTTCAGGGTCCTTAGTGACCACTCAACATTTTAAGATTCAAATCTTCTGTTTATTAAAAATTTAAATCTTGTTTCATTCACAATTGTTATATCTATTGTTGAATCATTGATGATATTTTCCATTCATTCATGATATATTAAATCTCTATGATTGTTCTAAACTTGCTGAGCAAACTAGTTGCTCATTCTTGCTATATCATGAACCATTTTTCAGATAATCCTGATTGCTTAAAGAAGGATAAGGGAAAAGGAAAGGCCAGAGCTTAAGTTAGTTTATGTATGCTAATTAGATGCTTAAATTTGTGTTTACTGTTGTTAAACCTTTTGTAATTCCTTATGATAGGAACTGTTTATGTTAAGGTTAATAGACCCTGGTATTGTAACCTTTTTGTAAGTGACCAATATATATTATTCTGCGATATTTAAATGCAATGTATGTATTTAATTGTTAGTAATGTGTTGAATAGTGAGAATCAAACTCGAGGTTATGGAACCCGGATTTGGGGTCGTCACAGAGTGAGGTCGTAGAGTCAAAATCGTAGAGTGAGGTCGTAGAGTCAAAATCGTAGAGTCAAAATCGTAGAGTCAAAATCGTAGAGTGAGGTCGTAGAGTCAAAATTGTAGAGTGAGGTCGTAGAGTCAAAATCGTATAGTGAGGTCGTAGAGTCAAAATCGAAGAGTCAAAATCGTAGAGTGAGGTCGTAGAGTCAAAATCGTAGAGTGAGGTCGTAGAGTCAAAATTTAAGCAGGATGTAGACCCCCAAATTTTGCACTTCTCTACTAACCCTAGCAGGAGGGCAAAATCGTGACTTGAACCGACATGCAAAAAGGAAGGTGGATCCCAACACGAAGCCACCCCAACGACTTACGGTCAAAGCCGCCACAACGAACAACGAGCATCAGGTTACTTGAGGCAAGGGAAACAGTTGATCCAGAAGAACCTAATTTGATCACAAAAGACGACTAATGGCCACTACGCTTACGATGTTCGGGGGTCTCGCTCCCAGTTGCAGCCCTCCGAACTAGCCTCCCAGAATAATATGGCACGTTTCCTAGGGATTTCCGGATTGCAAAATACGAGCCTTCCAGCGAAAAAATGAAAGACCGACATCAGACGCGAAAATCGAGGAAGCACCGAAGCTAGCCGCAGCTGCACATGCGGCTGGCCGCAGTTGCACCTGCGGCCAAGATCTGAAGATCTAAATCGCCACTTATAGTTCATTTCTTCGACAGACGCGGACGGGAAAAGAAAAGGAGAAAGAGAAAGGCGACGGGAGAGGAAAAAAGAGAGAAAAAGAGAGAAAAAAAAGTGAAATTTCTTCCTCTTTTGCACAATCTTTGTGTCCTATTTTGATTTCCAAGTGTTAAAGCATGTATTTCATCATTTGAAATGTGAAAAAATCCATGTTTACAGTATTTGAGGTTTTATCTAGTTAGATCTATTTTCATTTCGTTCTTATTGTATTTGTTGGGTGGATCTACCGCAGATCCGAAAATATTTGGTGCATTGCTATTTAAATAGTCTAATTTTGTGTATTTTGAAGCTAGATCCAATGTAGTCAACATATGTTGTCGATCTGTGGATTAGGGACGGTTAGGGAGGATTTGTAATGACCACGAATTTCATTAGTCATTGTAAATATACTTAATAAATATTTAGCAATGAATTTAAATTTTTCTCATTAATTAATTGTGCATTAGATAATTAAATAAATGTACTTATGTGCTTGTATGTTATTTAAAGGATTAAAGCAAAGTGTATAATTAATTTAAGCAAATCTAATTGGATTATATTTTAAATCCAAATAAGTTAATAAACTAGGTTAAAGATATTAACCTAGTAGCCCATGTAATTAATTTAATTACTAGCCCATGTAATTAATTAAACAAGCCCAATGCTTGATTTAATTAAATGTAACCTAGACTATTTAAAATAAACCCAATGTGTTATTTAAATTGAGCCCAAACAATTTAATTGAATGAGCCCAATAGAAGTTATTCCCAAGCCCAATGTGAAGTCCAATAAGGGTCAAACTTTGGTCAATATATATATATATATATATATATATATATATATATATATATATGTGTATATATGCACATTTTTGCATTAAAAATAAAGGAAAAATGGCTTGGAAAAGCCATTTTGCTGATTTTTGTGAGGGACCCACTTGATGTTGCTTGATTTGCTAGATGGCTTCTCTTTTACACTAGATCAAAGTTGGCCAACAACCCTAGTCATTCCATGAGTCAATCACCAAGTCATTCAATCAAATAGTAAGCATACTTAGCATTTAATTTGACCAACATAGATGAATTAGAGAGTTAATGGTGTGTTAGTGGTTGGCTATAAAAGAAACACTCCACACTTGTTCTAGGTTGGTTAGTTCATTTCTAGAGAATTTCCTAGAGAGCAAAGTGTGAGTTTTTGAGAGAAAACACATAAGTGTTGAGAGAAAAAGCTAGAGCTTGAGCTTGGTGGATGTCCAACAATCTCATCACATATTTCGGAAGGAGGAGAAGGAGAGCACACAAAACCTCAACGTTTAAAAGTTCTCAAATCCTTTCTTATTTCATTTTTATAGCCTATATGCGTTTTAATCGGTAAAAATCTATTTTTAACCGATTAAAACTCATTTAGATGGTCTAGATGTATGTAAATATGTAATATATGTATATTCATAGATCTATGTGTTTATAACATGATTTGGTAGGTTAGAAATGCATAGAAGTTAAAGAAATATGTGTAACACAATTTTACCGGTAAACCCTAACCATGCATGCTATGTTTGATGTTGTATTTTGAAATGTACAAATCCAAAAATTGGATTTTTATGGCTAGAAAGCTAGATCTATGAGTTTTAAAGAAAACCCAACTTGAACCTTTCAAAAATATTAAAAAACAAAGAAGTTATGGCTTTTACCGCAAATGATGTTGATTTTAAAACCCTAGGTTGCATTGTGAGCCATTTTGAGTCTAGTTACGTTTGGAATTTGGATTTGTTATCTAAAGAGAAATTGTAGAGGGGGAAATTCGGAGGAGAATGGACACAAGAATCACCCCAAAATGTTTTAAAATGAAGAAGTTATGGCTGTCGGAGTGGCTGGAGGTCGGACAGCCCATTTTAGGGTTTTTGATTTCTGCTTTGAAAGCCCCGACGCCCAAAATAGCCTATGTTGAGCGCCGGGGCATTCAAAATAGTAGGTGAAATTTTTTTTTGGTTGGTCCGGGTCGGTTCGGGTCGGTCCGGGTCGGGTTTTATTGGAAAATTTAAGTATAACTAAGTGTAAAATGAAGGTATTTGTGTATTGAACCAATATATGAAATTTATTTGTAATTAATGGGTAGCAAAATGTTTAAGATAAAGATTAATGTTAACACCATTAAAAAGTTAACTATTGGTGTTGTTTAAAGATTTTTATTAAAATATTATTAAACAATTAATAATATTAGTATATGATTAAAAAATTATTAAATGATGAATAACATTAAAAATTGGTTAAAATATTATTACATGGTTAATAATATTAGTAAGAGATTAAAATATTATTAAATGGGTAATAATATAAATAAGTCAATAAAATATTATTAAATAATTAATAATATTAATAATTAGTTAAAATATTATTAAATGAATAATAATATTAGAAAAACAATAAAATATTATTAATAAGTAATAATATTATATAATATTATTAAATGATTGATAATATTAATAAAGTAATAAAATATTATTAAATGATTAATAATATTAGATAATAAATAAAATATTATTAAATGATTAATAATATTAGATAATTAATAAAATATTATTAAATAATTAATAATATTAAAAGATGAATAAAATATTATTAAATGATTAATAATATTAGATAATTAATAAAATATTATTAAATAGTTAATAATATTAGATAATGATTAAAATATTATTAAAAGATTAACAATATTAGATAATTAATAAAATATTATTAAATAGTTAATAATATTAGAAGCTGAATAAAATATTATTAAAATAATATTATAAGGTTGTTAATATATTATTAAATGGTTAATAATATAAGAAGATTAATAATGTATTATTAGATGATTGATAATACTATAAGACTAATAAAATATTATTAAATTATTAATAATATTAGATAAGTGTCTGGACTATATTAAATAATTAATATAAGTTCTTTGTGTTCGGAATATTATCAAGTAGTGATAATATTTCCTAAGTAATTGTATACCCGTAATTATATAATTATGTGGTTCGTAAGAGTTATAAAGGTCATTATACTAATGTGTATATGATACTAATTTAAGATCAAACTGATTTAATTGTTAGGTCCGTTCAAGGATTATTAAATTAAGTTGGTTAGCCGTAGACGACGCACGAGGCAAGTCTTCTACCCCTTAAACTTGTATTTATTGTTGCAGATATTCTTCAACCGTATTTACATTTCAATTATTGTTGAGCAAGTATTCTACACTCGTAGTTACTTGACAGACCTTTGAGTGAATTAATTATCAACAATTACTTCACATCGTTATTGATTATTGTATTCGCACATAGTGCTTTTGCAAACTGTTTAAGATCGTCTAAGCTAATTGTTTCGGCTAGACAAATGCATGTTAAATTCATTTAATTGAAGATTATAAAAGCTTATCCAAACCATTGGCTGGTGCGGATTCTTACAGTAAGACTGAGATATAACAACCCTAGTTAAAGGGGATTTTTATTTGTCGGAAACCCGACAGCGCGCAAGAAAACTAAATGTGATGCATATACATAGGACATGAGAGGACTGATCCCCTCAAGTGTCCCGTTATTTTTAACAAGGAGTCAGACATTGTATGTTTGTTCTACCTTAGTAGCAGTTCATGGTCATTAAAGACCACTCAACAGTAAAGAGTCAATTCCTTCTTTTATTGAACATTGATTCTTGTTATCTTTCACAATTGCTATTGTTGAAACCTTGAAGTTATTTCCCTTCATCATGATATATCGTATGATTGTTGTTTATAAACTTGCTGAGCCATTTAGTTGCTCATTCTTGCTATATCATGACTATATTTCAGCCATTCCCGAAAGCTCTAAATCGGACAAAGGCAAGGGGAAAGCAAATGTTTAGTTTTAGTAATTGCATGCTAGTTTATATTACTGTTATGTAATTACTGTTGTAAATCTTTTGTATTTCCCTTAAGATATGTAATGTTAAGATTAAGGTAATAGACCTTGGGAAGTGTAGCCTTTTGATTAAGGAACCTTTTGTATTATTCCGCGAAGTTTGAATACAATTTATGTATTTCATTATTGTTTAGTATTGTACAGTGAGAACCAAACCCGAGGTTAAAGAACCCATATTTGGGGTCGTCACAGGATTTATTGCGGATGGAATCTCCTCCTAACCTCCCGATGATATCCTTTTAGTTTATTTTACAGCTTTTACGTATGTAACGATCGCGATGCACCTTTATGTAAATATGTAAATTTTTGGGCCTTAAAACGACATCGAGTCGAAAGTCGGGTTTAAGGCCCCGTAATAGTAAAAATGTGCGATTGTGGGCGTTTGGGGTTATTTGGATGGCTCACATGCCCGTGAGTAGCCCCAACGTCATTTTAATGCTTGATTTTCCCTTTTCACGTGAGAAAATGATTTTGGAATGAAATGGTAAAGAGTTTTCATAAAATCAATCAAATTAGGATATCAGAATCACGAGGATAAAAATTGAGAGTTCTAGTAAACGTCGGTCCCTGTTTGGCGAAAAGGCTATAAGTGGTTTTGAAATATCACAAAATGATTTCATAAAAAATAAACAAACATTTTCATTAAACTTTGGTGCATAGGGTTAAAGAGTTCTAGAAGTTGCCTTCATTTTATTTATATTTACTGTTAGAAGGCAATGTATAGTCTCGATTCCTATTTGACAAAAGTTTTAAAACTATTGTTTTCTGAAAATAACATCTAATAAAAAACCCTCATCATTTTCGAAATTAAAATCAATCTTTATTATAAAAAACGAAGCCTTGTCATTTGGGTCAAAAGACATCTAAACATTTTCTCGATAAAACACATTTGTCATAAAAAATCAAAGCAACTTTTATGCGAAAAGTCACCATAAACATCCATTTAGGCATACACACACACATATGCGCACACCCACATTTTAGGATTTAAGAGGATAGGAAAATATCGACATTGGGGTAACCGTGTTTCACGGAAGTCGGGGGGTGCCTAACACCTTCCCCTCGCTTAAGCAAGCCCCCGAACTCTATGAATCTCGGTTTGCGGACCAATTAACTTGGAGTCACATATGAGCCAGCGATTACGAAAACAAAATTCGGATGAGTTGGTACATTCATTTCAAATATACCAACTGGCGGCTCTGGTCAATTGGCTCATAAAGAAATCGATCTTTCAAAAACCCGTCGACATTAAGCCGACCCTTTTCAAAATCACATTTAATTCAAAAGGAAAAAATTGGAAAGGGCTTTTAATTATGAAAAACGAAACGACGAAAATCCCGGCGTCGACATAGGAGTTTTCTAGATTTTCTGCTTCTTAGTGCATCCGGATGTACTTAGGTTCAAACATTTTTAGAATGAGCTATACACCTCAAAATCATGCACGGTCGGATCTTATGGACTTATACCTTGATCCTTTACCCTAAAGTATTTTTCAAATAATTTTTAAGAACCATTAAATACCAAAATTATCAAGCTACTCTCAACAGTGCTATAAAATGGACTGTTTTGGTAGGAAAATCATAACTAAAAGTATACACAATAACTTTTGGTGATTCAAATTGGATTTTCTTCTAAACTCATAGGTCTGTCAAGGAAAAATAATAACCATCCTAAAAAAGTTGAAGGGCTTAGAGATATAAGGCCTTAAACGACGCTAACTCACACAGTTTTTCCAAAAAAGGTGGTTTTATGCACTCTTTCAATTTTAACCACGTAGATGTGCATAATAACACATGATAGGCTTATTGAAACATATATTTACTACTCTAGCATGAATATGATCACTTAGAGCTCTTAATCTAGCTTCTTACCATAAAAAGCACAAAGCATGGCCATAAAAGCATAAAACTGAAACTTTGAGATGTGTACTACCTTTGTGATCTAATGGTTGGCCTTCTCTTCCTCCCGAAGTATGTGACAAAGGTATTGGACATCCAAGAGCCTTCCTTGAACTTCCTAGATCAAACACTCAAGAGTCACTTTGTTATTTTCCTTTTTCTCACTATTTTTGCTTCTTTGCTTTCTGTTTTCTCTCTCTGCAAATGGACGGGAAGGAGAAATAATGGCTGGTATAAGAAATATACTATCCCAAGCTTTAGACAAAAGTCTGATACATGGACTCTATAGCCCCCCCCTTTGTCCCAAAATAGGTGTCACTCCTAATTTTCTACCGGGTTATGTTTTGCTGCTTGGGCTGGGCTGCTACTTGCTTAATTAATTGAACAATTGGTTTGTGGCCCAATTGGATGGTTAATTAGCAACTAGACTTGGGGTTGATGCAATTTAAATACTTGGGCCAATTTAAAATACCCATTACCATTAATTAATAATTTTATTAATTAATTTATATATAATCCAATTAGACTTGCTATATTCAATTTAATTGGATATTTAATTAATCTAAGATCTTATCAATTTATTGATATTAATATTCTTAGATTAGTCCACTAATTTAATTACCCTATTAGTTGGACTCCCTTTAATTTAATCCAAATATATTACTAATTTACTAATTTAATCGCATCAAGATTTAAATTAGTTCATAGAATATTCATTACATTAATAAATAAATTCATAATTTATTTAAAATGAAATTTAAAATTTTGCGAACATTACATTTCCCCCCCCCCCCCCCCCCCCTTATAAGAATTTCGTCCCCGGAATTACTTCATAAGGTCACTCAAAAAGGTGCGGATAATTCTTCTTCATCTCTTCTTCTAATTCTCATGTAGCTTCCTCATTCCCATGTAGCTTCCTGGACAGGAATCTCCTCGTAGGGTAAGTCCCTCTCGACTTGAATCGGCTCATAGGATATGACGTGCTTATAATTCGATTTATATGGCCGCAACACTGAAACATGAAACACATTGTGAATGTGCTCCAGTTCGGGAGGTAAGGCTACGTCGTACGCCACTTCACCTATCCGTTTTAGAATCTCAAATGGCCCTGTGAACCTCGGGCTCAATTTCCTTTCTTGCCAAACCTGATCTTCCCTTTCCAGGGAGATATCTTCAAAAATACGAAGCTGCCAACTTCAAAATCTCGCTTTTGATGATGCAAATCAGCATACTTCTTCTGTCGATCTTGAGCTGTTACTAGTCGAGCTCTTATTATCCTAATAGTATCCACGGTTTGCTGTACCAACTCCGGTCCTAGCAGTCTCTGTTCACCCACTTCGTCCCAACACAATGGCGTTCGACATTTCTTTTCGTATAGCGCTTCGTATGGCGGCATGCCAATACTAGCGTGATAGCTGTTATTATATGCGAACTCCACTAATGGAAAATGGTCATCCCAACTGTCCTTGAGATCTATCACACATGCTCTAAGCATATCCTTTAATGTTTGTATTGTCCTTTCGCTCTGTCCATCGGTTTGAGGATGATAGGCCGTGCTCAACCTCAGCCGTGTTCCTAATCTTTCTTGCAATCCTTTCCAAAATTTTGACGTGAAGCGCGGATCTCTATCAAAGACGATAGATACCGGTACTCCATGTCGTGACACTATCTCCTTCATATACAACTTTGCCAATTGTTCCAAACTATATTTGATCTTAATTGGTAGAAAGTGTGCGGACTTCATCAAACGGTCCACAATCACACAAATTGCATCATAACCTTTCTGCGTAGCTGGAAGTCCAACCACGAAATCCATCGTGATATGCTCCCATTTCCATTCCGAAATTTCTAATGGTTATAGCAGTCCACTTGGTCTTTGGTGTTATGCTTTAACTATCTGACATGTTAAACATCTGCTAACACACTCAGCCACTTCTCTCTTCATGTTCGGCCACCAGAATTGTTGCCGCAAATCCTGATACATTTTCGTACTACCAGGATGAATTGAATACCTTGTGTTATGAGCTTCTTGCAAAATCTCTTCTTTCAATTCCGGGACTTGCTGTATCCAGATCCTTCCTTCAAACCTTAGCAATCCTGTGTTATCGATCTTGTACTTCAGTTCCTCTCCTTCAGATAAACGCCTCTTGATACTGACACATTCTTCATCTGTCTCTTGAGCCTCCTTTACCCTGTCTAGCAGGGCTGGACTTGCTTCCATTACGAACTGCTTTTCATCCGAATCCTTCGGATGCTTTACTTCTAATTCTAGCATTTTCATTTCTCTTATTAGTTCCTCTTGAGTAGTTAGCATCATCAGCTTCTCTCTACCTTTCCTGCTTAAGGCATCAGCTACTACATTTGCTTTTCCTGGATGGTACAGAATCTCACAATCATAGTCCTTGATTAATTCCAGTCATCTCCTCTGTCTCATATTCAATTCCTTTTGAGTGAAAATATACTTCAGACTCTTATGGTCTGTGTATATCTCACACTTCTCACCATACAAATAATGTCTCCAAATCTTCAGCGCAAACACTACTGCCGCTAACTCCAGATCATGTGTCGGGTATCCCTTCTCATAATCCTTTAGTTGTCGTGATGCGTACGCAATGACTTTACCATGCTGCATCAGCACACAGCCAAGCCCCTTGTGTGACGCGTCACTGTATACTACAAATCCCCATGTATCATCTGGTAAAGCCAACACTGATGCCTGACTCAACCTCTTCTTCAGCTCCATAAAACTTTCCTCGCACTTCTCTGACCACACAAACTTCACAGTCTTTCGGGTAAGATTGGTCAATGGTGATGCTATCTTCGAAAAATCCTAAATGAATCTCCGATAATATCCCGCTAACCCCAAGAAACTCCTAATCTCGGTTGGCATCTTCGGCTGTTCCCAATTGATAACTGCCCTGACCTTCGCTGGATCCACCGAAACACCGTCCTTGTCGATGACATGACCTAGAAACTGCACCCTCTGCAACCAAAATTCACACTTCGAAAACTTGGCATACAACTTCTCCCTCTTTAGGGTTTCCAATATTATCCTCAGATGTTTAGCGTGCTCCTCCTCAGCCTTCGAGTATACCAGAATATCATCGATGAATAAGACAACAAATTTATCCAAGTACCGTTTGAACACCCTGTTCATCATATCCATAAATGCTACTGGCGCATTCGTCAGACCAAACGACATTACCAGGAACTCAAAATGACCATATCGAGTCCTGAATGCTGTCTTCGGTACATCCTCCTTCCTCACCTTCAGCTGGTGATACCCCGTCCTCAAGTCAATCTTCAAAAAGTACTTTGCTCCCTTTAGTTGATCAAATAAATCGTCGATCCTTGGTAACGGGTACTTGTTCTTAATGGTAACTTTGTTCAACTATCGGTAGTCGATACAAAGCCTCATGGATCCTTCTTTCTTCTTTACGAACAATACCGGTGCTCCCCACGGAGACACACTCGGTTGAATATACCCTTTCTTTAATAACTCCTGCAATTGTAGCATTAATTCCTTCATTTCCACCGGAGCCATTCTATATAGTGCCTTTGAAATCGGTGCGGTCCCTGGTACTAAGTCGATTACGAACTCAATTTTCCTATCGGGTGGCAAACCCGACTATTCCTCTAGGAAGACATCGGCGAATTCCCTTACCACAGGTATCTGTCCCACTTCACCCCCTACTCTTTGGGTATCAACCACATGAGCCATATAACCTATACAACCTTTTCTCAATAGCTTATTCGCTTGCATCATCGTTAGACAACATGTTTGTCTTGGCTATTTACTCCTATAAAATACCACCTTTGACTTACTCGGAGTCCTCAGGTGTAAGCATTTCTTCTGGCAGTCAATCACAGCCCCGTGATTAGACAACCAATCCATTCCAAGAATTACGTCAAACTCTCCCAACCGTATCGGAATCAGATTCACACATAATTTATTTCCTCTTATTTCAACACAGCAATTCCTATGAATATAGTTTACGGGGATAATTTCTTTGTTGGCTACTTCTACATTCATAGAGTTTTCTAATTTCTTGCGGGGTAAATCTAATATCTTAGCAAATTCTTCAGAGATAAATGAACAGGTAGCACCCGAATCAAATAATACATAAGCATTGACATTATTGATCGGAAGAATACCTGACACTACGTCCTTTGATTCCATAACATCTTGTACAGTCATATTGAATGTGCGTGCTATTGGTTTATTCGGTTGGATGACTGGCCCCCCGATTGTCAATTTACTATTGTTCCCTTTGTTCGCAGTGCCTGCGTCTCCCTTCCTCTTAGGACAATCCTTCTTCATATGGTCTGTCGCACCACAATAAAAGCATCCGCCACTCTTCCCCTTAGGGCATTGTGGAGAAAAGTGACCAGGCTGTCCACAAGTAAAGCAAACTCGCTTACCTTTCATACATTCTCCTGTATGGTTCCTCTCGCATTTTTCATACTTATTTGCCTTCTTAGTTTCCCCTCCAAACTTACTTCCTTTGCTCTGGCTTTCACTCCATTTCCTCTTATTCTGATTGCTTCCTCCGCTTGCATCCCTAAGCCCCTCGCGACTTTTCTTCTTCTTGTCTTGGTTGAATTTTACCAAGGCTTCATTTCCTCCTTCTACGATAATCGCCATTTCCATAAGTGTTGCGAATGAGTCAATTCTCAGAACAGCAACCCTGCTATACACCCATGGTTTTAAACCCTGCTCAAATCTTCGTGCCTTCCTAGCCTCGGTGTCCACTTGGTGTGCAGCAAATCTGGCTAACTCATTGAACTTTGAGGCATACTCGGCAACCGACATATTTCCCTGTTTCAAGTCTAAAAACTTAATCTCCATTCTATTTTGCATGCTATTAGGAAAATAGTTCTCAAAGAACAACTTTCTAAAACGCGCCCATAAAATAATACCCTCTCCAGCTCTTCCTTTGTTTGCCTTCCACCAGTAGTTTGCTTCACCTTTCAGCATAAAGGTGGCAAATGATGTCTTCTGTTCTTCGGCCACCCGTGCAACCTCGAACACCTTCTCCATTTCTTCAATCCAAGTCTGGGCCTCTATAGGATCTATAGATCCATGAAATTTCGGTGGTCCTACCAGTTTAAAATCCTTAAAATTTGCTAAGTGCGTCCCTGGCTGGTTTACAACTGGCGGCACCTCTGGCGGTACTACTGGTGGTGGTCTATTTTGCATCATTTCCATCATCATGGCTGCGAAAGCCCTCATTGGGTCCTCCTCCCTCTCAGCATTATTTCCGACTTCATCTACATGTCTAATTCGTGGTACACGTCTTGGCGGCATTCTCTGTTATTAAACAAAGCCTTAGATTAATTCATCATATTCTAGGTCTTGTTTATTATGCACTATTTTAGTAAGGTTGAACATTCAGGGAGTACAACATGAATCATAGGCAACAATTCATTTAATAATAATAACATTTATATTCATATACCACTGTTTAATACATCACTTAACAACCTGTGGCATACTGCTATAAATGCTCTTACATCATCTAACTGCTATCTACCCCCTAAAGAACAAAAGTGGGGATTTAAACCATCGTACCCCTCTGACGAAACACAAGTTAGGGTCTAATACTATCCCAAGTCAAAGCAAAAGTAATGGAATCTACAATATACCACTGTCCCTACTATCAACAAAAGTGGGAACTAAACTGCATCTATTTACAATCATAATGCGAATGGAAACTACAATCCCTTGAGGATAGCATCCTCATGCTCCTGCCTGACTATCATGTCTGCTACACGGCGACTGATTGTGCGCCTGTGGAGATCCTCCTCCCTAGGATATCTTCGGATCCTATGCCTCATCCTATGAAAGGCAGTGCCAAACACAAAGCTCAAACGATCAAACCTAACTGAACGAGTTTGAACTTCCCTCTCAAGTTCGTCCACCATCACGGTAGCTCTATCAAATGCTTCCTCGACACGGATTCTCTTTGCAACCTCTAGGTTAAAGTTAGCCTTCGAGGCCTCATGTTCCACCTGAAGCGCTGCCAGACTCAACTTCGCCTGATCACGCTCCTCTTTCAGTTCAGTTATTTCCCCGGATAACTGATAAGCCACACTCTTATAACCATCTTCTAATTCCTGATGGACATGATTTTGTTCCTCAAGATGCTGAATTCTACCCTCGAGTTTGTCATTCTTAGTGGTCAGCTCGTCTATGATGTCATTCGCAGTCGTGCCCATGCCATCTACATACTCAGCTAACTCCTCAGGTGACGTATTGTCATAAAACTGCACCTCCTCATCCGAATCCTCATCGACAGTCTGGTACTCTTCTGAGTCATCCTTACTCCGTGGCCTCATTACCCCACCTCTAACTGGTTCCTTAATATCATCCACGTGATCCTCCTCAGGTGCAACTACCGCAGGCTCCACTATAGGTTGCTCGATATGGACAATATGTTTATCCACAACAATATCCTCTGCTATGTGACTCGGCTCCCCAATCTCTGCCATCCTACAGTCACAATAGGGAAAAAAAATAACAATATGTCAGTACAACAATAAAATATATTCATTGATGAAATGAAAATATATTCTATTATGTACAACTCGTCTCGATGGATCCCCACAATCCACCTCTAAACAAAAGTAACTACAATGAATTTCCTTGACCCATTTCCTAGCGCACTCGATATGAGTATGATACTAAGGTTATAACCTAGGTTTCGCAGATCCTAAAGTTTATAACCTACAGCTCTGATACCAACCTGTGACGCCCCCAAAATTCGGGTACTAGTACCTCGAATTCAGTGCTCACGCAAAATACATCCAATATCTGCTAAACAACATTTAATACTAGTGCGGAAAGTATAAATAAACATATGTTGTTTATTACAAAAGCTTTCTAGTCCCAAGGTCTACAACCTTTACTAAATACAACACAAACTACCAAAAAGGTTACAAAAGGTTTGTGTTATATCGCATCATACATGTACTACCAAAATATGAAACAGGCAAAATGCTATCCAGCTTAATCAAGAATTCATCTTTCATTTGCCTTTGTCCCTACTCGAGCCTTCAGGTTTGACTGCAATTATTTTCATGATATAGCAAGGGTGAGCAACTAGCTTGCTCAGCAAGTTTTAAATGAACAATATAATATATCATGAATGAATCGAAGTAATAATCGAGTTGTTTTAATAATATAGGCTCAATGATAAAACTGAATAACATGATCAGCACTCAAATGAATAATTGAAGAGTTGATTAATAACTGAACAATGTAATCAAGACTTAGATGAAACAATGAAGACTTGATTATTGATTGCTGAGTGGTCCAATAGACCATGAACGCCAAGGCAACATCAGTCATTTGACTGACCCTTTTATAACCGTCAGTCGTACCCGATGAGATCAGCCTCTAGTACACCATGTGTATGCATAACATTAAACTATGACTGTATCGGATGACCGACACTTATATTTTCCCCAATTTAGGGTTTGTTCTCTCAGTACAAGAATCTTTACCAACTACTAGTTTGGATAGCTTTTATATTAATATTCAATGTCTAGCTGAATCAATTAGCATAGACTATTTCTTAAGCAGTTCATGAATGCAAGAACTTTAAATATATGACAGTTCGATAATAGAACTTGAATCCAACATGCACTATGTGCGAATGTCAAAGGTAATATCGATGTCGAATAATCTTGCAATAATTAAACCACCTGAAATATAATTTGAAAGTATAACTCTAGTTTGAGTTAGGGAACTTGCAATAAATATAATTCGAAACTTTCACAATATAGAGTTGTGTAAGGTTAAGGAACTTGCCTGGTGCGCGAATTACGTCTACTTCGCTTAATTTAAACTTTCCTTGAAGACCTAACATTGAAAATGTTGGCCTATTAGTTAGAACAACACATAATCGCTTCACTTAAGTATTTAAGTTTACTATCACATAAACACCTTGGACTATCATACAATTCCACATCATATAACCCCAATAAAATATTCACCGAACTAAGGTAAATGATTTAATTATGTCATACCATTTAAACCCCTAAACAATCTATCATAATTGCTTGGTTGTTCCAATTATTAATTGCAAATAATTTCCTTGACTCCCTTATTTATCATTTAATAATAAATAATTACATGGTAACCTTAACTATTCAGTAATAGTTAATTATTATTAATTACCTTATTTATTATTTAATAAAAAATAAATAATTAACTAATTAGTTTCAATTTTCTTTAATTATTATTAATTAAATAACAATTTGTTAATTATCCTTACCTATTATAAGTTAAATAATAGACAATTACTTTATTTTATTTTATCTTTCTTTAATTATTATTTCATCCAATAATAATTAATGAATTACCTTTATTACTCTTTAATCATTATTTAATGTTAAACAATGATTAAATACCTTTACTTATTATTCAATCCCCATTAAATAGTAAATAATCACTTTATTTACTTCAACTCTTCTTAAATTATTATTTAATGTTAGTTAAATAATAATTAATTAATTGTATTTATCTTTCTTTTAATCATAATTTAATATTGATCAATTATCTTTACTTATTATTTAATAAATAATTAACTATTTTAGTTTACTATTCACAGTTCTCTACTGGCATTATATTGCACCTACATCGTTCTGTCGTAGAGTCAAAATCGTAGAGTGAGGTCGTAGAGTCAAAATCGTAGAGTGAGGTCATAGAGTCAAAATCGTAGAGTCAAAATCGTAGAGTGAGGTCGTAGAGTCAAAATTTAAGCAGGAGTTTTCCAGATTTTCTGCTTCTTAGTGCATCCGGATGTACTTAGGTTAAACATTTTTAGAATGAGCTATACACCTCAAAATCATGCACGGTAGGATCTTATGGACTTATACCTTGATCCTTTACCCCAAAGTATTTTTCAAATAATTTTCAGAACCATTAAATACCGAAATTATCAAGCTACTCTCAACAGTGCTATAAAATGGACTGTTTTGGTAGAAAAATCATAACTAAAAGTATACACCATAACTTTTGGTGATTCAAATTGGATTTTCTTCTAAACTCATAGGTCTGTCAAATAAAAATAATAACCATCCTAAACAAGTTGAAGGGCTTAGAGATATAAGGCCTTAAACCACGCTAACTCACACAGTTTTTCCAAAATAGGTGGTTTTATGCACTCTTTCAATTTTAACCATGTAGATGTGCGTAATAACACATCATAAGCTTATTGAAACATATATTTACTACTGTAGTATGAATATGATCACTTAGAGCTCTTAATCTAGCTTCCTACTATAAAAAGCACAAAACATGACCATGAAAGCATAAAACTGAAACTTTGAGATGTGTACTACCTTTGTGATCTAATGGTTAGCCTTCTCTTCCTCCTGAAGTATGTGACAAAGGTATTAGACATCCAAGAGCCTTCCTTGAGCTTCCTAGATCAAACACTCAAGAGTCACTTTGTTATTTTCCTTTTTCTCACTATTTTTGCTTATTTTCTTTTTGTTTTCTCTCTCTGCAAATGGACGGGATGAGAAATAATGGCTGGTATAAGAAATATACTATCCCAAGCTTTAGAAAAAACTCTGATACATGGACTCTATAGCCCCCCTATGCCTGACTTGCTTCCTTCTTTTGCCAACAAGCTGCTGCTTTCTTGAGCCAAGAGCTCCTGCGCATGCTCTGCTCCTGAAACTTTGTCCCAAAATAGGTGTCACTCGTAATTTTCTATCGGGTTATGTTTTGCTTCTTGGGCTGGGCTGCTACTTGCTTAATTAATTGAACAATTGGTTTGTGGCCCAATTGGATGGTTAATTAACAACTAGACTTGGGGTTGATGCAATTTAAATACTTGGGCCAATTTAAAATACCCATTACCATTAATTAATAATTTTATTAATTAATTTATATATAATCCAATTAGACTTGCTATATTCAATTTAATTGGATATTTAATTAATCTAAGATCTTATCAAATTATTGATATTAATATTCTTAGATTAGTCCACTAATTTAATTATCCCATTTGTTGGACTCCCTTTAATTTAATCCAAATATATTACTAATTTACTAATTTAATTGCATCAAGATTTAAATTAGTTCATAGAATATTCATTACATTAATAAATAAATTCATAATTTATTTAAAATGAAATTTAAAATTTTGCGGACATTACAGTAAAAAAGTAGTCAGTCCCACATATAACTTGTATTAATAACTATCCTAATTACCAATCTATTATCAATTTAATTCAATTTAAACGATCACCAATTTTTTTATTATGAAATAATTAAATTGAAAATTAACTAAAACTAATTAACAAGAATTGATTATTAGATATTTAAAAGCTTAGGATTTCAATTTTTCCAATTGATTACAATAATCTCTTCACCCTATTTCCAAATCATTATTCCCAACAAGTTGCTAACTGAGAATATTTACCTATTTATTAACCTTTTTCAACAATTAATAAAAAGATTTATTTCAATTATCTTGCTATAATCCTATGCAAAATAACTAGAAATAAACTCATTAAAAACAAACTCACACTCAAGTTTCTGGGGGTACATAAATATTTTCATCCTATACACTATGATATTATTCTTTATAGAAGAATAATAAAGTCACATGTTATCATACCCAGATCTAATACTAGATTTCCTCTTGCAATTTCATCTAAGATATCAGATTAATTACTGGCCACACAATTAATTAATAAGCACAAGATATGATAAACAACTCAATATAAGATCAATAACTGAAAAAAAGGATGGATTAATTAATGCAAAATAAAAGGTTCCATTGAAATCTTAATATAAATTTTGTTCCACATAATATTGCAATTAAAAACTGAGTTTAACAAAGGAATAAATGTAATGACCCAAAATATTATGAAATAGTTCTATAAAAATTTGCATCATAATTGAGTAATGAAATTAACGTTTAATTTATTGTGTATCATGAATAATCATATCAATGTGTATAAGGTTGGAATTAAAGGGAAGCTCAATCGGTGGAATTGTTAAACCAAGTGACTAACCTAGAAATAATAATAACGATAACGATATGAATGAAACCCTAAACCGATAATCTAATCGTTAGGTTTGATAATTAAACCGGCGCACGGTAGACGGAATAAATTAAATAAAAGCCTAATTGGATGATTTAATTAATCCAAGTAGGACCTTTGATGATTATAACCCTAAGCGTAACCGTGAGCATGCTAGGATTAATTTTGGTTACCAATTATATTATGTGAATTAAGGGTAACAATTAATGCCTAACTCATTGGAATTTAATTTAATAAACCCTAGAATTAATTATGGGACCCCAAGTAGATTAAATTGGGAGCCCAAGTGGAATTAATTGGTAGCCCAATGAAATTAATTCCTAGAGCCCAAATGATGGCCCAAACCAAAGTCAAATGGTCAAGATACTTGCAAGTATTGATTTATATATATATATATATATATATATATATATGTATGTATAATAGCCAAATAAAATGCTAAAAGAAAATCAAAAACCTAGGGGAAATAGGGGGAGGCTCTCGGCAGCATCAAGGGGAGGGGGCTCATGTCTCCAAGCTCCCCAAATTACTCCCACACAAACTCTCAACACCCCATCAATTCCCCCAAAAGGTGGAGCATGCTTGTTGACTAATTAGGGACTAAATTAACCAAGTATGGATTAATTAAGATGGCCTAACTAAGCTTAGCAAACCTCTATAAATAGAAGGCTTGACCAACTCTTGCAAGAGTTGGTTCATTTGCTAGAGAAATCCTAGAGAGAAAAACAAGAAAGTTAGAGAGAAGCAAGGAAGTTCTTAAAGTGTTCTTGAGAGTAGAACAAAAGAAAAATACCAAAAGAGTGTTTGAGGGTACTCGGCTGCTAGGAGGAAGTTCTTGGATGTCCAAAAACTTCATCGACTACTTCGGAAAGCAACAGAAGCGAGCTAATAGGAGCGAGAGGTATAAAATCACATAAAACCCTAGTTTCATGCTCCTTGTTATCCATTATGTGATTTCTTTGGTAGAAAACTAATTTTCAAAATCTAAAAAGGTAGAAACATGCTAGATTGATATATCTAGGTTTACATGGGTTTAATATGAATTTTTGGGTGTATTTATGTGGAAAGATTTCATTAAAATCATCAAATAAGTTTTTACCGACGAAAACCAAGTAACCAAAATCATGGCAGCCACCTCCCAAAATTTCTGGGCATGATACGTAAGTCGGATTCATGATCCGTAAATTTTTGGTGTTAGATGCATGGGATACAAAGATTCTCCAAGTAGAATCACTTCGATCCGATTTAAAATGAGCATGTTATGATTTTTCAACCAAAACACACCCACTGTTTTAGGGTTGTGCACAACAGTCCGGTTTGGAGCCAATTTCCGTGACCAAAACAAATCCAAATTTGATGTTTGATAATAGAAAAATGTAGTTCGGGAAGTTACGAATCCATCGATACCAAATAGGCCTCGATCGGACTTGTAGATTTCATTTTATTCACGTTCTAGCCGGAGACCCCAAGTCTGGAAAAGCATAAAAGCAATATGCCTATTTTTGGAAAAAAACCGTCCGGTTCGCCAATTTCCGATTTTTCTTTAAATCTTAGGGGGGCCGGTTCAGTCCTTTTCAGACCGGTTCTTGCTTTAATTACTAAACAGAAAATGCTTGTTATTTTATGAGGAAAATTTTCAAAATTTAAAATCCGATTTTTTTTTGTAATTTGGTATTTATTAGAATTAATGGTGGATTAAAGCTTACTAAATTGCTAATAAGTATGGATTTTTTTTTTTAATTTCAGAAAAATAATATTTGACCTATTGGCATGCTAGTTAAGTGTTATAAAATAAAATTTGAAATTATTGGAGTGATTCACTATATATTAGCTATTTATTAGTGTATAAATAGGCTAATAATCTAATTAAATATTATTTAATAAATATTAAATAATATATGAAGTTATGTAATTAATTAATTATGATTTAATGAATATTAAATAATAATTAAAGGATGTTAAGATGAATAAGTTAGTTATTTATTATTTAATTGCACTTAAATAATAAGTAAAGTTAAAGAAATAATTAATTATTATTTAAATTAATATTAAATAATAATTAAAGAATATTAAAGTTAGAAAACTAATTATTTATTATTTAATTAATATTAGATAATAAGTTAGGTTAAAAAAAGTAATTAATTATTATTTAATTAATATTAAATAATAATTAAAGGATAATTAAGGTTAATAAACTAATTATTTATTATTTAATTAATATTAAATAATAAGTAAGGTTAAATAATTAATTAAATATTATTTATTTAATATTAAATAATGATTAAAGGATAATTAAAGTTAATAAATTAATTATTTATTATTTAATTAATATTAAATAATTAGTAAGGTTAATTAATTAATTAATTATTATTTAACTAATATTAAATAATAATTAGTGGATATTAAAGTTATTAAACTAATTAATTATTAATTAATTAATATTAAATAATAAGTAAGGTTAAATAATTAATCAATTATTATTTAATTAATATTAAATAATAATTAAAGGGGATTGAAGTTAATAATCTAATTATTTATTATTTAATATAATAAATAATAAGTAAAGTTAATTAGTTAATTAATTATTATTTAATTACATATTAAATAATAATTAAAAGGTACGTGAATACTTAAAATATTATTAAATAATTAATAATATTAGTAAACCCTTAAAATATTATTAAATAATTAGTAATATTGGGAATTGAATTAAGGTATTATCATGTGATTAATAATACTAACTTGTAATTAGGTTATTATCCAAATATGATATTATTATCTTGGAGGTATGTGTTAGGGTGTCAATGTGCTTAAGTGGTAACTTAATTAAGACGTAGCATAAATCCCTATATGTCATACTAATTGATAGGCCAACGTTAACAATGTTAGGTCTTTCAAAGGAGGTTTAATTACACGGTATTAGCTATACGCCGCGAGCCAGACAAATTCTCTATCCTTACTCAATATTTACATTTAGCAAATTTCGCATACATTGTTAAGTGGTATATTTAGTATAAATTATTCCACATCATTGTGTTTATTGAAATTCGCACATAGTGCAGTTGAACTGTGATTCTTTTATTGAGTCATAGACTAAGTAAAGTTTTCTTTTCAAGAACTATTCAAAGAGAAGTCTATGCCAATTGTTTCGGCTATACGACAATGAAATTTATTTTAAAAGCTATCCAAACTAGTCATTAGTGCGGATTCTTGACTGAGAGAGCAACCCTTAATGGGGGAAATATTAAGTGTTGGATATTCCGATACAAGTCAGAGTTAAATGTTATGCATATACATGGTGTACAAGAGGCTGATCCCCTTGAGTACAATACTGGCGGATTAAATTTATAAAAGTGTCAGTCTAATGATTGATACCTGGGAGTTCACGGTCTATTTGACCACTCAGTATTTAATAATCAATTCTCTAATCTTTTATTCTGAGTCTTGATTATGTCGTTTAGTAAATAATCAATCTTCATTCTTTCATTTGATTATTGATTATGTAAATCAGTTTCCAATATCGTTAATTCATTTCGATTTCTGTTTTATTCATTCATGATATATCTTGTTGATTCATATTATACTTGCTGAGCAAAGTAGTTGTTCACTCTTATTGTATCATGAATTATTTGCAGTTAAACCCGAGAGTTCTAAAAAGGACAAGGGCAAGGGAAAGCTTAAAGAATAGATGCATGTTAAATATTATATGGTACTGTTCTGTTTTGTAATCGTGGACCCATTTATTATTATTATGTATTCATGATGTTTGTAATTAAGGTTATAGACCTTGGGACCATAGTGAACCTTTTGTAATAGACAACTTATGTTTATTTATTCCGCGTTAGTTATATATGTTGTCTGAAGGTGTTTGGATGTTCATTTTGGTGAGCACAAATGTCGAGGTATTGGAATCCGAATTTGGGGGCGTCACAATAAACATCTCAAAGATTAACAAATAAAAGAAAAGAATAAAGAATAAACTCTGTCGAATTCCCTCCATCTCTAGCGTTCACTTGAATCTTCAAGTTTTCTTTCCTAGAATTTCCCCAAATCTCCAAAAGCAACTCTCTAATACTTGTTAATTCCTTTTTGTTATCTCCCTTCATCTTTTAAATAAAACCCTACTTGAAGCCTGCCTTAAAACGTTGCAGCAAAAGAATCTTTACTAGACCTAAACTATGCTGAGTGAACAAACTAGCCTAACCAAGATCGCCGAACTACGCCCCGATGCAGTTTTAGTACCGAGGAATTGCGCCCCAGCGCTGTCCCTATTTCTAAAATTTCAAAATTGCCACTAAGTATAAATTTTCGTGATTTGACCTCCCGAAGCTATTTTCTATAAAATAAACATAAAAATAAATAAAATAGAAATAAAAATACTCAAAGATAGCAAATAATTAAGACTTAAAATACCCGATTCGTAGGTATAAAATCCACTCATCACTATGCTCTTCATGGGATTGAGAGGGAAGAAAATTCTGTTGCAGATGCCTCGTCAAAGTTGACTGCTACACAAGTGGAAGACTTTGAGGGTTCAGTGTACCTAGAGATTTTGGATGAGCCCAGTATCAACAAAAAAGGAGCTTATGTGTATTGAAAGATAAAATTACTGGATTGTGCCTTTCATCGATTATGTAGTTGGTGGGAAATTTCAACAGATAAGCTTATGGCAAAAAGAATTAAGTATCGGTGCTCTTATTTATGTTTAATTGATGGAGACCTATATCGGCGGGACAAGTCATCATCGTTGCTAAAATGCTTGGTCCCTTCAGAGGCATCTAATGTGCTTTGGGAACTACATGAAGGTATATGTAGGGACCACATGGGAGCAAAATTGTTGGCATACAAGTTGGTCAGACAGGGGTACTATTGGCCGACGATGTTTCAGGAGGCTAATGAGTATGTTAGGAGGTGCCCTAAATGTCAACTAAATAGTCCTCGGAGGAGTTGTTGTCAGTACTATCCCCTATCCCGTTTAAGATTTAGGGAATAGATTTATTGGGACCGATGCCAAGGGAAAAGGGTCAGGTTTAATATGTTGTGGTGACCATTAATTATATGACTAAGTGTGTAGAGGCCAAACCACTTCGCCGAATTATTGAACAAGATTGTTTATAATTTTTCAAAGAGTATGTTGTGTTCCTGTTTAGGATTCCCATGGTATTGGTCTAAGATAATGGCCAATAGTTTGTGGGATCGAAGTTTGAAAAGTTGTTGGAGGACTTAGGGATTCAACATCGAAGGACTTCAGTTGTTCATCCACAGTCCAATGGTCAGGTGGAGGTAACTAAACGGACATTACTTAATCGAATCAAATGGCGTTTGGATGAGGCTATGGGTAGATGGCCAATGGAGTTATCGAGGGTCTTGTGGGCCTATCAGACTACACCGGGGACAACCACAGGGGACTTGCCATTTAGGTTGGTCGATGGCATCGAAGCTTTAATTCCGATAAAGATTGGGTCGACCTCGCTTTGGGTTTCAAATTTTAAGGAGTTATACGATGAAGAAGGGCTTCGACTTAATTTGGATATGTTGGATGAGGCTCGGGATACTGTAATTTTGAGGTTAACAACATATCAATAGAGAATGACTAGGCATTATAATCAAAGGGTTCAGATGGGGAGGTTCGTGATTGGGGATCTTGTGCTTCGGGAGGCAGAGGCTTCGACTCTACAAAACACATGTAAGTTAATGCCTAATTGGGAGGGTCCTTATGAAGTCATAGAAGTGTTAAATGTGACGACCCCAAATCCGGGTTCTTTAACCTCGGGTTTGGTTCTCACTGTACAATACTAAACAATAATGAAATACATAAATTGTATTCAAACTTCGCGGAATAATACAAAAGGTTCCTTAATCAAAAGGCTACACTTCCCAAGGTCTATTACCTTAATCTTAAACATTACATATCTTAAGGGAAATACAAAAGATTTACAACAGTAATTACATAACAGTAAACTAAACTAGCATGCAACTACTAAAATTAAACATTCGCTTTCCCCTTGCCTTTATCCGATTTAGAGCTTTCGGGATTGGTTGAAATAAAGTCATGATATAGCAAGAATGAGCAACTAAATGGCTCAGCAAGTTTATAAAAAAACAATCATACGATATATCATGATGAAGGGAAATAACTTCAAGGTTTCAACAATAACAATTGTGAAAGATAACAAGAATCAATGTTCAATAAAAGAAGAAATTGACTATTTACTGCTGAGTGGTCCTTAATGACCATGAACTGCTACTAAGGTAAAACAGACATACAATGTCTGACTCCTTGTTAAAAATAACGGGACACTTGAGGGGATCAGTCCTCTCGTGTCCTATGTATATGCATCACATTTAGTTTTCTTGCGCGCTGTCGGTTCTCCGACAAATAAAAATCCCCTTTAACTAGGGTTGTTCTTTCTCAGTCTTACTGTAAGAATCCGCACCAGCCAATGGTTTGGATAAGCTCTTATAATATTCAATTAAATGAATTTAACATGCATTTGTCTAGCCGAAATGATTAGCTTAGACATTCTTAAACAGTTGCAAAAGCACTATGTGCGAATACAATAATCAATAACGATGTGAAGTAATTTTTGATAATTAATTCACTCAAAGGTCTGTCACGTAACTACGAGTGTAGAATACTTGCTCAACAATAATTGAAATGTAAATATGGTTGAATAATAATTGCAACAATAAGTACAAGTTAAGGGTAGAAAACTTGCCTCGTGCGTCATCTACGGCTAACCAACTTAATTTAACAATCCTTGAACGGACCAAACAATTAAATCAGTTTGATCTTAAATTAGTATCATATACTTGTAAGTATGATGACCTTTATAACTCTTACGAACCACATAATTGAATAATTATGGGTATTTAAACACTTAGGAAATATTATCACTACTTGATAATATTTTAAACACAAAGAACCTATATTAACTATTTAATATAGTTCAAACAATTATCTAATATTATTAACAATTTAATAATATTTTATTAGCATTGTAGTATTATTCATCATTTAATAATACCTTATAAATCTTCTAAGATTAATTAATATTATTAATCATTTAATAATATTTTATTCATTATCTAATATTATTAACTATTTAATAATATTTTATTAAGTATTTAATATTATTAATCGTTTAATAATATTTTAATCATTATCTAATATTATTAATCATTTAATAATATTTTATTAAGTATCTAACATTATTAAACATTTAATAATATTTTATTAATTATCTAATATTATTAACTATTTAATAATATTTTATTAAGTATCTAATATTATTAATCATTTAATAATATTTTATTTATTATCTAATATTATTAATTATTTAATAATATTTTATTAATTATCCAATATTATTAATTATTTAATAATATTTTATTAATTATCTAATATTATTAATCATTTAATAATATTTTATTCATTATCTAATATTATTAACTATTTAATAATATTTTATTAATTACATTACCCTTTATTTATTACTTAATAAATAATTAGTTATTATCTCTTTTCATTTTAATTATTATTTAATATTAATTAAATAGTAATTAATCACCTTCATGACTCTTAATTATTATTTAATATCCACATAATAAATAATTATATATTTTCTTTTTATTGGTTCCCAAATTAATTATATTAATTTTAAAATATTTTTACCCATTTTTGGTAATAATTGATTTGAACCGACCCGTTTAAAACGAACCGACCCGACCCGAAATTCAAAAAAATCTGTCGGTGAACAGTAACTAGGGCCCCGGCCCTTGAGTGACAGAATCTGCCAAAATGCCATTTTCAGATTTTTCAACTTTTGCTCCTTTGATTAAAACTTGAATAAAATGAAATCTACAAATCCAAATTACCTCAAATTGGTATCGATGGATTCGTATTTTCTTAAACTATAATATTCCATCATTGGATTGAATTTTTGTAAAATTTTTGGTTATGAAAAATAGCCACAAAGTGGGATGTTTGTGCATTAGGTCCTTAAAATGACATGTTTTGCGGTAAAAGCTATAACTTCTTTGTTATTCGATATTTTTGAAAGGTTCCAAAAGGGTTTTTCTTTAACACTCATAGATATAACTTTATAGCCATATAAATCATTTTTCCAACTTGTACATTTCAAACTACAACATTAAACATTTCATGCTTCGTTAGGGTTTTACCGGTAAAACGTGTTATGAACTTTTCTACAACTTTTATGCATTTCTCACATACCAAATCATGTTATAAACACATAGATCTATGAATATACATATATTACATAGATAAATATATCTAGATCATCAAAACAAGTTTTGATTGGTTAAAAATATATTTTAACCGATTAAAACACATGTATGCTATAAAAATGAAATAAGAAATGGTTGAAGCACTTTTAAACCTTTGGGATTTGAATGCTCTCTTCCTCTTGGCTATGAACTTAGCTAGTGACTCCACCTTGGCTCCTAGACGTGCACTCCTAGTGTATTCATTCTCAAACTCTCACTTGTTCTCTATTTTTCTCTCTTAAATGCTCTAGAAAATGTTCAACCAACATAACACATAAGAGAAGCACTCTATTTATAGCCAAGAGTTATCATCCAAATTGTATACATATACACTCTATATCTCTATTAATTCACCAAGCTAATCTTATCTTTTATCTTCACTTAGCTAGATTTTAGGGATTTTCCTTACAAAAAGGACTTGGGTTGGTAGGAGTTGTTCACTAACTAGGGTACTCCTTCAACACACACTCAAGCACATTGCAAGCAAGTCATTCATTGTGGTCCCTCAAAAATCTCAGCAAAATGGGGTTTAAATCCCCCATTTTTGATTTAATTTTAATGCTAAAATATACATATATACATATATACATATATATATATATATATATATATATATATATATTGACCAAAGTTTTGACCTCATTTGGACTCCACATTGGACTTGGGAATAAATTATATTGGGCTCATTCAATTAAATTGTTTGGGCTCAATTTATATAACACATTGGGCTAGCATTTAAATAACTATGCTACCTTTAATTAAAATAAGCATTGGGCTTGTTAAATTAATTACATGGGCTAGTAATTAAATTAATTACATGGGCTACTAGGTTAATACATTTGACCTAGTTTAACAACTCATTTGGATTTAAAATATAATCCAATTAGATTTGCTTTAATTAATTATACACATTGCTTTAATTCTTTAAATAAATATACGCATACACAAGTACATTTATTTAGTTATCTAAAGTACAATTAATTAGTACAAAAAGTTTAAATTCATTGCTAAATATTTATTAAGTATATTTACAATGACTAATGAAATTCATGGTCATTACATTCTCCCCCCCTTATAAGAATTCCGTCCCCGGAATTACAAATTTAAACTACTCGAACAGATGCATATAGTTAGCCCTCATCTTTTCTTCAAGCTCCCACGTAGCTTCCTCAGCGTTGTGGTTCCTCCAAAGGATTTTGACAGAATGTATAACCTTATTCCGTAATTTCTGCTCTTTCCTATCTAGTATTTGGACAGGAATTTCTTCGTATGATAAGTCTTTCTCGACTTGTATTGGCTCATAGGATATGACATGTTTGTAGTCTGGCTTGTATGGTCGCAACACTGATACGTGAAACACATTGTGAATATGCTCCAGTTCAGGAGGTAAAGCTACCTCGTACGCCACTTCACCCACTATCTTTAATATCTCGAACGGTCCTATGAACCTGGGACTCAGCTTTCCTTTCTTTCCAAAGCTGATCTTCCCCTTCCAGGGAGACACCTTCATGAACACAAAACTCCCAACTTCGAAGTCTCGCTTCTGTCGATGTAAATCGGCGTACTTCTTCTGACGATCCTGAGCTGCTACTAGCCGAGCTCTTATTACCTTAATAATTTCTAGCGTTTGTTGAACCAATTCCGGTCCCAACAGTCGGCGTTCTCCTACCTCATCCCAACATAGAGGTGTTCTGCACTTTCTTCCATACAATGCTTCGTAAGGCGGCATGCCTATGCTTGCATGATAATTATTGTTGTATGCAAACTCAACTAATGGTAGATGGTTTTCCCAACTGCCCTTGAAATCCATCACACAGGCCCTGAGCATATCTTCCAATGTCTGTATTGTTCTTTCACTTTGCCCATCGGTTTGCGGATGATATGCTGTACTCATTCTCAACTGTGTCCCCAATCTCTCCTGAAGACTTCTCCAAAATTTTGACGTGAAGCGCGGATCTCTGTCTGACACAATCGATACCGGTACCCCATGTCTCGAAACTATCTCCTTGATGTATAGTTTGGCCAACTGGTCCAAACTGAACTTAATCTTGATCGGCAAAAAGTGCGTTGACTTTGTTAGTCGATCCACAATCACCCATATTGCGTCAAATCCCTTCTGTGTTGCTGGAAGTCCTACCACAAAATCCATCGTGATATACTCCCATTTCCACTCAGGAATCTCTAACGGCTGTGGTAATCCACTTGGTCTCTGATGTTCAGCCTTTACCCTTTGACAAGTTAGGCATCGGCTGACACATTCAGCGACCTCCCTTTTTAAATTCGGCCACCAAAAATGCTGACGTAGATCTTGATACATCTTTGTACTTCCCGGATGTATCGAGTATCTCATACTGTGGGCCTCTTGCAAAATTTCTTCTCGTAGTTCGGGCACTAGCGGCACCCAAACCCGATTTTCAAACCTTAGCAATCCCATGCTATCCTCCTTGAATTTGACCTCTTCCCCTTCGGTCATTCTCATCCTTATTCTGACACACACTTCATCTTTGTCTTGAGCCTCTTTCACCCTATCTAGTAAGGTTGGGCTCGCTTCTACTTCCATTGACTCATTTGGATTTCTCACCTCCAACTCCATTCGAGCCATTTCTTGAACCAATTGTTCCTGATCTGTCAAGATGAACAATTTCTCCCTGCTCTTTCTACTTAGAGCATCTGCTACTACGTTGGCCTTGCCGGGATGATATAGAATTTCACAATCATAGTCTTTGATCAATTCTAACCATCTCCGTTGCCTCATATTTAACTCCTTCTGTGTGAAGATATACTTCAGACTCTTATGGTATGTGAATATCTCACATTTCTCTCCATACAAATAATGTCTCCAAATTTTAAGGGCAAACACTACCGCTGCCAGCTCCAAGTCGTGGGTAGGGTATCCTTTCTCATAATCCTTCAACTGTCTGGACGCATACGCAACGACCTTGCCATTTTGCATAAGCACACAGCCAAGTCCCTTGTGCGATGCATCACTGTAGACCGTAAAACCTCCTGTATCGTCCGGTAAAGTCAATACAGGTGCTTCACTAAGTCTTTTCTTTAGCTCCTGAAAACTCTCCTCACACTTCTCCGTCCATACATATTTCACCGTTTTCCTTGTTAAATTTGTCAGCGGTGTTGCTATCTTTGAAAATTCTTGAATGAATCTCCGATAGTAACCCGCTAATCCTAAGAAACTTCTAACCTCCGTCGGCGTCCTTGGTTGTTACCAATTCATTACCGCTTCAACCTTTGCTGGATCCACTGAAACTCCCTCCTTGTCAATAACATGACCTAAAAATTGAATTCTCTCCAACCAGAATTCACACTTCGAAAATTTAGCATACAATTGCTCCTTCCGTAAAATCTCCAACACCAATCTTAGGTGTTCAGCATGTTCCTCCTCCGTTTTGGAATAAACCAAAATGTCGTCGATGAACACGACAACAAATTTATCCAAGTACTGCTTGAATATTCTGTTCATCATGTCCATAAATGCGGCGGGCGCATTCGTCAGTCCAAACGACATCACCAGAAACTCATAATGCCCATATCGAGTTCTGAATGCCGTCTTGGGTACATCCTCCTTCCTGACTTTCAACTGATGATAACCAGTCCTCAAGTCAATCTTTGAAAAGTACTTCGCCCCTTTCAATTGATCGAAAAGATCATCAATTCGTGGCAACGGGTACTTGTTCTTAATTGTTACCTTATTCAACTCTCTATAATCCATACACAATCTCATTGATCCATCCTTCTTCTTTACAAACAACATAGGTGCTCCCCATGGAGAAACATTTGGCTGAATGTACTTATTATCCAACAACTCCTGTAGTTGGATCATTAACACCTTCATTTCTACTGGAGCCATCCTATATGGTGCTTTTGATATTGGTGTTGTCCCCGGTACCAAATCAATTACAAATTCTATCTCCCTATCTGGCGGTAAACCTGGCAGTTCGTCTGGAAACACGTCCATGAACTCCCTAACTACTGGTATTTGCTCCATCTCAGGATTCACCATTTGTGTGTCCACTATGTGAGCCAAATACCCTACACATCCTTTCTTCAACAGTTTCTTGGCCTGTATCATCGTCAGACATGCAGATTGTCTAGACGACTTGCTGCCATAAAATACGACCTTAGACATGTTCGGTGTCTTAAGGTGTATACACTTCTTTTGACAATCAATTATAGCTTCATGGTTAAACAACCAATCCATTCCAAGTATAACGTCAAACTCCCCCAATCGTATCGGAATTAAATTTACACTCAACTTCTGACCCCTGATTTCAGTACAACAGTTCCTATGTACATACTCTACAGGAATCACCTCTTTATTAGCAACTTCTATGTTCATTGGGTTCTCTAGTTTTTCTCTAGGCAATTCTAACCGTCTAGCGAATTCGTCAGACAAAAATGAACAGGTAGCACCCGAATCAAATAATACATAAGCATTTATATCATTGATCAGAATAATACCTGACACCACGTCTTTTGATTCAACGGCGTCCTGCACCGTCATGTTGAAAGTCCATGCCGTTGGTTTATTCTGTGGCACCGGGCCTCCAATGGTCAGTTTGTTGTTGTTTTTGTTGTTGTTGTTGTTGCTTCCCCTAAAGCCCGAACTTCCCCCGGTATTCTTCTTCTTCGGACAATCTTTAAACTGATGGTCCATGGCCCCGCAGGCGAAACAACCCTTCCTCTTTGGTGTGGGACAATTAGGAGCGATGTGCCCCTCTTGCCCACAGTTGTAGCATACGTTCCTTCCTTTCATGCACTCCCCAGTGTGGTTCTTTCCGCACTGACTGCATTTACTGGCTTTCTTGGATTCACTTCCCTGGGGTGTCCCCGAACTGCTGTTGTTATTCCACTTGCGTTTGTTCGAGTTGCTGCCCCCGCTGCTACCCTCTCGGTTTCCCCCATCGTTTCTCTTCTTATTCCGTTCTTGGTTGTGCTTATTCAAAGCTTCATTCCCACCTTCAGCTATGATAGCTTTCTCCAGTAATGTTGCAAAGTTTGTGATCTGGAGAACAGCTACTCGACTGTAAACCCACGGTTTTAGCCCCTGCTCAAATCTTCTGGCGCGTCTCGCCTCAGTGTCCACCTGGTGTGAAGCAAATCTTGCCAATTCATTGAACTTGGCGGCGTATTCTGATACGGACAAGTTCCCCTGCTTAAGCTCTAGGAATTTAATTTTCATCCTAGTCTTTGTACTCTCTGGAAAGTAGTTCTCCAAGAATACCTCCTTGAATCGTGCCCATGCGATTGTTCCCTCCCCTGCTCTACTCTTATTGGCCTTCCACCAGTGGTTGGCCTTTCCTTTCATCATGAAGGTAGCAAATGAGGTCATTTGCTCCTCCCTAACTCGTGCAACCTCGAAGACTTTTTCCATCTCCTCTATCCAGGTTTGTGCTTCTATAGGATCCGTGGTCCCTTTGAACTCGGGTGGTCCTATCAGTTTGAAGTCTTTAAAGGTTGCTAGTGGAACAGCATGGTTTGTTGCTCCAGTAGCCTCTGCGTTGCGTCCGCGGAATGCTCCCATTAGCATTTCCACGAACTCTTGGACAGGGTTGGGTGGTACCCCTCCGGCATTCACTGACTCTTCGGGTGGTGGTGGGGGTAGTCGTTGATTTCTTCTCTGTGGCGGCATTTTCTGTATAAAGAAAATTTAATTTATTAAAGTTGTTTCAATCTTTTTACTTTCGTTTTGTAGCTTAAGTAGTTTAAACCAAAACACAAATAATCATCTCGACACATATAAACATAAACTGAAATGCATTTATATTCATATGCCAAATCACAGTGCATAACACTTTTACATCATAAGCATACTGCTATAAACGCTGCTAATCCCGATGGTCAAAACAAAAAACGGGATCTAACATATCCCACAACTTCATAGAGTTGGGATTTACAACATACTAACCCTCTATCAGAACAAAAGTAGGGTTTCTACTGCATCTATGTACATACATCATAACAGAAGAAAATACAACTAACGGCGCATCCCTCGACGAACCGCATCGTCGTACTCCTCATCTCCAATGGCCCTGACTACGCCCCTACTAATGGTGTGCAAGGTCTGGCCCTCCTCAGCAGGGTAATAGTGCACCCTACTCTGGAATCTACCAAATGATGAGCGATAAACGTAACTGAGCCTATCTATCCTTATCCTATTCTCTCTGACCTCGTCCTCCAGCTCCATCATCTGTCCGTGAGCTGCATCACGCTGAAACTCCATATCTAACCTCGCCTCAATGGCCTGCTGCATTTGGCCCCTCATGGCCTCCATCTCTGCCTGCGTCTGCTGAATCTTCAGCTCAGCGGCTATCAACTTGGCCTCCATCTCGGCCATCCTCGCCTTCAGCTATATGTTCTCGCCAGAGAACATATAAGCTGTATCTCTGTACTGCTGCTCCGTCTGCTGGTGGATCTGGTTCTGCTCCTCAAGGTGTTGAACCCTCTCCTCTAGCTCATCGTTAGCCGTAGTGAGAGTATCGATGATGTCACTGGCGACAGTGCCCATGCCATCAACATACTCAGCTGGCTCCTCATCCTCCTCCTCATCAGTATCGGCCTCCTCCTCATCAGTATCGGCCTCCTCCTCACTGAACTGCCCCATAACTCCGCCCCAGACAGCGTCCTCTCTATCTCCCTCCTCGGGATCTGACTCTGGCTCCTCGACAGGTGCAGCCACCCGTGGCTGTGCGGTATCCATAGGGATATCCGTAAAAATCACCTCCTCTACAGTAGTGCTCGACTGTCCTATCTCCGTCATCTTACAATAACATAAATAACACATGTTAGTACAGCAATAAAATATATTCATTGATGAAATGAAATGATATTTTATCATGTACATCTCGGCTCGATGGATTTTCTCAATCCATCTCCAAAAATACTTAACATGATGAATCTCCCCGATTCATCTCCTAACGCACTCGATAAGAGTTTAGTACTAAGGTTATAACCTAGGTTTCGCAAATCCTAGCGTTTCTAACCTACAGCTCTGATACCAACCTGTGACGACCCCAAACCCGAGGTTAAAGAACCCGGATTTGGGGTCGTCACATTAAAAGCCAGGAGCTATTGTGACTCCCCCAAATTTGGGTCTCTTGAACCTCGGGTTCGGTGCTAAAAATCCAACACTTAAACAACATTCATAAACTTAACATTCAATATCTAGTGAAAAATACAGCATTTGTTCTTTTATAAAACATACCATCAATCCCAGGTTACACTAACCTTAATTACAATACAACTACCTGATAACAAAAAAAGGTTTATAGCTACACAAAAACTATTAATAACTTTAACATTTTCTTCTAAGAGTTTTACTCGTCTGCCTTTCCTTTGCCTTTGTCTTTATATGAGCATTCGAGCTCAGCTGATAAATGTTTATGATATAGCAAGGGTGAACAACTACTTTGCTCAACAAGTTTAAATAAACACCAAGAGATATATCATGAATAAAAAAAGTTTTAACTTACGAATACTTCAACAATATACAATAATTGTGAAGGCTTGAAACATACAAACGATATTCAATAAAAGAATGCTTTAAGAATATTTACTGTTGGGATTGCCAATACTGACCTAGAACATCTTAGAAGAATTAACAGTCATTCAACAGAATTCCACAAAAGTGTTTCGCAATAGTTATCAGGATACTCAAGGGGATCAATCCTCTTGCACCCAATGTATATGCATAACATTCAGACTTCCGTTGTGCACAAAGTCGAATTCTCAACAAAATATACCCGTTTAAAAGGGTTGTTCTGCTCAATATTATTATAAGAGTTCACACCAACTACTAGTTTAGATAAGCTTTCAAAAATTTATTCAAGTTAATGAATTAATACATTCATTGTCTAGTCGGTACAAATAGCATATACTTCTTCTTAAACAGTTCATGAATTTAAAAGAACTTCAAAACTTCAATAATTCAATGATAGAATAAGGCTTCAATTGCACCAAGTGCATATATCAATAATCTATAACAATGTAGAATAATTTTTAATAATTATCCCATTTAGAATACTTGTAAAATAAATATAATTATGGGTATAGGAAATTTGCATAATGAAATAAGTTCAGAGTTAGAATACTTGCTCAATAATAATTTGAGTAGACACTACAACAAAAGTTCTCAATTTCGACGGACAGATTTCCGTCAAAATTAATTTATTTCCGACAGAATATTCTAAAGAAAATAATTCCGTCGTACATAAATCAGTCTCGATGGAACGGAATTCCGTCGAATATAAGAGGCCCCTTTGGCAGCAACATGTCTGCGCAAAACCAAACTTAATTACGACGAAAGGGGCTATATTTTTTTACGAACATTCTGTTGAAAATAACTTTTAAAACCTAAAAATTATCAGTTCCCCCAGCTGTCGCAGTCACTTTTCTTTTCTCAACTGTCTCTCTCTCTCGCAGTGCTTTCTTTCTTTGAACCTCTCCTCTCTCTCATCCCCCTTCTATTCCGTTAGAACCTCATCCTCCTCCTCCTCTTCCTCTTTCCCGTTGGTATCTTCCTCCTCCTTTTCAGATCCTTTTTTCTGTTCGACAAACCTTGGCGGCACTGTGGTGGGAGAAGCTCAAAGGCTTAGTGGCAATCAGTGGGTATAGCGCACCCGAAATTCAACATTTCTTATTTAATCCAATTATGTTTGGATAAGATAATCATGAACATTAAACCACATTAACTGGAATCTCGTGCGTTAAAACTTAACGTTAAAACTTAACCTTTAATCGAGGCAAAGAAGACTTTACATGCCTTAGGAATGGATTTATGAGAAAATACATGATTGCCCTAATCACTGCATCTTGTATAGAAAGGAATTTGACCAGGCAACTAATTGCCCAAAATGTTGTCTTTCAACGTGGAAGATGGATAAGAATGAGCATGTAAGAGAAGAGGTGCTTTGCGAAGGTGTTGTGGTACTTTTATCCTATACTGAGGTTTAAACGTATGTTTGAATATAGCAGGACATCTAAGAGTTTGACTTGGCATGCTAATAATTAAATGAGCCGTGGTCATATGAGTCATCCATCAGATTCACCATCTTGGAAGCTAGTGGATGATAAGTGGCCGAAGTTTGGTAAAGACCCTAGAAGCCTTAGACTTGCTCTTTCAGCTGATGGGATCAATCCTCATTGTTTTCTTAGCAGTAGATACAGTTGTTGGCCTGTTATAATGATTATTTATAATCTTTCGACTTGGTTATGTATGAAAAGAAAGTTCACGTTGTTGACTTTGTTGATCTCTGGTCCTTAACAAGCTGGTAATGATATAGATGTCTACTTGGAACCATTGATTGATGATTTGAAGTGTTTATGGGAGGGGGTTCTAGGGATGTATGATGCATTTAGAGGAGAATACTTCACGCTCAAAGCACAATTAATGTGGACTATTAATGAGTTTCCTGCCAATGGGAACTTATCTTCATGTGTTGTAAATGGTTATAAAGCATGTCATAAATGTGGCAAGGATACACCTAGCCATAGGTTGGCACATGGTTCCAAAGTTTGTTACATTGGCCATCGAAGATTTTTTCCTCAAGATCATTCATTTCGGAAGCAGCGAGTAATATTTAATGGAGAACAAGAATTTAGACCACCTCTTGTGCCACTAACGGAAGAGGAAGTATTTAGAAAGGTTGATGCTTTAACTCATGGTGTTGATGACAAGGATAACATACCTTGTTGGAAGAAGAAGTCAATCTTCTTTTAACTAGAGTATTGGAAGTTTCTTCATATTAGACATTGTCTTGATGTTATGCATATTGAGAAAAATGTATGCAATAGCATCATTGGTACTAATGTATCATAGAAAAATGTATGCGATAGATTTCGGGGACAAACAAAGATGGGGTTACAACTCGGTTAGACCTTTTAGAAATGGGGGTTAAGACTTATTTGTGACCAAATTTTGGGGAAATAAGGACAAGTTTGCCTCCAAGTACTTGGAATCTATCAATGGCAGAGAAAAGAGTTGTATGTAATTCTTTGTATGGCATGAAAGTCCTAGAAGGTTACGCTTCTAATGTCAAAACTCTTGTATCATTGCAAGACCTAAAAATCTATGGGCTAAAGTCTCATGACTGTTATACCGTAATGCAACAATTGCTTCCTGTTGCCTTACGTTCGGTGCTGGAAAAAGCAGTGAGGTATGCAATAATCAGATTGTGTTTTTTCTTTAATGACATATGCGACAAAGTCATCGACATTTCAAAACTAGATAAAATAGAAGCTGATGTAGTGGTAACCTTGTGTTTGCTTGAGAAGTATTTTCCACCATCATTCTTTGATATCATGATTCATGTCATGGTGTGTCTTGTTAGAGAAGTTCAATTATGTGGGCCAATTTATTTTAGATGGATGTATCCATTTGAAAGGTTCATGAAAGTATTAAAAGGGTATGTACGTAATCGTAATCGGCCTGAAGGTTGTATGGCTGAATGTTATATTGGTGAAGAAGCTTCAGAGTTTTGCGAGGAATATTTATTTGATATTAGTACTATTAGGATCCCTTTAGGCGAAATATGGATCGTACACAACCCTTAACTGGTGCTACCGTAGAATCTATGGAGCGTGACATGTTAGACCAAGCACATCGTTGTGTATTAGACAACACGGATGAAGTTGAACCACATATCATGTAATTTAAACGTTTTTCTATATAAGATAGAAGAATTATGTCTTATAATTCAACCACAAAAATGTAATTATATTCTATTCATGTAGTGAACATATGAGAAAAAGAGAGAGAATAAAGTGGCCACAAGATAAGCACAATCACACATTCATTGGTTGGTTTCGTAAAAGGGTAAAATTGTGTTTATCTTTGTAAATGTTTGATGGTTGCTCTTGCTTGTTTCTTGATTTATATTATTTTGGATTTAAGTTGCACATGAACTTACACAAACATCCAATGACATAACGGAGACTTTACGGTGGCTTTTAGATGGACTGTGTATGGAAGTACTAAAGTATAAAAGCTACATTGTTAATGGGCTACACTATAACACCAAGTCACGTGATGATGTGCGAGTTGTTCAAATAGTGGAGTGCACTTAGTGGCGAAGACAATGCAGCTTTCTAGTGCAAAGGATAAAAATCTTGTTGTGGGAGACATGAGTTTCTATGGGATCATTTAGGAAATACGGGAGCTAGATTATCATAAGTTTAGAGTACCTATGTTTAACTACGATTGGGTTGAGAACAATAATGGAATTAAAGTAGATGAACTTGGATTTACTTTGGCCAATCTTGGTAGGATAGGTTTTTAAAATGATTAATTTGTTATGACTAACCTAGTCAAACAAGTTTTTTATGATGAAGACCCTATAGATTCTAGGTGGTTAGTTGTATTATCAACCCCAAATTGGGATTATAATGATTGCGTCAATGATGTTGAGCTAGGGGACATTATAATTGACCACGAACCCTTTACAAGGGGTATGCCACCTGTTGATACATTTGATGATGTATTGAAGGAAGGCAGCTCATAATACATGAGAGCTGATTGTGAGGATATTTGGATTGATAAAGAATAGGAACTCTTGTGGCAATTAATAGAACTCAATGAACTGAATTATTTTTCAGCAGAATGAACAATTATTTTCCAGTAGAATGTTTATTTTCCAGCAATTGTATTTAGAACATTGAGTTTATTTTCCAATAGAATGTTTATTTTCCAGCAGTTGTCTTTTTCAGCAGAATGTTTATTTTCCAGTAGTTGTATTTAGTTTGTCTATGACCTTAATTATTTTTCAGCAAAATGTTTATATTCTGAATGCATTTTTTAACTAATTAAGCAGAATGTTTATTTTCCTACAGAATCTTCCTCCATGATTATTAAGCGATTTTCATCCCCTGAAAAGAAGAAAGCTATTTCAAAAGCTCAAAAGAAGAAAGCTATTTCATCCCCTTTAAAGAAGAAAGCTATTTCATCCGATTAAAAAAAGAAAGCTATTTCAAAAGATGCAAAGAACCAACTTGCCACGACTAGTCAAAATCAGCCAGCTGCTTCAAAGGCTTTAAACAATCACACTGGTTCAGAAAATCAAAATCTAAAAGCTGATATTGAGACAAGCTCTAGTACTACAAATATAAAATGAGGTATTAATACAATACAGCGAATAGGGAAGCAAAAAGTACAAGGCGTGAGAAAGGTTGTGGAGTATAATAAAAAGGGGCAACCTTGTGGGAAGACAACAAATGAAATGCAATCTTACATTGGGGTATTAGCACGCACAAAGGTTCGAATTGACATTAAAAATTGGAAAGTTGTGGAGCTAGATACAAAAAAGAAGATTTGGGAAGCTATAGTGGAATGTGTCATGATTAAATTCCCCAAATAAATTGTTATTTTTCTTCATTGTCACATGCATTGATATTTGTGAGTGATCTATTTATACGTAGATGGCGTTTGTGATAGCTCCTCAAAGAAGGAAAATGGTTTTAAGATTAGCAGCATGTAAATGGCGAGAGTTCAAGTCTAGACTAACCAATACCTATGTTCTATGTTTATCCTTTCAAAAATGAAGAAGTCTTACGTGACCCCCCTGAAGAATATCCTTTTATTGAACCAGATGCTTAGAGAGCCTTTGTAGCCCATAGGTTTACTGAAGAGTTTAGGGTACATTTTCCTCCATTTTTATTGCAAATAAATCATTGCTTTTCAAAGAACATAATCACCTTTCCCTTCATACTTTGCAAGAATTACATAAGGAACAACAATCAATATGTGCACAATATTAGTATAATCATCGCTTGTCCCACAAAGGATATGTTAGATTGGAGGATGAAGTAGTTAGTATTTTTTTTTAATAGACTGAATTATTTGTCCATATTAAGGGAGCTTGATAGATTATTGTTTCTTTATATGAAATAGTTGGAAAAAATGGTGGAAGATGACATAGATCGAGCAACATTGTGGAGGAAAGGCCGCGAAGATAAGTATGGGAATATTCCAGATGAGAAGACAGCTAAGAAAGCAAAGGAAATAGTAAAAAAATGAATTGATGTTCTGAATTTTTTATTTGGGGCAGTAAATTTTAGTTTTTCTTTGTGGCACACCTATTTTTTTTTATTGTTATTGTGATTATTTGTTAATGCATTAGGATGAAGTGAAGAAAAAAGTTAGTGACGGTTCGTTGACTGTAATCGGCAACCATGATATTCTCACAATTGCATTGGGGATTTCAGAGTGTGCTGCATGAGTTAGAGGTGTAGGAAGCTATGTTACTCCAAGTTCCTACTTTAACCAACCAAGACACCAGAGAGAGTATGTGAGCGAGAGCATTAAAGAAATTGTCCAAAAACTTCTTGAAGAAGAGCGAGATAAGGGGCAAGTTTTGGCAACAAAACTTGTAGCGAAAGAGCAAGATTTTTGGGTGCAGAAGATTATGCAAATAGAGGCAAAACTTGATGGAAAGTGTACGGCCCCAGGTGAAATAATTCCCCCAGGTCACTTATGTAACTGCCCGAAAACCCCACCTTATTTATTTATACGATTATCTCAGGATATCATAATCATTAATCTTAACCCACATTTAACCGGGATCCCGTGCGTTAATACATCACCTTTGACCTTTAAAAACCAATTAGTTGACCATAAATTCGGTCCATTTTTTTTTTAACTTATTTAACTTACAATCATTACCTGTCTCAGGATCGCAACGTTCACTTTACTACCATTAAACTTACGTCAACACTTAATTAATTGTGACCAAATCGATTTTATTTCATAATCAACAATACTCAGATTAAACTTAACCTGTAAATAGAATTTTGCCATGAAGTATTTATACACGGCTCTATTTACATATACCTATTCCTGTTCACATATACAATCAACCATTATATTTATATGCATTCATATATTTATATACATTTACATATACTTGCGAGTTTCATTATATGAGCTAGGATGCTTATATGGCCATGTAGCAAGAAGGAAAAATGAAGTACTCATCAAGAGGATGCTAGTTATGTAAAGAAGTTAGTTGTAAAATGAGGTATAATCTTGTTCAAACTTTTAAACTTTATGTTTATGTGTTTAAGTTCAAGGATAATAATAGCCATGCATGTATCTTTGGGGTACATAGCTTGATTTTGTGAGTTACATAAGTTGCATGCTTTATATGTGGGTAATCATGAAACCCTAAATTCCAAAGTGGTAGAACAAAGATGTTATAAAATTCAAGTTCATGTTTAAGGCTAAAAATTATGATTTAAGATATGATTGTGTATAATAAGTTGATGGTTTTGATAAAAACCTAGTTTGAAAGGTTAATTATGTTTGATGCAATTAAATTATTGTGTTAGATGGCAAGCTAGAGGCTTTGATGGTTGAAAAGTATGAATTGGTATGAAAAGTTTGAATATTAAGCTATACTTTTTGTGTAGACTACATAATAATCTATAAATTGCACTTGGATGTGCATATGGAAGTTATAGAGACGTATAAAGTCATTAGATGTGTGGGTGATTGCCTATGTGGTGTGTTGAGATTAAAGTGTTAAGTGACTTCAAGTTTGAAATTTGAAAAGTTTGAAAAATTGATGAAAGTGATGTCAAAGTGTGATTTTTGGCAATTTTGTAAAGTTAAAGATGAAGTGGAGTCAAATGACTCATGTTTATGTTATTACACGTGTTTACGTTGATTTAGAAAACAATGGATTGAAAAGACGATTCGAACGATTGAAATCGATCGTTTCGAATCGAATTGGATTTTAACGGACAAATATCGCCCCGTGCGAAGTTTTATAGTTTTGAAAGTTGGAACATGTCATTTATGACCTAAGTGAACTATGTCAAGTGTTAGAATGGAGTTTTAAAGCAATTGGCCAAAAATCACCAAGTTGCAAAAGTTGAATTTTTAAAGTTCTGAAAATTTTCTAAGTGTTGGAACAAGTTGAACAACTCTCCTATGGGCTAGTTTATCTATGATTTTAAGAAGCCAATTGAGGCAAGAGAAAATTTTATAAAGTATTATGTACTAAGGTCTTTATGTGTACCAAATTTGGAGTTAATGGGATGTGTGGTTAAACAGTTAAAAATCAGCAAAGTGACTGCTAAAATCATAATGCTGTTTCTGCTGACTGCACCGGGGCGCAGTGTTTTAGGCTTAACACTGCGCTGGGGCGCAGTTCACTATTCATGGATCGGGAGGATTTCGCGGCCAACGAGATTGGGAAGAGGAAAGATGACGCCGAGGCGCAATTGCCCTGCACCCGAAAAAAAAATTAAGCTTCTAAAGGCTATGTTTTGATGTAAAATAGTGAGAACGGGTTATGTAAACCCTGGATGAATAAGAATGAGTTATATAAAGGATGTCAAGGTATAATGAAATGATAAATGGCATAATGTAACATGCCTAAAGTTAAATTGAGGTGAGTCATAAGTTAGGAAAAATGTCAATAACAAAGTAGGATGTATTATAAACCTATATAATGTATGATACATCAAAAGTGAAATGAATAGAGATTGATGAATAAGAAGTTATGAATTAAGTTTGATAAGTTATATGAAGTTTTATGATCCTATATTGATAAATAGGTTACGTGTTTGCAGATAAAGTTCGGATTAACAACCCGATGCGAGGAAAGATAAAAGGCCAAGCGAGGCGGTACAGGTTAAGTGTAACTAAAGCATACAAGGCAAGTTTTTCAGACTTAAGTGTATTAGATATTCTATGTGAGCTATGTGATGGTATATGAGTTGAATGTGCCTTTATGTGCAAATATGTCGTTTAAGTGCTAAATGAATTACGTGACATTAAGCATTGTACGTTAAGGTAAAGGATGTTTGACACATATTATAAATTGTGAGATTGAAAGGTGTTAGTTGATTAACTTGCTGAGCTTTATGCTCATTCTTGCTATAAACTAACGTTTTAGGTGAGATACAATAAGCCCGGAAGTTCCGGTGCATCTAAGGTAAAGGAAGGTGAATAAATGGATCAGCATGAGGATATTTGTTTTGTTTATTTGTGTAATGGGCGAATAAGTCCAATAAATGTAAACCTGCAAGTGTAATAAGGGTTATATGATTTATATATTCATAGAAATGAATATGTGTGTATATGTATTATTCAGAGTAAGATTGTATTGAGGTGATGATATGTATTACTATGATAAGTCAAGTTTTAAATGTAATAGACTCGTATGTATGAGTTATAAGCAGACATGACGATATATTGTATAGATATGATGAATGACTGTGTGTTAACAGGAGCAGATACAAAACGAATATAGGTAAAAAGGGTCATGTATGATTAGTTTATGACGAAATTTTGGTAGCAGACTACGTAAATCATAAATATATATGTATGATCATAATAGGTCACAAATTATTAATGTTTGACCTAAGTTCTAAGGAAAGTTAAGTGAACGTTACGATCCTGAGACAGGTAATGAAAATGATATAAAGTTTTGAAAAAAAAATATGGACCAAACTATGGTCAAATAAAGGTAATATAGAATTAAAGGTTTAAATTTAACGCACGAGATCCCTGTTAACATGGTTTTAAAGTTAATAATTATGATATCCAGAGATAATCAAATAATTAAATAAGGTTGGGATTTCGGGGTGTTACTATAACGCCCCGAGATCCCACCTTCCCTAATTATATCCGATTATCTCTGGATAACGAAATTATTATCTTTAGACTACATTAACCTAGAATCTCGTGCATTAAAATTAATCCTTTAACCTTTAAGTCCAAACTGTTGACCATAAATGCAGTCCAATTTTTTTTTTTTTAAACTTATTTCACTTAAAGTCCTTACCTGTCTCAGAATCGCAACGTTTACATACCTTTCATTAGAACTTAGGTCAACCATGTATTATTTGTGACCTACTTGATGAGTGGGTGTTATACCTACGATTTAGGTATTTTTAGGCTTAATTACTTGCTTTCCTTAAGTACTTTTAGTTCTATTTTATTGGTTTTTATGTTTAATTTGCAGAAAACGGCTTCGAGAGGTCAAAACGGGAAAAACAAGCCGACAGTGGCAATTTGGTAATTTTGAACAGTGCTTGGTGCCGGGGCGCAGTGACAAGGCTTGAAGATGGCGCCGGGGCGCAGGTCGGTAATTCCAGTTGTCCAAAACCGCGTGAAGCAGTTCGAATCTGTGTTGGAAGCTAAGTGTTGCAGTTGAATTAAAGTGGGATTCTAGGACTCCAGTTAGCTATGGAAGATGTAATTAGGAAAGGATAGGAAGGATTAGGAGGGGAGACGTATTGGAGTTAGAGGATTCAAGGATTTTCGGAAGGAAAACGCAGCAGTGAAGGAGAAGAAGCGAGAGAGACTTCAATAGAGTTTTCTCTAATTCCTTTTCTTTTATCTTCTGAGTTTTGATGAATTTTAATATTAATTTGATTTTGGTTTTCATGACGATGTGTAACTAAATTCTTCTTTAGGATTGCAATGGAACCGTTGGTTGAACTTTAATTAAATTATCTTAGTTTCAATTATTTGATCAATTTGTGGTTGGTTGTTATATCTTGCAATAATTTATAATTGTCTGATCAACAATTATTTGATTTCTTAGATGGAATTGATGAAGGAAATCTAGGAATAGATCTGGGTATAATAACGTGTGACTTTGTTATTTTTCTTAGGAAGAGTATCATGATAGTATATAGGATGCGAATACCTATAGACCACACGTAACACATTGAGAGTTTGATCTTAATGAGTCTGCTTTAATGAATTTTGCATAGAATTATAGCATTATAAGTTGGAGTGGATCTTTTTATTAGTTATCGACGGAGAATAGTGAATAGATAAGTGATCTTAGTTAACAATCCATATGATTAAGTAATTAGAATTAAGATAATGACATTATTGTGCTCCAATGGGGAAATTGTAATCTTAAAGTCCTTTTATTATCTGATTAATCATTCTCATTAGTTAGTTATTTAGTTTAAATCCAATTTTAGTTTTAAGTATTCCATAATTCAAGTTTGCTAAAGTTTAATTAGAATTGAATTAATATAAAATTAATAGTTAGCATAATTGTTAGTAATTGTTCCTCGTGGGATTGACAACCTTATTTTTACTATATTACTTGATTGACCGCGTATACTTGCGTGTGAATTCCATATATTTAAATCGGACAACAAGTTTTTGGCGCCGTTGCCGGGGAACGGTTCTAATAATTAGTTTATTATTAAGTTTTATTAGTTTAATTTTAATTTAAAAGTTTTAATCTTGTGTTTTACCGTTGTTCTTTTCTGGCTTTCATCAGGTAGAGTTTTCTTGTGCTTTCTGGAAGAAGTTGCTTTTAGTATTTTGTGTATGCACACGAGATCTAAAGGTTCGGAACTAGAGCCTTACGAAGACGACATAGAACGAAGGTTCCGTAGAATTCGTACTTATATTCGGACGACTTTAGAAAATCATGAAAGAATGGCTGAGGAAGATCAGAAAACACTGCGGGAGTATGCTATGCCACAAGTGACGGAAATTCAGTCTAGCATCACAAGGCCCGCCATCACAGCAGCAAATTTTGAGATCAAACCCGGCACTATTCAGATGATCCAAAATTCGGTGCAGTTTGGGGGTTTGTCGAATGATGATCCTAACGACCACATTGTCGGCTTCTTGGAGATATGCGACACATTCAAGTACAATGGGGTGACGGAGGATGCTATTAGACTGAGGCTATTCCCATTCACACTGAGAGACAAAGCCAAGAGCTGGTTACATTCCTTGCCGGCAGGATCCATTACAACGTGGAATGATTTGGCACAAAAATTTCTTGCCAAATTCTTCCCACCAGCAAAGACGGCAAAGATGCGGAACGATATCACTTCTTTCGTTCAGCACGATTCGGAATCACTGTATGAAGCTTGGGAGCGGTTCAAAGATTTGCTACGGAGATGTCCACATCATGGAATTCCTAAGTGGTTGCAAGTTCAAACCTTCTACAATGGTCTATTCAGTCAGATTAGGACAAGCATAGATGCAACAGCTGGTGGAGCATTGATGGGAAAGAATATTGAAGAAGCGTACAACCTGCTTGAGAATATGGCAGCGAACAACTATCAATGACCTACAGCTAGAACTCATCAACCAAGAGTAGCAGGTATTTATTAGGTGGATGCCATGACAGCCTTCTCGGCACAACTTTCTGCCATGTCAAAGAAAATAGACGCTATGGGAACGCAGAAAAATCAGTTGGAGACAGTTTGTGAGATTTGTGCAGGAGATCACTCAACAGAACATTGTGCTATTAATTCAGAGTCTGCGCAGTTTATTGGAAATCAAAACAGACAACCGCAATATGGGAATAATGCAAATAATTACAATCCTGGATTGAGGAACCATCCGAATTTTGCGTGGAGCAATAATCAGATGCAAACTCAAAATCAAGCTCCAAGACATCAATACCCACAATAGCAACAACAACAGCAACAGCAACAGCCTGATAAGCTATCACAAATGGAAGAAGTACTAGCGAAATTGTCAAATCAATTAAATCAATTTGACGTAAATTCAAAAAATCAAGCAGCTGCAATAAGGAACCTGGAAACTCAACTCGGTCAGATCCATAGTGCTATAAACAACCGACCTCAAGGTTCTTTACCAAGTGATACTGAGAAGAACCCAAAAGGAGAGGGTAACGCACACTGTAAAGCAATTACATTGAGAAGTGGGACAGAATTATCAGAAATAGTCAAGGAGAACTTAAAGCAACCACAAGATGTCGAAGCAAGTGAGGATGCAGACTTATCTGAGAAAACGGAGAAACCCGTGGAAAAACCCGAAGGAGTCAAGCTGAATCCCTATGTTCCACCAGTACCATTCCCTCAGCGACTCAAAAGGGCAAAAGCAGACAAACAATTTTCAAAGTTTCTAGAGGTATTCAAGAAACTTCAAATCAACATACCTTTTGCGGAAGCTCTAGAACAAATGCCAAACTATGTGAAATTCATGAAGGATATCTTGTCAAGAAAGAGAAATATGGAAGATTTTGAAACAGTCGCACTGACAGAGGAATGTAGTGCCATTCTGCAGAATAAATTGCCGCCCAAACTAAGGGATCCAGGCAGTTTTACAATACCATGCACAATTGGCGACAAGTTCTTTGGGAAAGCTTTGTGTGATCTGGGGGCCAGTATTAATCTAATGCCACTCTCCATATATCAGCAGTTAGGCCTGGAAGAAGTGAAACCGACCAATGTTACTTTACAGCTGGCAGACAGGTCATTGACATATCCAAGAGGAATAGTGGAGGACATATTGGTGAAAGTAGAGAAATTCATCTTTCCAGCAGACTTCATAGTATTGGACTTCGAAGAGGACAAAGAAATTCCGATTATACTTGGGCGTTCATTTTTGGCTACGGGTAGAACTTTGATAGATGTGCAAAAAGGGGAGCTGACTAAGAGGGTACATGATCAAGAGGTCACTTTTAATGTTTTCAAAGCTATGAAATTCCCAAAGGAAGCAGAAGAATGTTTCAAAATTGATTGGTTAAAGGTAGCGGTGGACGAAATTTCTGAGGTGAATTGTAATGCGGATCCACTTGTAACGGCATTAGTTAATCCTATAGCTGCAGATTTTCCGGCCCCATTTGAGTTTGTGCAGCTGTTGAATGCATATACACCGCTCTTACAGTCTGGCAAGAAATTTGAGCCTTTAAGTCATTCTTAGAAAGCAAAGACCCATGACAAGACATCTATAGAAGAACCACCAGTTTTGGAGTTGAAACAGTTGCCAACCCATTTGAGGTATTCTTATTTGGGGAATTCTTCTACACTGCCGGTAATTATTTCCGCTTCACTTGATGAGTTACAAGAGACAAAGTTGTTAAGGGTATTGCGGGAATTCAAAACTGCCATTGGATGGACCATAGCAGACATCAAGGGAATTAGCCCATCACTATGTATGCATAAAATCCTGCTTGAGGAGGATGCCAAACCAGTTGTAGAGCAGCAAAGACGACTAAACCCAATCATGAAGGAAGTCGTAAAGAAAGAGGTTCTCAAATGGTTGGATGCGGGTATAATCTATCCCATATCGGATAGTTCGTGGGTTAGTCCGGTGCAATGTGTACCAAAGAAAGGAGGCATGACGGTAGTAGCCAATGAAAATAACGAACTAATTCCAACAAGGACGGTGACGTGTTGGCGAGTCTGTATGGATTATTGGAAATTAAACAAGGTAACTCGCAAAGACCATTTTTCGCTGCCTTTTATTGATCAGATGTTAGATAGATTGGCGGGACATCCATTTTACTGTCTATTGGATGGCTATTCGGGCTACAATCAAATTGTCATAGCCCCCGAGGATCAAGAAAAAATGACGTTCACATGCCCGTATGGAACATTTGCCTTCCGGAGGATGTCTTTTGGGCTTTGCAATGCACCGGCGACATTTTAGAGATGTATGATGGCAATCTTCTCTGATATGGTAGAGCAGAATTTAGAAATATTTATGGACGATTTTTCGGTCTTTGGTGATAGTTGTGATCTATGCTTAGTAAATCTGATTGCGGTTCTAAAGAGATGCGTAGAAACAAATTTGGTGCTCAATTGGGAGAAGTGTCACTTCATGGTGCAAGAAGGAATCATCTTGGGACATAAGGTGTCGACTAGTGGTATAGAAGTGGACAAGGCAAAGATTGAGACGATTGAAAATCTGCCACCACCAAATTCTGTGAAAGGAATTCGAAGTTTCTTGGGACACGCAGGATTTTATCGACGATTTATCAAGGATTTTTCCAAGATTACAAAGTCGTTGTGTACATTACTGGAAAAAGATGTTCCTTTTAAGTTCACTACAGAGTGTCATGAGGCATTTCAGAATCTAAAGACAAAGTTGATAACTGCACCAATAATTGTCGCTCCAGATTGGACTTTACCGTTCGAGCTCATGTGTGATGCTAGTGACTACGCAGTTGGGGCAGTCTTGGGCCAGCGTAAGGAAAATTATTTCACGCAATTTACTATGCTAGCAAAACGCTGACAGATGCACAATTGAATTACACCACAACAGAAAAGGAGTTACTTGCAATGGTATTTGCATTCGACAAATTCCGAGCTTATTTGATTGGGACAAGGGTGATCGTGTTTACAGACCACTCTGCAATAAAATATCTCATCTCTAAGAAGGATGCCAAACCAAGGTTGATCCGTTGGATTCTTCTACTTCAAGAATTTGATCTTGAGATTCGAGATAGGAAGGGATCCGAGAATCAAGTAGCAGACCATCTCTCTCGACTGGAAAATTCGCAGCAAGACCAAAGAGATCAGGTATTGATAAATGAGTCCTTTCCCGATGAGCAATTATTTTATATAGCAAAGGAAGCTCATTGGTATGCGGATTACGTCAATTACATCGTCAGTGGTGTACTTCCATATGACCTGAGTTATCAGCAGAAAAAGAGGTTCCTACATGATGTCAAGCAATACTTTTGGGATGAACCTTTTCTTTTTCGACAATGTGCTGACCAGATGGTAAGACGATGCGTGGCTAGGGAGGAAATCGAAGGCATTTTACAACACTGCCATTCATCTCTGTATGGAGGTCACTATGGAGGTGATAAGACAGCTGCAAAGATCCTCCAATCGGGATTCTATTGGCCAACAATGTTCAAAGATGCTCACGAATTCGGAAAAAGGTGTGATCGTTGTCAACGGGTTGGAAACATATCAAATCGGCAAGAAATGCCATTGAATTCAATCTTGGAAGTGGAAATATTCGATGTATAGGGGATTGATTTCATGGGACCGTTCCAGTCTTCACTTAATAACAAGTATATTTTAGTGGGGGTGGATTATGTCTCTAAATGGGTGGAAGCAGTGGCGTTACCGACCAATGATGCCAAGGTCGTTCTAACTTTCTTGCGCACGAACATATTTACAAGATTTGGAACACCAAGGGCGATAATCAGTGATGGAGGATCACATTTCTGCAACAAATATTTTGCCGCTCTTCTCACAAAATATGGTGTAGGCATAAAGTTGCGACGGCATATCACCCGCAGACGAGTGGACAAGCCGAGATTACCAATAGAGAAGTCAAGTGGATCTTGGAAAAAATAGTCAACCCGACCCGCAAAGACTGGTCTAGCAAGCTTGATGAGGCTCTTTGGGCATACCGCACTGCATACAAAACTCCTATAGGCATGTCTCCTTATAGACTCGTCTATGGAAAAGCATGTCATCTCCCAGTCGAATTGGAGCACAACGCATATTGGGCGATTAAGAAGCCAAATTTTGAGTCACAGGCCGTAGGAGAAAGGAGGCTCTTGCAATTACATGAATTGGATGAATTCCGGATGAACGCCTATGAAAATGCCAAAATATACAAGGAAAAAGTCAAAAAGTGGCATGACAAGCGTATTGTTGAGCGGACATTCGAACCGGGTCAATCGGTGCTACTATTCAATTCAAAACTCAAGCTTTTCCCGGGCAAGTTGAAATCCAGATGGTCAGGACCGTTTACGATCACGAACGTTTTCCCATACGGTGCAATTGAAGTGATTGACCCTCGTTCTCAGGAAACGTTTAAAGTTAATGGGCAAAGACTTAAGCATTATTGGGGCGGCAACGTGGATCGACAACGGACCTTCGTAACCCTGTCCGAGCCAACTTAAGCAAAAGGGAAAAAGTCAGGCTAAAAGACTCTAAATCAAGCGCTTGTTGGGAGGCAACCCAACCGTAGTATCGCTTTCGAAATTTATTTTCGATTTTTACTATTCTTTAGTTAATTTAGTCAAAATTATAGGATTTATTCAATTTCTAGCTTAGGTTAAGTGTTTATGATTAGTTCAACTAATTCTTGCTTATTCTTATATCCTTGCAGCTAAAGACTTCATTGATTGGAGCTTAAAAGTCAGAAAAAATGCAGCAGTCAATAGATTTGCAGGTTTCAGCACGGCGCCCCGGCGGAAGTTTTACACTGAGGTATTGTGCCCCGGAGCAGTAAGGCGCCCCGGCGAGACCAGAAAGCGCCCCCAGCGAGAAGCTTGCAGTTAGCACGGCGCCCCGGCGGAAAAGATCGCGCCCCCAGCGAAAACCTCTCGGTCAAACAGCGCCCCGACGCTATTACAAGGCAAAATCTTGGCGCCCCGACGCCACAGTCGTATTTCAGTTTTTAAAAACACTCTATTTCCCACGCCCGATCGGATTTAATCCTTTAACCCTCAAAACAAATTCTTTACACCCTTCCATCTCTCTTTCTCTCGCAAGCCCCAAGCTTCTTCTTCTTCTTCTTCTTCTTCTTCTGCTTCTTCTTCTTCTTCTTCTTCGACAACCTACTTCTTCCACCCAAATTTATTCTAACAAATACTCCATCCTCGCCTCATCCTTGGTTTGCTACTCCTCCCTCACGGAGGTTCATTCTGTGGGTTTCATCCAACGGGTAGGTGGGTTAACCAGTGTTCTTCTCGCACGGACCAATTTCACAAGTTAGGGTTTGGGAAAAATTCGGTTCAGCAACATTCAATCACCTAATGTGAGGTACCAAAGATAGCACTTTATACTCTATAGTTTGAACATTACAATTTTTCAAGTTTAATTGGTGTATTTGGTAGTTTGATTACTTGTGTTGGGATTGCCCAGTGGTTTGTGTTGGCCACTGGAGGAGAATTGGTAGTTTGGCAGTACATATTGAGTATCTGTTAGTAAAAATTCACAAAAGTTTGGGGGAAATTTCTTGCACACAACCTGTTTGATAATTTGCCACAGAGGAGGGTTGATTTGATTTGCTTGCACATTGGTCTTGTGTAATCATGCCTCCGAAACGACAGAGGGGAGAAGGCTCTTCGGCTCCACCTAGGCCCTTTAATCATAAGATATTTGTTAGTGTAGAGGCCGAAGATAAGTTTAACAATTTATTAGCCGGACAGGCGTTGATTGCAGAGAGAGGATTGCGTCCGGATATCTTAGAGGACGGGGAAATGCGCAACATGTTGGTTGGCAGGTGTTTACAGAACACCTGGATGCGGCGGTAACGGCCGTGGTCAAGGAGTTTTATGCTAATGCACTTGACACACTTGAGTGTGAAGTGTTGGTTCGGGGCCAGGTGGTGTCGTTCAGCCGAGAACGGATTAATGGATACTATAATTTGCGGGCTCCGGATGTGTGTCAGTATTCTACAATGGGGCCTCCCGATTATGCATGAATTGTTCGTGAACTTTGTCGACCGGGCACGGAATGGAAAACCAACAAGTACACGGGCAAGATTTCTACATTTCCGTTCAATGCGTTGAGTAGATATGGCAAGATTTGGTACGCCTTCTTGTGTGCCAAATTGATGCCGTGTACGCATGTGAGCGACGTGACAAGGGATCGGGCGGTTCTTCTTTATGCTATTATCACGGGATTATCTATTGACGTGGGGAGTGTAATTGTCGCCTCGATTAAGAAGCAGTTGAAAGGTGCGACATCTGGAGGATTGCCTCACCCGTCGTTAATTACCGCATTATGCCAGCAATTCGGTGTCAAGTGGGGAGCCGCTGAGCCAGTGCAGCCACCCATGACTCTCCTAGATCATAGCCTGATCGCGCGTTACAAAGTTTGGGAAGGGGGAGAATCTCACCCGCGCGGTTTAGGATTCATTTTGGCTCCTCACTCGCCACCTCACGGTGCTGCTGTTCCTGATAGCCCCGATGATGAGGTTGCTGAACCAGTTCCTAACCGCGCCGTCAGACGACTACAGAGGCGGACAGATATTCAGTTTGAAGAGGTGTTTCGGCAGCATGAGCGCCTAGCGGAACGTCAGGATACTATGCACGCGCACACTTATACGTGCACGTCCGCTTTGGCTGCAATGTTATCCCAATTGAATCCGAATGCCCCGGCCTTCTCGATTCCAGGTCCGCTGATGTTACCAGAATACCCATCACATGACTCAGACTCGGAGGACGAGGAAGACCACCCCGACCATGATGCTTGATTTACTTGGGGAGTTTTCTTGTTCTTATTTTTGTTTACTGTCTTTACCTATTTACAATGAGGATATTGTTTCTTGCAAGTTTGGGGGTACGGTGGCATTTCTGCATCATTTCTGGATATTCATTTTTTTTTTTATAGTTGTTGATTTGATTAGTTTTTTGTAGTTTATGGCATATAGGTTATGTTTTAGTTATAAAAAAAAAATTAATTTTAAAATTAAAAATCACAAAAATATTTGCATATAGGATCCTTTATTATTGCATGTAGAAATAATTGAGCATTGAATTAATGTATGAAATTTAAGGATAACCAATGATGAAATTGTGAGTCTTTATTTAATAATCTTAGCAAGATGGATTAAGATCGTTAAAGTCGAAGTCTTTCATATTCTATTGATTTTGTTGAGCTTGATACCCTTGGTTCTTAATTGCACGTATTCAATGTATTAAGTTAGTTGAGTTTTGATTCAAACTTTGTGGATTTAGGTGCTCGATAAAGATTTAGATAACCTCTATCACTTGTTGGAACAAAAAAAAAATTATATGAAATAAAAAAATGATCATTTCCTTCGATGTCTGTCTTATAGAAATGAAATAAATGAAGAAAAAAATGAAAGCAAGAATGGACAGATATGAGCAACACTTAGTTAATCCGTTTTCGTGGCCTCTATTACTCGAACAAGTAAGCCCTTAGGAGTGTCTCTACATTTAGTGCCCTAAAGCCATTTGGTTTGGGAGTCACTGGTGGAAAGTTCGCTACGTGGGTAATTTTGAAAAGCCTAAGGAAAATGGGTATTGCACATGCTAAGTTAGTCATATACGAGATGGAGCGTAAGACGCACTCGTAAATAAAAAGGATGAATAGAAAAATGTAAAAACAAGTGTATAGAGGGGTAATAAAGTGTTATATGAGTGATTATCTGTTTTGAGCGCTGAGATTCATAAGTTGTATTAGAATAATGACTGGTTTGATATGTTGAATTCACACACACACGAAAGGGTTGAAGGTGAAATGAAATTGGTGATATGTTAGATTTTAGACTAAAACGAGAAGTTGAAGTTTAGCTAAGTTATTATTTAAGATCTTTGAGGCTTGATATTCATGGTTTATGCTGATTTGTGCTCGAGACATTAGTTATGTTGCATTGCATTCATGTAGTGTAGTTTTTATTTTATTAGTAGTATTTTTGCTTGAGGACACGCAAAGTTTTGAGTTTGGGGGTATTTGATGAATGGGTGTTATACCTACGATTTAGGTATTTTTAGGCTTAATTACTTGCTTTTCTTAAGTACTTTTAGTTCTAATTTATTGGTTTTTATGTTTAATTTGCAGAAAACGGCTTCGAGAGGTCAAAACGGGAAAAACAAGCCGACAGTGGCAATTTGGTAATTTGGAACAGTGCTTGGCGCCGGGGCGCAGTGACAAGGCTTGAAGATGGCGCCGGGGCGCAGGTCGGTAATTCCAGTTGTCCAAAACCGCGTGAAGCAGTTCGAATCTGTGTTGGAAGCTAAGTGTTGCAGTTGAATTAAAGTGAGATTCTAGGACTCCAGTTAGCTATGAAGGATGTAATTAGGAAAGGATAGGAAGGATTAGGAGGGGAGACGTTTTGGAGTTAGAGGATTCAAGGATTTTCGGAAGGAAAACGCAGCAGTGAAGGAGAAGAAGCGAGAGAGACTTCAATAGAGTTTTCTCTAATTCCTTTTCTTTTATCTTCTGAGTTTTGATGAATTTTAAAATTAATTTGATTTTGGTTTTCATGACGATGTGTAACTAAATTCTTCTTTAGGATTGCAATGGAACCGTTGGTTGAACTTTAATTAAATTATCTTAGTTTCAATTATTTGATCAATTTGTGGATTGGTGGTTATATCTTGCAATAATTTATAATTGTCTGATCAACAGTTATTTGATTTCTTAGATGGAATTGATGAAGGAAATCTAGGAATAGATCTGGGTATAATAACGTGTGACTTTGTTATTTTTCTTAGGAAGAGTATCATGATAGTATATAGGATGCGAATACCTATAGACCACACGTAACACATTGAGAGTTTGATCTTAATGAGTTTGCTTTAATGAATTTTGCATAGAATTATAGCATTATAAGTTGGAGTGGATCTTTTTATTAGTTATCGACGGAGATTAGTGAATAGATAAGTGATCTCAGTTAACAATCCATATGATTAAGTAATTGGAATTAAGATAATGACATTATTGTGCTCCAACGGGGAAATTGTAATCTTAAAGTCCTTTTATTATCGATTAATCATTCTCATTAGTTAGTTATTTAGTTTAAATCCAATTTTAGTTTTAAGTATTCCATAATTCAAGTTTGCTAAATTTTAATTAGAATTGAATTAATATAAAATTAATAGTTAGCATAATTGTTAGTAATTGTTCCTCGTGGGATCGACAACCTTATTTTTACTATATTACTTGATTGACCGCGTATACTTGCGTGTGAATTCCATATATCTAAATCGGACAACACTACTCTATTTCAATTTCAAACCATATATAATCATGATTTAACATAACTTATCCTGTAAATAAAATTTCACCATTATTCCATCTATATATGGTCCTATTTACACATACCTGTTCTTGTACCGCTCATGTTCACATATACCTGCATACATATTTATGTATTATACATATTCCTGTTTATATGCATTTATCTTATCCTTTTGTAACATTTCTTGAAACACTTTACAACCACTACTATCATTATGGATTACAAAACCATATAATTTTTACATCCCTTCATCAAATAATACAATACATACAATTCTATCTCTATAGATTTACAACATCTCTTTACATACACATTTCACATATAACAACTTTGTTCATGCCTATTTCATGCATTCAACACTCTATACCTTAGCTACACCAGAATCCTCCGGTCTTCTCGTAATTCACATGAAATGTTAGTTCATAGCAAGGGTGAGCACATAGGCTCAGCAAGTAATTCAGATAACACCTTTCATGCTTGCAATTTATAATGTGCGTCATGCATCTCTACTCTATCATGTTATAAATGAATGCCACGTAATTCACTTAATAGTTAAATCACATAGTTGCACGTAGGGCACGTTTCAAATCTTTTACTACTACACAGTTCGCATAGAACAATAACACCTTATAGTCTGAACACTTGCCTGGTCTGCATTTATTTACTTAACCTTTGTTGCCTCGCCTAGCTTTGTTATTCGTCATTTTGTTGGTTTGTTACTTCGAGCGCTATCTGTAAACATACAATCTATATTCATCATTATAGGATCATAACTTAATATAACTTAACAAACTTAACTCATAATTACACGAACATCCGTCTCTAATCATTTCACATATGATGTATTATACCTTATGTAGGTTAATAATACATCCTAGCTTGCTTCTGACCTTTTACATGGTTTGGTTTAGTTTTGGATATGTTATATTATGCCATTTATCATTTCATTATAACTAAACACCCTTTAATTTGACCATTATTATCACTTCTAGGGTTTATATAACTCATTTCTATCATTTCATATCAAAATATAGCTTTTTGGAAGCTTAAAAAAAAAATCGGTGCAGAGCAATTTCGCCCCGGCACCGCCAGAGCTCGCTGGCCGCGAAATCTCCTCAGGTATGAACAGTACATTGCGCCCCCGCACAATGTTTAGTACAAAACATGGCGCCTAGGCGCAATGTTCAAAATCTAAAATTCTGATTTTTGTACTACATTTGCCGTTTTTTAATTTCTTCATCTTTTAACTCCAATTGAGTTGAAATTTGGACCACATCTAGACCTCACTGCCTAGTATTTTAAAAAAATACTAATTACCTCATTTGGATTCTTAATAATATAGATACACTAGCCCTTAGGAGGGCTATTCAACACGTTTCCAGACTTATAAAATTTTCCAACTTCAAAAGTAACTTTTTACCAACTTTGTGATTTTTGGCCATAAGCTTTAAAACTCAATTCTAACACTTGAAAAGGTTCTCATAGGTTATATATGACATGTCTAGGACTTTCAAACAATTAAATTATACCCGAGGCGGGTTTTGTCCGTAAAAGTCCGTTTAGGGTCGAAACGATCGATTTCGATCGTTCGAAACTCGTTTTAATTCAAAATTCCATTCGTTAATTACCAAATCACTCTAAACACGTGTAATATCATAAAACTAAATCGTTTAACTTTATTTTACCTTTAATTTCTCAAAACGGCCAAAAATCACCTTTAGGTTGCATTTTCATCCAATTTCACAAACTTTTCGTTTCCAAAAACCATACCATTCTTGGCCCCTTAATGTAAAACTTGATTCTAACTCATCTTTTACCACATATAACACATATTTGACTTGTATGGGCCTTCAAAACGTTTAAAACTTTTCATATGACTTCATTTTTCTAAAAGGTTCGTTTTGGTCGTCGACGAACGTTTTAAAATGTTTAAAAAACTTCAATTGTCGCCATGCAAACCGATTGACTTCCAAATCATTCCTAACACACGTATTTATATAAGACTTAACTGTTTGGCCTCATTTGGCCTTCAATTCCCCAAAATAGCCAAAAGTTACCTATTAACGGCTTTTTATCAACTTTGAAAATTTTAACCTTAGACATAATTTAAATCCTTAGACTCAATACTCCACATAGGCTATCACCACATTTAATAACTTTATGTAACCACGTAACTTCTATACGCATGTTCCAAAGCACTTTACAGATTACGAATTGATTTACACCGAAAATATAGCCTAATATTCAAACTTTTCCTTAACAATTCATACTTTTGAACCTTTAATGCATCTTGAATGCTACTTAACATGCAATTTCATATACTTTAAACATGGTCATCTTCAACATTTAGGTTTTTATCAAAACCAATAACATTTACCTATGATCAACCAACAAAGCATGGTTTTTAGCTTAAATAAACACATGATTCTCCATCAACCATAATTTCTATCTCTTTAAACATCATCATGCTATCTTTCAAACACATAAACTTCATATACACATGTACAACCTTATATATTAAGGTTTAACCATAAACTTCCAATTCTAGCCACCTTTTCTTACATAAATTATATCTTTAACCACAAATACATACTTTGACATACATAGATTAAAGTTTCAAGCTTGCAAAACTTTTATACCTTCTTGGATGTCCAACTTCTTTGCATAGAAAGCTTTGTCTTGATGAGTACTTCATTTTTCCTTCTTGCTCCATGATCATTTAAGCTTTCATGCTCCATGATTTCAAGCTTTTCTCTCAAGTTCTATGCCTTCTCACGTTTCTCTCTCTTAAGGCAATTGTTTTCCAGCAAAGTGATGAAAATGAGTAAGTTTGGTTAGCTTTGATAAGTTTAATAAGGCTTAACTAGACTTGGTTAAGAAATTAACCATAGTTAACACTTCCAAGGGTGTTTTGGTTATTTCACATAATAAGAAAAGGGCATTTTTGTCATTTCACCTATCGGGACATATATGTCATTATCCAAATTGTCAAGGGTATTTTGGTCATTTTACCCTTTAGGATACAATGGTCATTACTTGAATTGTTGAGGGGCATTTTGGTCAAAAGCCATTTTAGGACTCATGTGACATTTTCCAACTTGTCAAGGGTAATATGGTCATTTGTCAAATTTCCTAGAGAATTAATCCCATTTAATTCATACATAATTCATTTTTCATCCAAATCAAGTCCTTTTTGATCCAAACTCATTTCATTACGCTTGAAATTTATTCCACATCAATTTAATCCATACTAGGCTTGTCACACCTCAAAATACCAATTTCATCAATTTTTTATAATAATTTACAATAATTTATCAATTTATATATCATCACCCCTTTTTAACTTTCCACGAACCATTTCAATTCCATATTCAATCAATTCAAATTTTCAACATCTCAAAAAGTCGGATTGTTTATCTTTTCGATAAATTGCTTCCTCTAAAATCAAACCTCAACCGGATCACTAAAATCCATCAACATTATCCTTTAAGCTCATAATACCCTTATAACTTCAAAACATTCCAAAACTCATTACTTTATTATGAATCCTTAATATACCAATTAGGTTAAATGATTCCTCTTTCCTTTCTGCACACACAGACTTACCATAGTTTCTTTCAAATTACCTAATTATAGGTATTACAGTCTATCCTTTATCTTTAACTCGTTCAATCACTTTTCAATATTTGAAATTCATATCACTATAATGTCATCACCTAATGTGTCACTAATACAATTTAAATATATAACTGGTCCTTTTTACATTATCAAAGCCCTTATTTATGTCCAGAGTCCCTCCTTACAAAAGTCAACCACATAGGTCACTTATATCACATAGATCACATAATAATTCACATTTAATCTCTCTTATAACTTCCTGTCATTCTACGTTAGGTTCTAACTGATAACCTTAACTTAATTAACCATAATCCTCATTTAGAATTCTGAAAAATCCTAGGGTGTCATAGTTACAGAAGCCCACCGACTTCGATTCCACACCGGCTGCTTGAGTCTTCAAGAGCACATCTCAGTAGCCTTTGCCGAATTCAAGGGGTATCTCTTCAGTCAGTTATAGAGAGGCTCGATATTTGGCAATGATTTATTTTTGGCTTGTGGCAATGTCCTTGCCTTTGTTGTAAAGGTGGTTGTACTTTTTCCTTTGAGGTTGTTAGAGTATGTTTGGAGGTCCTTGTGTTCGGCGAAACCTTTCCTGTTGACTTTGGTGAGCTAGTCGAGTTGGTCATTTTTCTTCTGAACTTCTTGTTGAAGAGGGGTAAATTGGTATTAGAGCTGTTCATTCTATTGGCGGAGTTCAGAGAGTTCTTTTTGGTGTTTTTTTTCTATTCGGGAATGTTCAGTTTTTTCCGTGTGAATGGATTGTTCGAGGCCTTCAATTTGGCGATGCGTTTTCAGTAGTTGTTGGCGAAGGTCTTCATTTTCTTTGGGGAGTTCGCTTTGTTGTTCGAGTTAGGCATGAAAGGCTCGGTTGGCGTTGGTGAATTGTTGGAAAGAAGCTTTGGTGACGTTGTGACCTTCATGTAGTTGTTGAAGATTGGTGGTGTATTGGTTGTTCTTCTCTTTGAGGATTTGATGCCATTGTTGGAGTTCATCAATGAGGTTGATGTTTGTGTTGGCGGCTTTGGCTAGTTGTTCTTTGAGTCTATAGAGTTTGGTGTTGCTTTGGATGGAGGAAGAGAGTTTCTAGTTCTTGAATTCTAGCTCGTTGACCTCTTTATTGAGTTGGACCCCTTCTATGATGGTGACCATGAGATTGGTCTTGTGACGCCCCCAAATATGGATCCCTTGAACCTCGGGTTTAGTGCTCACTATTCATTACTAAACAAACATTCATAAACTAAATCTTCAATAACTCGCGGAAAATATACATAATTTCATTACAAAACGTACCTTCAATCCCAAGTTCCACTAACCTTAATACATCATCATTACCTTTTAATACAAAATGTTTACACATAAAGTAAGAACTAAATTACTTCTACTCGTTCACCTTTCCTTTGCTTTTGCACTCCTTAAATCACTTGACTTAACTGAAATAGTTCATGATATAGCAAGGGTGAGCAACTACTTTGCTCCGCAAGTTAAAATAACAATAAAGAATATATCATGAATGAAAAAAAATTAGCTCTTGGAACTTCAACAATATATAATAATTGTGAAGACATGCGACTTTGAGTAAACATTCTCAATTGATTTAACATACTGTTTCTCATGTTGAAAGGTCACAAGACCATGAACATACGTTTTGAGTATTTATAATACCCTGTAGATAGAAGACTGTCATTTCGTTTTAAATATTAACAATCATTTCCATTGTAATATCCGGTGATGGGTACTCTAGGTGATCAACCTATTGTACATTAATATTGTGCACGTTACAACCATCAAATATCGTTTTGACCGAATTATTTCAACCGACCCAAGTTTCATCTTTTCGTAATAATTTGTTCATTTCAGTTTTTCCCATCAGATTCCGCATCACAACAATATAGTTTGGACTAGCTTCAAAAATATTCAGATTAATGAATTTAACACATACATAGTCTAGCCGAAACAATTGGGCATAGATCATTCTCTTTAAACAGTTCGTAATAAGAACAGTCATAAGAACACATGCTATATCTAGCCGAAACAAATAACATATATATTTCTCTTTAAATATTTCATCACGTGAACAATCATGCAATTGCACATAAGTGTGAATATCAATAATATTACCGATGTGGAATAATGTTAAATAATTAAACCACTTAAAGCTTTGGCAATAGAATACAAGTTTAGAAAACTTGCTCAAAAATAATTGAATAGGGTTAAGGAACTTGCCTCGTGCGTAGTTTACTGCTAACAATTCAATTTACTATCCTTTGAACCGATCTAACAATTAATCAGTTCGATCTTAAATTAGTATCATATAAACAATCTTATGATAACCTTTATAACTTTTACATGACCACATAATTAAATAATTACGGGTATTTAAACACTTAAAAAAATACTATCATTACTTGATAATATTTTCATCACATGAAACCTATATTATTATTTAATATAGTTCATACACTTATCTAATATTATTAACAATTTAATAATATTTTATTAGTCTTCTAAAATTATTAATCATTTAATAATATTTTTTTATCATTCTAATATTATTAATTCCTTAATAATATTTTATTAAACTTCTAATATTATTAATCATTTAATAATTTTTTATTAACCTTATAATATTATTAATCATTTAATAATACATTAATCATTTTCAAATATTATTAACCATTTAATAATATTTTATTAATTATATAATATTATTAATCATTTAATAATATTGTAATATCTTATTAATATTATTAATTATTTAATAATATTTTAATCATTATCTAATATTATTAATCCTTTAATAATACTTTCTTAGTTATCCAATATTATTAATCATTGAATAATATTTTATTAATGATCTAATATTATTAATTATTTAATAATATTTTAATATCTTATTAATATTATTAATTATTTAATAATATTTTAATAATATTCTAATATTATTAGTCATTTAATAATATTTTATTAATCTTATAATATTATTAATCATTTAATAATATTTTATTCATTATCTAATATTATTAATCATTTAATAATATTTTATTAATTATATTACCCCTTATTTATTACTTAATAAATAATTAGTAACTATCTCCTTTCATTTTAATTATTATTTAATATTAATTAAATTGTAATTAATCACCTTCACGACTCTTAATTATTATTTAATATCCACATAATAAATAATTATATATTTTCTTTTTATTGGGTCCCAAAGTAATTATATTAATTTAAAAATATTTTTACCCATTTTGGTCTTAAATGATTTGAACCGACCCGACCCGAAATTAAAAAGATCCGTCTGTGAACAGTGATGAGGGCCCTGACCGTCAAAATAACAAAGGAATGAGGGGGGGGGGGGGGGGCTTGAGTGTCAGAATCTGCAAAATTGTCATTTTCAGATTTTTCAACTTTTGTTCCTTTGATTAAAACTTGAATAAAATGAAATCTATACATCCAAATGACCTCCAATTAGTATCGATGGATTCGTATTTTCTTAAAATACAATATTTCATCATTGAATCAAATTTTTGAAAGAGTTTTGGTAATGAAAAATAGCCACAGTGTGGGCTGTTTGTACATTAGGTCATTAAAATGACATATTTTGCAGTAAAAGTCATAACTTCATTGTTTTTCCATATTTTTGAAATCTTCAAGTTAGGTTTTCTTTAAAACTCATGTATGTAACTTTATAGATATAAAAATCTATTTTCCAACTTGTACATTTCAAATTACAACATTAAACATCACATGCTTAGTTAGGGTTTTACCGGTAATGTTCGATATGAACATTTCTACCATTTTTATGCATACCACACATACCAAAACATGATATAAACACATCAAACCATGAATACACATATATTACATAGTTTAAAGCTTCTAGACCATCAAAAACAAGGTTTGATTGGTTAAAAATATATTTTAACCGTTTAAAATCGTTCTGGACTACAAAAATGAAATAAAGGAAGGTTAGAGCACTTTTAAATCTTTGTGACTTGTGTGCTCTTCTTCTTCTCCTACCAAAGTATGTGATGATGCTTGTGGACATTCACCAATACCTTCCTCTATCTATTTCACACAACACACAAGTGTATTTTCTATTTTCTCTCAAATGCTCTCTACTTTCTCTCTTTTATTCTCTAGGAAATGCTACAAATGAACTAACAAACCTATACAAGTGTGTGGAGTACTCTATTTATAGTACTTCACTAATCCATCATCAACCTATTAATCATCTTGTGTTGTTGAAATTATGAGTTTAAGTGAGATTACTATTGCATGAATGACCAATTGGAATGACTAGGGTGGTTGGCCAACTCTGGAAAGAAGTGTGGAAGAAGCAACATTGCAAAATCAAGCAACCCATGCGGGCCCCCTTCAAATCTCAGTAAAATGGCCATTTTTGGCTTATTTTTCCTTTATTTTTTATAGCTAAATCATGCATATATATATATACATGTGTTCAATTGTTGACCAAATTTGACTTCCTATTGGGCTCCACATTGGACTCTAGGATTAAATATATTGGGCTCCTCCATTTTATTTGGTTGGGCTCAATTTAAATAACACATTGGGCTAACATTTAATATTCTATGTTACATTTAATTAAATCAAACATTAAACATGTTTAATTAATTACATTGACTATTAATTAAATTAATTACATGGGCTACTAGGTTAATATAATTGACCTAGTTTAATACCCCAATTTGGATTTAAAATATAATTCAATTAGACTTTCTATTTATAAGTCCATTAGACTCCTTAATTAAGTTAGCTTACATCACAATATCACTTACAAATTCTTGGATTTGTTTTAATAAAATCCTAACACTTATTAATATAAGTACTTTAACTTGATTAAATTAATTCATTCACTAACCCTTATCATCAAATTGGGTTTATAAATATCGTTACTCCTACACATACAATTATTCTCACACTAGATTATCTTAAATAATTCACTTGCTTCTTCTTTCTCATTATTCATACAAGTAATTAACTTGTTTATTATAAATCTTCTTAATTGACATACAAGGCCAACATTCAAGTTTTGTGATTTCATCACATAAGTTTTTCTTGCAATCTTTTTCCTTCTTTAGTTAATTAATTTAATTAACTAATTTACTACCTCTCATCCTATAACTTAACACATTCACACATACCTCATACATCATATTTTCTTATGCATATAATTAATAAAAAAAAAAATTAGGTTCATAATTTTCTCGGTCATTACAGTCACCCCTCCTTATAAGGATTCTGTTCCCAGAATCACCTCTATAAGATTACCTAAGATTTTCTTATAATCTGTTCTTTTCCTGACTCTTTTCCTCGTATATCCGAATTAATTTTACGGACAACTTACTCTTCATCTTTCTAACACAATCCTTTGATTTAAAGACACTTCATTTTAATACAGTATTCTACTTTCTTCGAGAAATTCTAATTATTTAGTGAAATTCTCAAACAGATAATACCCGAATCAAATAATATTTAACCAATTATATTATTGATCGAAAAATACCTTATGACTCTTTGACTTTCTTGATATTACCTCTCGCCTTGCTTTCCTTCTTCGAGCAGTCCTTAAATGAATGACTCATTCCTCCACAAATAAAACACTTTCTACTCTTTCTTAGACCAAGACAGTTCGAAGCACCATGTCCTTTCCTTCCACATCTATAACAACCATCTGTCCCTTTTAGACATACTCCTATGTGGTTCTTTCTATAACTTTCACAAGTTTCTATTTTTTGTTTGCCTTTTCTTTGACCATTCTCACTATTTTTATGATTCCTCTTTCGTTTCAGAGCGTTACAACCTTCGCTACTTCCTTTACCATTTTCTTCTTCACTATTCTTCTCTTTTTCTTCTCTTGATTATATTTTGCCAAAGATTCTCTCCCTCCTTCTGATATAATTGCATTCTCCAATATTATTGAAAATGTGTTGATCTGAAGAATTGAAACCTTACCGTAGATCCATGGATTTAATCCTTGTTCAAACCTTCTTGTCTTTCGTTCTTCCGTGTCCACTTGATGTAGCACAAATCTCGCTAGTTTAATGAACTTGGCGGCATATTTTGCTACCGTCATGTTACCTTATTTGAGTTATAAAAATTTCACTTCCATTCTTGTTTGAGTACTATTTGGAAGAAAGTTTTCAAAGAATAACTCCTTAAAACGAGTCCACGTAACAATTCATTCTCCTGCTTGATTTTTATTAGCCTTCCACTAATAATTAGCCTCTCCCTTCATCATGAAGGTGGCAAATGTTGTCTTCTGTTCCTCCGCAACACGCGTAACTTCAAACACTTTCTCCATCTCTTCTATCCACGTTTGAGCTTCGATCGGATCTATGGTTCCTTGAAACTCCGGTGGTCCTACTATTTTAAAGTCCTTAAAGCTCGCCAATTGATTTACCAACGAACTTCCTACTGCTGGAGTTCGGTTTTGAATTGCTTCTGCTAACATATTAACAAATGTTTGCATCGGGTCTACCTGACCTCCTTTATTATTAACTGATCCTTAGCTCTCGAGTTTCGGGGTTGTCTACGCGGCGGCATTGCCTGTTTTTAAAATAAAACTTATGTTATTATCTTACTTTTTACCTATTACAATCATTCTTATAGCATTTACTATTTTATCCTCACATTAATCACTTCAAAGTATATAAACATTACGCATTTATATTTATACGCAAACAGTAGTGCCTTAGCACATTACATTCTGAAACATTCATACATAAATGATCATATCCCATACTGACCACAAAAGTCGAGATTTATCCCAATCACCTATTCCATATACTTCCAGAGTTGGGATTTACAAATACATGATATCTCTGAATCCTCTTATTCACTTCTTCTTCCTTTTATATAACATATTTTACATTTTTTACCAAGGATCTTAATAACTCGAATGCCATCTTCTTCTTATGTTTCTTACACGTACTTGATTGCTAAGCCGTGTATCACTACTCTCTTTCAATTGTTCTTCATCTAGTAAAATTTGCTACCATGCTAACCCTTGTCGTTTATTCCTCAACATTTCATTCATTAAGCTTATTCATCTCCATTAACATATCTTCATACTCTCGATAATTTCTCATACAGTTTATCAGCTTCTTTCTTTTTGAGATTTTCGTATCTTTAAAACCTATACTCAATCCTTTCTCTGATAATCGTACTTAAACGATTCTCTTATAATTTGATAACTATGCTGCCACATATATGATCATCCACCTTATGCTATTTCAGATCATAGCCTAATCATCGATGTCAAGCATTACTATATATTACAACCTACCAGTAATATTTAGAAAATAATACTGGGTCGTACTCCATTTTTATTAATATCCTCAAATCCATGAGAACTCTTCAATCTCTATCTATGACCTACTCCTAACTTTCACCACCTATTGTTCGTCGAACTTACCACACAATATGAGTTCAGGAACTTACCACACCCATATGGTTTGATGAACTTATCCTAGTCAGACCAACATCGTCCATTCGATGAGGGGTTCCACCATACGAATATGAGTCACGAACTTACCATACATGTGAGTTTTAAAAACGCGCACTTACTTAACATCCTCTACTTATTCGATATACACATGAGAAAAGAATCACCTTCTCAACATACATATAACGAATAACACGAGTCAAGATTTCAACAATTATCATTATAGGAAGTTAAGTGGTTGTCAAACCAAACACAATCTTCTGCCCATACAAGAAATTGGTCAACTCGGCCACTATATTTCTATAGGAAGCTAAGCGGTTCTAAAACCAAGCATAAATTCCCCGCCCATACAAGGAATCGTACAACTCAACCACTAATACGAGTCCTCAAATGAAATCAACAAACCTCTAATTTCCTTCTTAAATTAATATGAATTATCTTAATCCATATCTTAGCACATAACTCCTTACGAGTTCATGTTTTTAGATCATTTTACGATCTTATCATTATTCTTTCTACTACTTAACAATCTTATTGTAAGATGTCTTCTATCACTTCTTGATATCTTCTTTCAGATATTGCTTATACGTAAATTAATTTCTTCCTTGCCTCTGGATTTCTCCAATTTTATTGATTCATTCCTCAAAAGCATTTATTATTAGACTCATCAATCGCCTATAAGGAATCATGGTCAATTCCTTAACTTTCTTCCCTATTGTCTAGGGTATTCTTTATTTAGAACTTTCTCTTGATATTTTCGTTTGGCATAATACGGTATTATTATTACCTCTCTATTGATTTTAGGCATATACTATTAATGCCAACACCTTATCAATCATATAAAATTTGTTAACATATTCTTCCTTAGTACGTAGTACCCCATCATTTATATAGATACACACTTTTAAGCATTCTTTTGCTTATTAATCCTACGTTCAATTATTAGGCACCTATCTTCAAACCGTTTTTATAGCCTAAATGTTATATCTCGATCTTCTCATTCACCCTACATTCTTCAAACTTTCATACTATCATCACCTTGTCTTTCTATTATCCATTTACATATTTAATAAATATTTTTATTTTAGTATGCATCACAATATTACTTATTACTATACTTGTTCTCAGCACCATGCTAAATACATAACATATCCCGTTCTTAACTCCAAAATTGGGATTTTTCAAAATTTTATAACTTCTTTCAACATCCTTATAGATATGATTCAACTTACAGATTAAAAAATCATCCGATTTTTAATCCTCTAAAAATATCTTCCGAAAACATAATTCTTCAAACATATTCTCCAAATTCAAACTCCCAAGATATATATTTCCAAAGTTAGACTCCTTAACATGCACTATTATCATTCTTATATAATTCTTCATCATGCTTATCTCCTTCTACTATCATTCTATTCTTCCCCAATCACTTTATCATTTTTTGCTTTTATGATTGGCTCTAAAGTCTTCTCATTCTTCTATGATTCTGTAACTCTTCAACAACTTATCTGTTTATCCCATCATTTCATCTCTATTTACTCCGATCATCTGTACTACTACCGATCTATCTAGATCAATTTCCTTAAGATATCATTTATATCCTTGAAATCATTACTTTATACCTTAACATCACTTTCTTCTATTTATCCTTAGTCATCTTTATAAATAATCACTTCTTATTATCCATCCTTCATAGATTCTGTATTTCTCAATCGCTTTTCTCTTTTCTTCATTATTCTTTTCTAAATCATTGCTTAATTCTAACTTTTGGATCATCTTTTGAATCCTCATACTCTTCCGATCTAATATCAGATCATTTCTTACATACACATAACTTTTCTTAGATGATGAATTTTCATCATCCATATCCTAAACTCTTTATGAGTTTTCTTATCTTCTCTACGGTCATAATCCTAAGATTTTTTCCTCACCTAAGGTTTATAACCTACAGCTCTGATACCAACCTGTGACGCCCCCAAATCTGGGTCCCTTGAACCTCGGGTTCGGTGCTCACTATTCATTACTAAACAAACATTCATAAACTAAATCTTCAATAACTTGCGGAAAATATACATAATTTCATTACAAAACGTACCCTCAATCCCAAGTTCCACTAACCTTAATACATCATCATTACCTTATAATTCAAAATTTTTACACATAAAGTAAGAACTAAATTACTTCTACTCATTCACCTTTCCTTTGCCATTGCACTCCTTAAATCACCCCGCTTAACTGAAAAATAGTTCATGATATAGCAAGGGTGAGCAACTACTTTGCTTAGTAAGTTAAAATAGCAATAAAGAATATATCATAAATGAAAAAGAATTAGCTCTTAGAGCTTCAACAATATACAATAATTGTGAAGACATGCGACTTTTTGGTAAACATTCTCAATTGATTTAACATACCGTTTCTCATACTGAAAGGTCACAAGACCATGAACATATGTTTTGAGTATTTACAATACCCTTTAGATAGAAGACTGTCATTTCGTTTTGAATATTAGCAATCATTTCCATTGTAATATTTGGTGATGAATACTCTAGGTGATCAGCCTATTGCATGTTTATATTGTGCACGTTATAACCATCAAATATCGTTTTGAACGAAATTATTTCATTCGACCCAAGTTTCATCTTTTCATAACAATTTGTTCATTCCAGCTTTTCCAATCAGATTCCACACCACAACAATATGGTTTGGACTAGCTTCAAAAATATTCAGATTAATGAATTTAACACACACATGGTCTAGCCGAAACAATTGGGCATAGATCCTTCTCTTGAAACAATTCGTAATAAGAACAGTCATAAGAACACATGCTATATCTAGCCGAAACAAATAAAATGGATATTTCTCTTTAAATATTTCATAGCGTGAACAGTCATGCAGTTGCACATAAGTGCGAATATCAATAATATTATAGATGTTGAATAATGTTAGATAATTAAACCACTTAAAGCTTTGGCAATAGAATACAAGTTTAGAAAACTTGCTCAAAAATAATTGAATAGGGTTAAGGAACTTGCCTCGTGCGTAGTTTACTGCTAACAATTCAATTTACTATCCTTTGAATCGACCTAACAATTAATCAGTTCGATCTTAATTAGTATCATATAAACAATCTTATGATAACATTTATAACTTTTACATGACCACATAATTAAATAATTACGGGTATTTAAACACTTAAAAAAATATTATCATTACTTAATAATATTTCCATCACATAAAACCTATATTATTATTTAATATAGTTCATACACTTATCTAATATTATTAACAATTTAATAATATTTTATTATCATTCTAATATTATTAATCCCTTAATAATATTTTATTAAACTTCTAATATTATTAATCATTTAATAATATTTTATTAACCTTATAATACTATTAATCATTTAATAATACATTAATCATTTTCAAATATTGTTAATCATTTAATAATATTTTATTAATTATGTAATATTATTAATCATTTAATAATATTTTAATATCTTATTAATATTATTAATCATTTAATAATATTTTAATCATTATATAATATTATTAATCCTTCAATAATATTTTAATAGTTCTCTAATATTATTAATCATTTAATAATATTTTATTAATGATCTAATATTATTAATTATTTAATAATATTTTAATATCTTATTAATATTATTAATCATTTAGTAATATTTTAATAATATTCTAATATTATTAATCATTTAATAATATTTTATTCATCTTCTAATATTATTAATCATTTAATAATATTTTATTAATTATATTACCCTTTATTTATTACTTAATAAATAATTAGTTACTATCTCCTTTCATTTTAATTATTATTTAATATTAATTAAATAGTAATTAATCACCTTCATGACTCTTAATCATTATTTAATATCCACATAAAAAATAATTATATATTTTCTTTTTATTGGGTCCCAAATTAGTTATATTAATTTTAAATTTTTTTTACCCATTTTGGTCTTAAATGATTTGAACCGACTCGTTTAAAACGTACCGACCCGACCCGAAATTAAAAAGATCCGTCTGTGAACAGAGATGAGGGCCCCGACCCTTGAGTGGCAGAATCTGCAAAATTGTCATTTTCAGATTTTTCAACTTTTGCTCCTTTGATTAAAACTTGAATAAAATGAAATCTATACATCCAAATGACCTCCAATTGGTATCGATGGATTCGTATTTTCTTAAAATACAATATTCCATCATTGGATCAAATTTTTGAAAGAGTTTTGGTTATGAAAAATAGCCACAGTGTGGGTTGTTTGTACATTAGGTCATTAAAATGACATGTTTTGCAGTAAAAGCCATAACTTCATTGTTTTTCCATATTTTTGAAAGCTTCAACTTGGGTTTTCTTTAAAACTCATGTATGTAACATTATAGTCATAAAAATCTATTTTCCAACTTGTACATTTCAAATTACAACATTAAACATCACATGTTTAGTTAGGGTTTTACCGGTAATGTTCGATATGAACATTTCTACCATTTTTATGCATACCACACATACCAAAACATGATATAAACACATCAAACCATGAATATACATATATTACATAGTTTAAAGCTTCTAGACCATCAAAACAAGTTTTGATTGGTTAAAAATATATTTTAACCGTTTAAAATCGTTCTGGACTACAAAAATGAAATAAAGGAAGGTTAGAGCACTTTTAAACCTTTGTGACTTGTGTGCTTTTCTTCTTCTCCTACCAAAGTATGTGATGATGCTTGTGGACATTCACCAAGACCTTCCTCTATCTATTTCACACAACACATAAGTGTATGTTCTATTTTCTCTCAAATGCTCTCTACTTTCTCTCTTGTATTCTCTAGGAAATGCTACAAATGAACTACCAAACCTATACAAGTGTGTGGAGTACTCTATTTATAGTACTTCACTAATCCATCATCAACCTACTAATCATCTTGTGTTGGTGAAATTAGGAGCTTAAGTGAGATTACTATTGCATGAATGACCAATTGGAATGACTAGGGTGGTTGGCCAACTATGGAAAGAAGTGTGGAAGTAGCAACATTGCAAAATCAAGCAACCCATGTGGGCCCCCTTCAAATCTCAACAAAATGGCCATTTTTGGCCTATTTTTCCTTTATTTTTTATAGCTAAATCATGTATATATATATATATATATATATATATATATATGTGTGTGTGTGTGTGTGTGTGTGTGTGTGTGTGTGTGTGTGTGTTCAATTGTTGACCAAATTTTACTTCATATTGGGCTCCACATTGGACTCTAGGATTAAATATATTGGGCTCCTCCATTTAATTTATTTGGGCTCAATTTAAATAACACAATGGGCTAACATTTAATATTCTATGTTACATTTAATTAAATCAAACATTGATCTTGTTTAATTAATTACATAGACTAATAATTAAATTAATTACATGGGCTACTAGGTCAATATAATTGACCTAGTTTAATACCCCATTTGAATTTAAAATATAATTCAATTAGACTTTCTATTTATAAGTCCATTAGACTCCTTAATTAAGTTAGCTTACATCACAATATCACTTACAAATTCTTGGATTTGTTTTAATAAAATCCTAACACTTATTAATACAAATACTTTGACTTGATTAAATTAATTCATTCACTAACCCTTATCATCAAATTGAGTTTATAATATCGTTACTCCTACACATACAATTATTCTCACATTGAGTTATCTTAATTAATTCTCTTGCTTCTTTTTTCTCATTATTCATACAAGTAATTAACTTATTCATTATAAATCTTCTTAATTGTCATACAAGGCCAACATTCAAGCTTTGTGATTTCATCATATAAGCTTCTCTTGCAATCTTTTTCCTTATTTAGTTAATTAATTTAATTAACTAATTTACTACCTCTCATCATATAACTTAACATATACACACATACTTCACATGTCATATTTTCTTATGGATATAATTAGTAAATAAAAAAAAATTAGGTTCGTAATTTTCTCGGTCATTACAGGTCTTGAGCTCGATGTTATGTTGCTGAAGACAGACTCATCCTTTTTAGGAATTTTTCAGTTTGGTCATCAGGTCAGCGATGGTTCGGTCTGACTCGACTACTGTTGATTCTCTTCTTAGAAGTCGACTAAATAGAGCTAGGAACTACATAAAGAGAAAAGTTAAGAATTAGGTCGGGATATGGTTATAATCAAAAGGGTATGAAAAGATGGCTGACATGTACCCCACCTTGATGAATCATAGAACCAAGGAGCAAGTTCTGGTTGGTAAGTTTATCGAAGGTGGAGTTGTCGGAGGGGAAGTTGAATGTTTTGTAGTATTGGACAGGTATGGAGAAGTTGTCATCGATGGGCCAGAAAGTTGATATAGAGAACTATTATTGAATTTATATGTTGAGGAAAGGGTTATATTGGGAGTTGGAAGGTTGGGGGTCGACGTTTGTGGTTGTTTCGGAAGAGGAAGTTGTTAGCGGGGGTTTGGAGGATGTTATGGGGATAACGGGCATAGAGGCGATAGTTATTTTTGTGGGGAGAGAGTTCGGACGAGGCTCGGTTGTATGTGGGGGGATTTGTTCGGTGCGGTACAGGTTGGTTATTGGATGAGGGTTGGTCGATATGGTGGTGGTTGTGACTGGAGGGGTGGGGGAGGTTTTTGTGTGCACTGTTGGTATCATTTGTGGTGGGACTATAGCAGTTTTGGAAGGAGATTTTTCGTGGGCCTTCACAAGACATTGGCGTTTTTGTTTCATGATGTCTAGTTTGTCGACCTCGGTTAGTTAGGAGACATATCTCTTTTAGGTTTGGGAGGCCTTAATGGGTGGCTGTTGTATTTCAAAAGTGTTGGTGATGGGTTTGGTAGTTGTTTTGGTGTGTTGGGTTTGGGATGTCTAGGAAGTTCGAACTTTTTTTGTTTATTTGTGGGCAACTTTCTTGGTACATTTTGTAGTCTTAAGAGGGGTGGATGTTTTTGAAGGGGGATTGGGGGTGGAATTACTTGGAACATTTTCAGAGATCAGGATAGATTAGATGGGTTGAGCTGAGATTGGAGGTTCTATATTACAGTTGGGGGACACTTATACAATAAATTCCTAGAAAAGTAAGGGAGGCTAGATGGTAGCGGAGTGGGTGATTGGCCTTTTAGTTTGGTTAGCACTACTAAATGTAGAAAAGAAGAAAAGGAGAGAAGAAGTTAAAGTGGTCCGTATAATATATATATATATATATATATATATATATATATATATATATATATATATGTGTGTGTGTGTGTGTGTGTGTGTGTGTGTGTGTGTGTGTGTATGTGTGTGTGTGTGTGTGTGTTTGTGTGTGTGTATATTTTTAAGAAGTTGATTGAGGAATGGTTCAGAGACTTACACCCATGTTTGAATAACCATTGTTAATCAGTCAAGAGGTTTGAACTCCAACGTTCCAACAATATCTTTTTGTAGAAGTCATTGAGCTCTTTCTTGCTTTCAGAAGACACGTGTTCGTTGCTTAGTGTAAGCTTTAGGGCTCTCCTCAACTCAGCAATTGTATTACCTCATTGTTGTATATGTAGAACCAGCTTGAGTGCCACCCTTTATATTCAGAATAGTTATATTCAGATTTCAAAATTTATTCGAGTGAATCAAAACACATGCAAGCATACATGGTTAACAAGTAATATATTGATAAGAGAGTTATAGAAGCGACGAGGAATTAGTTCTAACATTTTCCAAGTAGCATTTTTATCAAGGCAATCTTATTTAAGCGATTGATTAAATTAAGGCTAGTGAAAAGAAAATGAACTAATTTAACAATTAAACTAAATAAACATAAAGATAAATGAACCCAAGATTGCAATATTCCCCAATACTTCATGTTCATCTCCTAACTCTCTAATTGATTATAAGGTCACAACGAATTGTTAACAGAGAATTCGTTAGTACTTATGCACCTTTTTCGAGGGCTTTGTAAGCATATCCCACCAAACCCATACTATTCGACGGAATTTAGACAAGAACACCCAAGCTAAATAATACACAATATTTCTATGAGAATTAACATTAGCAAGGAATTTAAGCTCAGATTCTCAAATTAGTTACACATGGCATATAGGTATATGTCTATCCTACACCCAAATTATATATTCAATCCGAACAATAAATAGCATAACACATGTTATCATATTCGGGTCTAAACATTATAATCCGTTTATCAATTTCGTATATGTTACCAAATTAATTACTTGTAATTAATTAATACATGAAGCACAAAATATGATATTCTAATCTATATGGTGCCAACCAAAGAGAGAGATATTTAACTACAACTGCATATTGGGTTCCATATAAATAATAGATTATATGCTTAGTTTATAGCAATTGGGAAAAACATCATTCACAATGAATAACACCTAGCTATAACAAATGAGTAAAATAATAATCATAATGAATAAAACATGTTATGGATTAAACATTAACTCATAGATACTACATCCATGGATTAATCATCCAAGTTCTAAAAATTAACTAACATCAATGGAAAGTAATGAAATCAAAAGATGGGGGAAGAAAACTAGCTATCACCCAATAATCATGCTCCAAATATCTATAATCCATGATTTTAATTGATGAAGTACCTCCATTTTGCTCTCCTATACCACTCAAATTTAGGTTCAGTAGCTATATAGCTGTTTCCCCCTTTTCCTTGCCAAGAGAGAATTTGAGATTATGAAAATTAGGGCAATTTTGGTCATTTAAAAACTAAATTCAGCGTGCTCTAGTGCTGCGGTGCTAGAACCGAATTCTGCATTTGGCTGTTTCGGCATCCCTTCGTAATTTGGGCGTAACTCTCTCGTCCAAACTTCGATTGAGATGATTCAAAATATTTTGAAAAGCTGAGAAGTAGATATATAACTTTCATGTTGGACAAATTGAGAGTTATTGGCTAGATCAAGGTCGAAATTAGGCATCAATTGGATGCCATGAAAATGGCAAGCCGAAAATTCAAACATAGCAACTCTAAGCATTGATCCGCATAGCCCTTGTTCTATTTCCTACAAAACAAGAATAAAAACACATAAAAGAAATACAAAATTATATTCTACAATAATGAGGTAAAAACAACATAAAACACTTAAAGATTTACAAATTATCAAGGCTAAATGTACTTAATAAATAGGTATAAAAATCACTCATCACTCGACGACCATGGATCTTACTTGGGTAACGAAATCCTGGGATTGTGGCTTTTTTCAGTGTAAAGATTGAGAAAAAGAAGTCGACCAAAGGCCTGACCTTGATTTCATGGTAGAAGGCGATGAATCAAATGAAGTGGATATAGGAGTTGGGTAGAAGCTGTGATAGGGCTATGTCATCGATGGTGAAGAAGGTGTTAATGTATTCATGAAGGGGGAATCGGAGCCCCTACTTTAGGTCTTGGGTATGGACGACGATGTACTTCATGTCGGCCCTAAAGTACATCCTGACAGAATGGCGGGGAGCTAAGAGTTCATATTGTAAGGGAATTTTAAATTCATCTTTGAGGGAGTTTAGGGATTCTGGTTTAACTGTAGATATGGTGTTGGAATGCTCATATGTTTTTGTCAGAGTTAAAGTTAAGCCAACGGGGGAATATGTGTGTAATGATATGAAAATTTGGCATCATCGTAAATATTACTATTAATAAATGGAATTAAAATTTTGAAGTGTAACAAGTGATATGAGACAAACCAATTATGGACTATTTAATGTTAGAATAAAATTCAATCCTAGTGAAACAAATTTGGATTACAATAGACAAGGAATGAATAAAGAATAAGCAATTATGAATTTATAGGAAATTAATTCTCTAGATTTTTGGACAATTAACCATACTACCCTTGGCAATGGAAAGAATTACCATTATATCCTTTTTATATGAATTGTCCATTATGACATCAATTATGGAAGGGAAATGACTTAAATGCCTTGACCAAGAAGGTAACAAGATGATCAAGTCTTATGAGCTGGTGTTTATGTGATTAAATGCCAGAATAAGAGTAGCCATACATGTATCTTGGTGTACATATGTTGATTATGTGTATTATGTGTTATTTGGTTGGTTTAACAAGAAACCCTAAACTCATATGTGCTAGAACAAAGGTGGTGCACTATTCATGTCTATATTCAAAGTTAGAAAGCATGATTCATGATTTATCATGTGTTATATGTTCATGGAAGTGATGAAAATATAGTTGAAGGGTTGAACATGTTGAATTCATGCATATTATTTTCCTAGATAGCAAGCTAAGTGCCTAGATGGTCTAAAAGTATGCATTGTGAAGGAAGAATTGCAATATTAGGCTATATGTTGCATGTAAACCAAATCATAATTTGTAAAGTATTTTAGAAGGTGCATGTAGAAGTTACACAAGCATATAAAGTTGTTAATTGAGCACATGTTAGGCTATATGTACATGGTGTACAAGAATTCAAATGGTGTTCAAGTATTGAGTTTTGAAAAGTTGGCAAAAATCATACCAATGTGTGATTTTTGGCCAGTTGGTGTAATCGAAGGTCAAACAAGGCCGAGCATCTAAGTTTGATGTAAATACATATGTTAGAATTGAATTGGAAGTCGTTTTGCGTCTATAGCGATAAATAATTTTAAACATTTTAAAACGTTCGTCAACGTCCAAAACGAAATCTTTGGAAAAATAAGTCCAAATTATGATTTTTAAATATTTTGAAGGCCCATGCAAGTCAAATACATGTTATATGTTCAATATGAAGTGTTGGAATCAAGTTTTACAAAAAAGGGCCAAAAATGACATGGATTTTTGAAAGAAATTTTTTTCAGAAAAACCCGTACTATACCGGAGCGCAGTTATTTGAACTAGAAACTACGCCGAGGCGCAGTGCTCTGTGAGGAAGCTCGCCAGGGCGAATTTAGGGGGCGCCGAGGTGTAGTCTGGCTGAGAAGATCTCGCGGCCAGCGAGATCTTCAAGGCTAAATATCTCGCCAGTGCGATATGTATTTTTCCAACCAAGAAATTTTATTTTAAATCTAAAATGAAATGTTTTAATATTAAATGATAGAAACATATATGTAAGCCATAATTTGATAAAAATGATCGATGTGGTAGACGTTAAGGCATAAGGATCAAGGTATGTTAAGGACTATGTAAAGCTAAATGGTAGCTTGTATAGCAAGTTATGCCATCCATGTGTATGTAACTAATGCATGAATCAATATTATAGTCATATAGGTTATAAGCGGGATACTATTTTACCAGTTGAGGAAAAAAGAGATAAAGACAAGTTTTTTATCTGAACTCTCATAAACTTTCATTACAGTTCTTTCGAAGCTATTCATGTTATGCATTCACGTGATTGTGTAGAGTTCATTCATTATTGAACTATTTTAAAAAGGTCAGTACCAATCTTGATTCCGGCTAGACACATATGATGACACATGTTGTATTCAGTTGGTTATTGTTATGTTCTCTAATCCACATTGTTGTGGTGCGAATTCTATGATATGCTGTAACAGAACAACCCTGATAAAAAGGGGAATAAAGGACAAAGAAAAATATAATTTTTATGGCGTGGTTGCGTCACTAGATGTTTATGTTGTACATAATATAAAGTACGATGGGCTGATCACCCAGAATACACATCTAATTTGAAAAGCAGTTTTATGACTAACTTGGGCAATATCAGTCTTTATGATTGGTATTGTTCTTAACAACTTCTAGGTCATGTGACCGTACAATAAGCAAGTTTCATGTTTATAGTTAATCATGTAAAGTTATGCGTATTTCTCATGTTCATACATTAAACTGACACTGATCAGCTTATTTCAAATGATTCAACTTATTAATATTGATCAACTTATTGAAAATGATCCATTTCATGGTTTATGACTGTAGCGCACCGAGATCCCACCTTCCCTTAATTATATCCGATTATCTCTGGATATCATAATCATTAACTTTAAAATCATTTTATATCATCATAAAACACTTTCACGGCGATCTCGTGTGTTAAACTTAACCTTTAATCCTTAAAATTTTTATTTGACCATAATACGGTCCATATTTTTTTTTTTATAAAACTTTATCTTACATCCCTAATCTGTCTTAGGATCGTAACGTTCATTTACTAATCATTAGAACTTAGGTCAAATATTACTAAATTGTGACCTAGTATATTACTATTCACAATCATATATATATATATATATATATATATATATATATGTTATGGTTTACATAACTTATAACTAAAATTTCGCCATGAACTAATCATATATGGCCATGTCTAAATATACATGTTCTGTATCTGATCCTGTTCATATACACCTGTACACATACATAACTTGATCAATGCATATTTACCATACATGGGAGTTCAAGTATATATCAGACTTAACTTACAATAATATTACAATCATATATCTCATTACATCCTTTACCTCAAATAGTACATACATGCTCATTTATCTCTATTTATTTACAAAATCATCAACCCTCATTACCATTGTAGGTTTACATTTATCTGGCATATTTACACATTACACAAATACATATCACAAATTTCCTCATGCTGATCCGTCTATTCACATTCTTTACCTTAGCTTTACCGGAACAAAAACTTGCACTCGTGAACAGTAACACTGTGCCCCGACGCAGTGTTTAGTGCAAAACACTGCGCTAGCCGCGCAGTCCTGCAATCCAGAACTTCTGATTTTTGCTGCTGCTTTGGTGATTTTTAACTCTTTCACCACATATCCAATTAACACCAAATTTGGAACAGTGCTTGTGACGACCCCAAATCCGGGTTCCATAACCTCGAGTTGGGTTCTCACTATTCAACACATTACTAACAATTAAATACATACATTGCATTTAAATATCGCGAAATAATACATATTGGTTCCCTTCAAAAGGTTACAATACCAGGGTCTATCAACCTTAACATAAAAACAGTTCATATCATAAGGAATTACAAAAGGTTCTTCATCAGTAAATACACATTAAATATCTAATTAGCATGCATAAGCTAACTTAATCTCTGGCTTTTCCTTTTCCCTTATCCTTCTTTGAGCAATCAGGTCTATCTGAAAAAAATGGTTCATGATATAGCAAGAATGAACAACTAGTTTGCTCAGCAAGTTTAGAACAATCTTAGAGATTTAATATATCATGAATGAATGAGAAATATCATCAATGATTCAACAATAGATATAACAATTGTGAATGAAACAAGATTCAAAATTTTAATAAACAGAAGATTTGAATCTTAAAATGATGAGCGGTCACTAAGGACCCTAAACTAACGAGGGTATAATAGAGTTTCCTCTGACCCTTTGAGTTGTTTGGTTTTCAAGGGGATCAACCTATTCAACCCGTTGTATATGCATTACATTTAGTCACTGGCGCCCAAAGTCGGTTTCCCGACAAAGAATCTCCTAATTTAGGGTTGTTCAATTCTCAGACTTAATATAAGAAATCCGCACCCAACAATGGTTTGGATAAGCTTTTAAAAGTATTCAAGTATTGAATTTATAAACGAAATGTCTAGCTGAACTATTAGCTTTTGACATTTTTAATACAGTTCATGAATCAAGAACTAATAAGCTTCAAGTGCACTAAGTGCGATTTTATAAACAATATGGATGTGGGATAATTTTAAATAATTAAACCACTTCAAGCTTTGACAATAAATACAAGTATATAAATTTGTTCAACAATAAATGAGTAGGGTTAGAGAACTTGCATGTCTGCTCAGCTACAATAAATGTCTAGCTTTAACTAACTTGCTTTGAAAGACCTAACATTAATAAAGTCGGTCTAATAATTAGTACGGCGTATTTGCATAACTATACGCTCAATAATGAACTTATTTACCACATAAGTACTAACACATAAATTACATTAGTCAAAACAATATTAGTAACCTTATAGACCCTCAATCATATTAGGTTAATAATTTAATAAGTTAGAAATATTTTTCTTAAGTGTTGGACACTTATTAAACCCTTAAACAACTTATTACAATTGTTTAATTAAATAATAATTAAATTCAATTTATTTTATTAACTCAATCTCTATTTAATTACTATTTAATCTTGATTAAATAGAAATTAATTAATTAACTCTAGTTATTATTTAAAATAAATAATAACTAATTGTACTTACTTATTATTTAATTATAACTAAATAATAATTAATAAATAATTATTGACTTAATTTTAACCTTCTTTAATTTAATATTAATCAACCAATAATTAACTAAGTAATTAACCTTACTTATTATTTAATTTAAGAAAATTAAATAACAGTTTACTAATCTTAATCCTCTTTAATTATTATTTAATGTCAATTAAATAATAATAAATTATTTAATTAATTTTTAATTATTATTTAAGGTTAAATAATAATCAAATCATTCTTATTTATTATTTAAATTAAATAATAAATTATTACTCTAATAACTTAATTTCCATTCATCGTTATTTAATGCTAATTAAATAATAATTAATTACTTAATTATTCTTATTTATTATTTAATAATATTTAAATAATAAATAATTAATTATAAATTTTATCTCTCTTTAAGTATTATTTAATAGGCATTAAATAATAATTGCTAATTTATCATCTTTATTTATTATTAACATTTAAAATAATAAATAAATAGTAAATTTATTTAACTTAACCATGGTTTAGCTAACTAGATTAATATTTAAAATATTTAAATATTAAACTTATTGAAAAATATCCTCCCCAATATAATTTTTGTATTATTATTATTTTTGTTATAATTTTAAATTAATTTTCAAATATTTAAATTAATTAAAATTAACCTGAACGGCATTTTCGTAAATAAGTTGAAAACTGATCCGAGGGCAAAATGGTAATTCTGCCAAGAAAAACATGGAGGGGCAAAATTGTAATTTCCGCCAAAAACTGTTTCTCGCGCATTGCGCGCGTTAACGGTAAGTCGACTCAAACACATATTTTAGCATACAAATGATACCAAAATACAAACCAAGCATATTAAACTCAAGCATGACATAAATATTATCACTACACATTAATAACTATATCAACATGTTTATACTAACATGATGATTTATTTAATTTAAAAACAAGACTTCATTTAAAATAACCATTACCTTGATTTAATGGCTATCTTCCTTTTTCTTCCAAAGTAGGTTGTGAATCTTAAAGACATAAACTAGCTTAGAACTCCTTCTCCTTCTCTTGCTCTCTCTCAAAATATTTTGCTCTCAAACTCTCTCTTTTGATTTTGGAGCAAAAATGAAATAACATCTATCAATTTCAAGTATACTTGAAAAATTAATAGATACACATAATGTATCTAATAATTTTGACCATTACAAGCTAACTCTTGGATACTTACACAAGTTAACAAGCCATGACTTAGTTGGTGAAAAAAAGCATAGTCCATGTACTTGAAAAAAAATAAAACAAGCAACCATTAATTAAATAAATAAATAATAAACTAAAATAAACAAAAAAAATCAATTCTTTTCTCTCTCCTCTCCATGTTGCTCGGCTGATGGACTTCATAATGTCCCAAAATTGAGTCACTTTGCATACTTTTTAATATTTAATAGTTTAACTAAGTATTTTCCAAGTGGGTCAATCATTGTGCTTTAATTTAAAATACCAATTGGGCTTCTATTAAATTGTTTGGGCTACTAAATTGTCAAATTTTATTATTCTTCACTTGGGCTACTAATTGACCCATATTGGGCTAATTTAATAATTTACACATTAATTATTCAATCCATGATTAAATAAATAATTAGATTGAATAAATAATTAAATATTTTAACCCATAAGTATTAAATTACTAAATGGACTAATAAATATTATTATTAATATTTCACATTATTTACATTAATTAATAATCATATTAATTAATTTATTATATTTAATTCGCTCATTATATTGAATTTAATTGAATATTTCATTAATAGGAAACTTATCAATTATTTTGATATTAAAACTTTAGGGTTTGTTTACTAATTTAATAACATATTAGTAACCCCCTTTAATTAATTCTAGTAATTAATTACATAATTATTTAATCACATAATTAATCAATCACATAAAATGATTTAAATAATCTCGTAAAACTAACTCGTTGGAAATTTAATTAATAAAGATGTGGAAATTCTAGGACATTACATTTTTCCCTGCTTATAAAAATTCCGTCATCGGAATTGTAAAATAAGGTTACTCAAATAAAAACGGGTAATTTGCCCTCATTTCCTCCTCTAATTCCCACGTAGCTTCTTCAATGGCGTGATTCCTCCAAAGTACTTTGACAGAATGAATTATCTTATTTCTCAGTTTCTGTTCCTTCCTATCGAGTATCTGAACAGGAACTTCTTCATATGATAAGTCCTTCCCGACTTGAATTGGTTCATAGGAGATAACGTGCTTGTAGTCTAGTTTGTATGGCCGTAATACTTACACGTGAAACACATTGTGAATATGTTCCAATTCAGGAGGTAAAGCTACCTCGTATGCTACTTCACCCACTCTCCTCAATATTTCGAACGGTCCTATGAACCTTGGACTCAGTTTCCCCTTCTTTCCAAATCTGATCTTCCCTTTCCAGGGAGATACCTTTATGAACACAAAACTCCCCACTTCGAAGTCTCGTTTCTGTCGATGTAAATCGGCGTATTTCTTTTGACGGTCTTGAGCTGCTACTAGCCGAGCTCTTATTACCTTGATAATTTTTACCATCTGTTGAACCAATTCTGGCCCCAACAGTCGGCGTTCTCCTACCTCATCACAACATAGAGGTGTTCTGCATTTTCTGCCATATAAAGCTTCGTAAGGCGGCATACCTATGCTCAAATGATAACTGTTGTTGTATGCAAACTCAACTAGTGGTAGATGGATTTCCCAACTGCCCTTGAAATCCATCACGCAGGCCCTGAGCATATCTTCCAATGTCTGAATTGTTCTTTCACTTTGCCCATCAGTCTGCGGATGATACGTTGTACTAATTCTCAACTGTGTCCCCAATCTCTCCTGAAGACTTCTCCAAAATTTTGACGTGAAGCGCGGATCTCTTTCTGACACAATCGATACCGGCACCCCATGTCTTGAAACTATCTCTTTGATGTACAATTTGGCCAACTGATCCAAACTGAACCTAATCCTGATCGGCAAAAAGTGCGCTGACTTTGTTAGTCGATCCACAATCACCCAAATTGCGTCATATCCCTTCTGTGTTGCTGGAAGTCCTACCACAAAATCCATTGTGATATGCTCCCATTTCCACTCAGGAATTTCTAACGGCTGTAATAATCCACTTGGTCTCTGATGTTTGGCCTTTACCCTTTGACAAGTTAGGCATCGGCTGACACATTCTGCAACCTCCCTTTTTAAATTCGGCCACAAAAAATGTTGACGTAGATCTTGATACATCTTCGTACTCCCCGGATGTATCGAGTATCTCGTACTGTGGGCCTCTTGCAAAATTTTCTCTCGTAATTCAGGCACTAGCGGTACCCAAACACGATTTTCAAATCTCATCAATCCCATGCTATCAATTTTAAACTTGACCTCTTCTCCATCGGTCATCCTCTTCCGGATTCTGTCACATTCCTCATCTTTGTCTTGAGCCTCTTTCACCCTATCTAATAAGGTTGGGCTCGCCTCCACTTCTATTGACTCATTTGGATTTCTCACCTCCAACTCCATTCGAGCCATCTCTTGAACCAATTGTTCTTGATCTGTCAATATGAACAATTTCTCCCTGCTCTTTCTACTCAGAGCATCCGCTACTACGTTGGCCTTGCCTGGATGATATAGAATTTCACAATCATAATCTTTGATCAATTCCAACCATCTCCGTTGCCTCATATTCAACTCCTTCTGTGTGAAGATATACTTTAGACTCTTATGGTCTGTGAATATCTCACATTTCTCTCCATATAAATAATACCTCCAAATTTTAAGGGCAAACACTACCGCTGCCAATTCCAAGTCGTGGGTAGGATATCCCTTCTCATAATCTTTTAATTGTCTGGACGCATACGCAACGACTTTGTCGTTTTGCATAAGCACACAGCCAAGCCCCTTGTGCGATGCATCACTGTAGACCGTAAAACCTCCTGTATCGTCTGGTAAGGTCAATACAGGTGCTTCACTAAGTCTTTTCTTTAACTCCTGAAAACTTTCCTCACACTTCTCCGTCCACACGTATTTTACCGTCTTTCTTGTTAAGTTGGTCAACGGTGTTGCTATCTTTGAGAAGTCTTGAATGAACCTCCGATAGTAACCCGCTAACCCTAAGAAACTTCTTACTTCTGTCGGCATCCTTGGTTGTTCCCAATTCATTACCGATTCAATATTCGCCGGATCAACCGAAACTCCCTCCTTATCAATAACATGACCTAAAAATTGAACTCTTTCTAACCAGAATTCACACTTTGAAAACTTAGCGTACAACTGCTCCTTCCGTAAAATCTCCAACACCAATCTTAGGTGTTCAGCATGCTCTTCCTCCGTTTTGGAATACACTAAAATATCGTCAATGAACACGACTACAAATTTATCCAAGTATTGCTTGAATATTCTGTTCATCATGTCCATAAATGCGGCTGGCGCATTCGTTAGTCCAAACGACATCACCAGAAACTCATAATGCCCATATCGAGTTCTGAATGCCGTCTTGGGTACATCCTCCTTCCTGACTTTCAACTGATGATAACCAGTCCTTAAGTCAATCTTTGAAAAGTACTTCTCCCATTTCAATTGATCGAAAAGATCGTCAATTCGTGGTAATGGGTACTTGTTCTTAATTGTCACCTTATTCAGCTCTCTATAATCCATACACAATCTCATCGATCCATCCTTCTTCTTTACAAAGAGCACCGGTGCTCCCCATGGAGAAACACTTGGCTGAATGTACTTATTATCTAACAACTCCTGCAATTGCACCATCAATTCCTTCAGTTCTACCGGAGCCATCCTATATGGTGCTTTCGATATCGGTGTTGTCCCCGGTACTAAATCAATCACAAATTCTATCTCCCTGTCCGGCGATAAACCCGGCAGTACATCTGGAAAAACATCCATAAATTCCCTAACTACTGGTATTTGCTCCATCCCGGGACTCACCACTTGTGTGTCAACCACATGAGCCAAATACCCTACACAACCTTTCTTCAATAATTTCTTGGCTTGCATCATCGTCAGACAAGAAGACTGTCTTGACGACTTGCTGCCATAAAATACAACCTTAGACTTATTTGGTGTCTTAAGGTGTATGCACTTCTTCTGACAATCAATTATCGCCCCGTGGTTAAACAACCAATTCATCCCAAGAATTACATCAAATTCCCCCAGACGTATTGGAATTAGATTCACATTTAATTTCTGACCCCTGATTTCAGCACAACAATTTCTATGTATGTACTTTACCGGAATCACTTCTTTATTAGCAACTTCTATGTTCATTGAGTTTTCTAGTTTGTCCCTAGGCGGCCCTAGGCAACTCTAATCGTCTAGCGAAATCATCATACACAAATGAACAGGTAGCACCCGAATCAAACAATACATATGCATTTATATTATTGATCGGAATAATACCTGACACCACGTCTTTTGACCCCACGGCATCCTGTACCGTCATATTGAAAGTCCAGGCTGTCGGCTTGTTCTGTGGTACCGGTCCCCCGATAGCCAGTTTGCTGTTATTGCCCTTGTAGCCGCTACCCCCGTCATTCTTCTTCTTAGGGCAATCTTTTATCATGTGGTCAGATGCTCCGCAAGAAAAGCATCTCACTTTCTTTGGGAGGGGACAATTTGGAGAAATATGTCCCACCTGACCGCAATTGTAGCATGTATTCTTCCCTTTCCTGCACTCCCCGAAGTGGTTCTTTCCACAAATATTACATGCCGTTTTCTTCTGGGTATTTCCTTGTTGATTCCCCGAGCTCTTGTCATTGTTGTTGTCCCATTTACGCTTATTGCTGTTATTATTGCCTCCACTGTTGCTGTTCTTGCTTCCCTCTTCATTTTTCTTCTTATTTTTCTCTTGGTTAAACTTGGTCAACGCGTCGCTTCCACCTTCAGCAATGATTGACTTCTCCAACAAAGTTGCGAACGAGTCAATCTGCAGTACCGCTACCTTGTTGAATATCCAAGGTCTCAATCCATTCTCGAACCTCCTGGCCTTGCATTCCTCCGTGTCTACCTGATGTGGAGCGAACCTGGCCAGCTCATTAAATTTTGCCGCGTACTCTGGTACCGACATGTTTTCCTGTTTCAGTTCTAGAAACCTTACCTCCATCCTACTTTTTCATACTTTTCGGGAAATAATTCTCGTCGAATATCTCCTTAAATTTTGTCCAGGGCACCACACCATCCCCAGCCCTATTCTGATTGGCTTCCCACCAGAAATTGGCTTCGCCCTTCATCATGTAGGTAGCAAAGACTGTCTTTTGCTCCTCAACTACTCTTGCAATAACGAACGCTTTCTTTATCTCCTTTATCCATGATTGGGCCTCTATCGGGTCCGACGTTCCCCTAAACTCTGGCGGTCCCACCGCTTTAAAGTCTTTAAAATTCGCCAACTGATTTGGTGGTGGTGGCGGATTTGCTAATACAGGGTGACGGTTTTGAATTGCCTCAGCTAACATGTCGACGAAGTTTTGCATAGGGTCTACGTTGTGTCCCCCTTCGTCATTGTTAACTGACTCCTCTACCCCCTGGTTCCTTGGTGGTTGTCTACGTGGCGGCATTTTCTGTTATAAACAAAAATTTGCATTATTATACTGGTTTCATCTTTTTCATTTCATTATTTTGTATCTTAGACAATGTTTAGCTAAAATACAAGTAATTATTTCAACACGCATATAAACATAAATTCAACTGCATTTATACTCATATGCTAAAACAGTAGTGCGTAGCACTTTACATCAAAAGCATACTGCTATAAATGCTTCTATCCCTGAGAAGCTACAAAAGATGGGATTTGACATATCCTACGACTTCCTAGAGTTGGGATTTAGTGACATATTAACCCTTTAATAAAACAAAAGTTGGGTTCTACTGCGTCTATTTACATACGAAATTAGAAAATAACTACTACTACTGAATGCGCATCCCCCTACGGATCGCGTCGTCATACTCCTCATCCCCGATGGCCATCACCACACTCCTGTTGATGGTGTGCATAGACTGGCCCTCCTCAGCTGGGTAGTAGTGCACCCTGCTCTGAAGCCTACCATATGAAGATCGGTAGACATAGCTAAGTCTATCCGTCCTCACCCGCTTCTCGCGGATCTCCTCCTCTAGCTCAATCATTTGACCATGAGCGGCATCCCGCTGTCTTTCCATCTCCATTCGGTCCTCTATCGCCTCCTGCCAGTGTGCACGGATGGCGGCCTTCTCTGCCTAACCTTGCTGAACCTTCAGCTCAGCCTTGGCCAACCTAGTCTCAGCCACTGCCAATTTGGCCTGCAGCTCTACGTCCTGATCTACCAGCTGATGTGTTAGCACTGCAAAGTGCTCCACCGAATCCTCGTACTCCTGTACTTGATCCTCCACCTACGATCCTCTCCTTCAGCTCTGTGTTCTCGCCAGAGAACTGGTAAGCCGCATCCCTATACTGATCCTCCATGTGCTGGTGGGTCAGATTCTGCTCCTCTAGATGCTGGACCCTTGCCTCCAGCCCCTCGTTCCTATCGGTCAGTCCCTCTATGATGTCAGCGGTAGTGGTGCCCATGCCATCAGCTGACTCATCCTCCTCAGACTCCTCTGACTCGGCCTCATCCTCATTGTAAGGCCTCATGACTCCGCCCCAAACGGGCTCCATGTAACGACCCCGAAATTCGACCCATATTCTTACCTTGAATTTTGTATTTATGATACATTATCTTTCTTACGTCCAAATTTCGGTCCGTTAATAAATCTTTCATCTCTTAAATTGATCCATTATTTAATTTCAAAATCACCAATTATCAAAATTCTCATATAAAATTTTTTTTTTTTTTTTTTTCTCGATTCAATCTTTATATTAAAATATTTGGATATTTAAAATCCTTACATCTGGATCCTAGTCCCTGGATCGCAACCTTTACTTTTTCTTTCTCTCACTTATATCATAAAGATCGGCATTCAAATTTTAATATCATTCATATCCATACAAATATTCCTTGTGTCATCATTCATAGATTCAACATATAATAATTTCTAGCGCAACCACTATTTTGAACAAGTATAGTTCACATTTCAGCTTTGTTCATCTTATCTGAATCCCTCATATATGTACATTCGAAAGATCAATATAACATTAGCAAAATAGAACAATAACAATCACTACCTTCTGTGATTATCCATCTCTATATCATTTGATATTTTTGAATTTTATATCTTTACCTGCAAAAATGTTTATTAAGCAAGTAATGAGCACAATGGCTCAGCAAGTTCAACAGTTATACTTCACGTAGCACATACCTTATCATGCTTTGTCTGTGTCATATATCATGTGCTTGTGCTATAACTACAGCAATATATCTCATATCATTGCACAAAGAACACATTGTGGTCATATTAAACACTTATCACATAGCACATTATTTGTATGCATTTAAAATAAGTATTTTATATCATAATAGTTCAACATTTAACATAAAAGGGACTGAAGAACTTGCCTGGCGTCCAGTTATTTAAATTGATATCTCAAACTCTTAACTCGATCAACCTATGATCATAAAATAATCAAATAATAATTATTTATCTCTTTATGATATTAATTTACTTAATTAATATCATCTCTAGGCCAATTATAAATTTATATGGCCAACTATAATAACCTCGTTCCTTAAAATATTAGCATAACCTAAAATTTAATACCTTCACTACGGACAACCCGGCTCATCGGATAATTTCTAGCATATTTGGTTGTCCGAATTTTTATTTAATCATTTTCTAACCTTTAAACTCATTAGATTAATATTTAGAATATTTAAATATTAATCTCCAATATTTAATATTTTTACAAAAATATTAAATTTAATGCTCAAACATCATTTCTATATTTTTAGTATTTTTCTATAATTTTCTAGAATTTTTAAACAATTTTTTAAACATTTATTTCATTAAAAACTGATTCTGGGGGCATTTTGGTAATTTCCGCGCCCATAAGGACACATCCGGCATTTCTCGGAAAGCTCAGGGGCATTTTCGTCATTTCGGCAACGTTAGGGACAAATCCGGAATTTTCCGGAAAGTCCAGGGGTAATTCTGTAACTTCCGCGGCCTTAGGGACACGTTGGGCATTTCCGAAAAAGGGCAGGGGCAACACGGTAATTTTACCGCGTTTCGGTCGGCCGCGCATTGCGCGGACCGACCCCCGGTCGTTCAAAACGACGCCGTTTTCCCTCTGATTCCGGAAACTTCCTACCGCGCATGGCGCGGTCGCCCCTTACCCCAGAAACGACGTCGTTTCTGGTCCCTGTTCACACACACACCGCGCCGCGCAATGCGCGGCTTCTCAGAAAATTTTTCTCTCTCTTTCTCGCGAACAGTATGTCAACTTCATCCAAAAAATCCATTTTTGCTCCAAATTTTTCACACAAAACTACTCCAAAAATTATGTAATTCATAAACATACATCCTAAAATTATTTAGAATAATTATACTAATTATTTTCTAAATTTTTTCCACAATAATTTATCACCAAAAATATACAAAACAATTCATATAAATTAGTTTTTATACCTTCTAAATGCTTGAAAACTCTTTCTTGATGGCATCCCATCCTTCCTCTCTTGTAGCCATGGTGGTTTTCCGGCAAGGGTGGTGGTGTTCGGTGGTTGCCTTGCTAGAGGAGAAAGAGAGTTGGTATTCTTTTATTTCTTTTTCTTTCTTATACTCCTTTTCTCTCTTTTATATAATTAACATTTAATTATTTCTAATAATCCATCAATTCCACCGCCTCACCAACTCAGCCAATTTCCGGAATTTTCTACAGAAACGCATGCAACTTTTCTTTCTAAAGCATTACGTAATTATTACGTGTAATAAATATTTTATATAACAAATATAAAATATTTATTTTAATTTACTAAAAATCAGAATATGATTTATAAATAATTTTAATACCTCATTTAGGTACTTTACTTGACAAATTTTGTACACACATAACGCCATGCATGTAATTATTTGAGGTAATTTATACCTCTAAAAATCATAAAATAATTCATATAGCCTATAAAAATTATTTTTCATAATTTTTCACTCCGTTACTTGGACATCATGTTATATTAACATGTTCACGTTTCTGAAATATTATCCTTCATAAAGGTCATAATAATTCCATTATACATAAATATAATTTTTAATAACTTAAAACATTCATTTTTCTTATTTATTATTCCATTCCTTTAATATTCACAATAATTTCTTTATATATAAATTATATAACTTAATATTATATAATTTATATATTTACATTATCCTTTCTTAAATAATTTCTTAATTTCCTCTAACCTTATTTTATTTAATCACCTTATATAAATTACATAATTATTCTTATATAATTTATATAATTATGATTTTCTTCATACCTTATTTTAATTTCCTTATATAAATTATATAATTTATTATTATATAATTTATATAATTACCTTTCCTTTTCAATTAATTTTCAAACTTCTTCCAAAATTCCTGATAAAATCTAAAATCGATAACTATAATTTTTACAAACTTCCTCATTAGCTTTTCATAAATTCTTGGATTAATTTAATTATTAATCCCTTAATTTTCATAATTAATGAAATTTATAATTTTTATCAATTAAACATAACACACATATATAAATGTATATATATAAATATATACATATCTAATTCCTGTATTTCACATTACCACATAGCCTTAATTAAATTATAATTTCTATATTTTCATAATAATTTAATTGTACTATTTATTGTACAATTACCTCAAATTTCTCTTATTCTTAATAAATTGTTTTAAAACAATTTATTTACTTTTTAATTACTTTAATCCAATACCATTCATCATAATCTCTGCACATATTTAATTACTAAATAAAATCCCATCTCATACATTAAATCACATAAAACAGTAATTAACTTAACAATCTTGATAATTTTATCAATTAAATTCTCATTTAATATTATTAAATAATTCCGAAAATTCGGATCCTCACATTCTTCCCACCTTAACAGGATTCCGTCCTCGGAATCATAATTACCGTACTAATCATACGTATTTTATTTATCGCACATTACTATACCTGTATCTTGATGAAAAACAACTAATTCCATAATAATCATATTTTATTTCTTTAATATCCATAACTTACAAAAATAATACCATAATTGTCATAATTATCAGAATATTCCATTCTTATTTCAATTCATAATTCCTTTGTAATATTGCATTTCACAATTCTCTAAAATTTTATGAATAACACTTTAATTCATCTCTCGATATACTTATCAAGATTATTTCTCATTCTCCGAAAACTTTCATTTCTTTAATCATACTTACCCTTACACAATCCCCTTACAACATTCTTATATCGCACATCATTCATACTCTGCACATTCATCTTTCTCTTCTTAGTTCATATAATTCTTCTTCATATTTCATAATTCATTTCTTAATACCTTCTATCATTCAACACTAGGTTTTAAATGCTAACATTTACTTAATTTATCATAATCTTTATTTAAAATTATTTCTAAAATCCTGGGTGTCACATTCACCCCTCCTTCATAAAATTTCGTCCTCGAAATTTCTATGTACTAATATCTCATTCATTTGCAACATATATAATTCCCTTGCAATCATTCCACATATATTTCTTTCATTCTGTCCTCATGGTCATTACACATTGCCATTTCTAAACTATCACATTTCCTAGTTACTTTACTTCGCAATTATTACTTTCCTTACCACTCACAACCAAATAATAATAACCCATCCTACCATCCAATCTTCATAAGAGTAGAAGAAAAATAAAACTTTTTGTAGTATGCTGAATGAACTTTTATCCCGGTGTACAGTACTTCGCTCCCCGAGTACTTCATACTGCAAACCCTGACAGTGGATCAGTCTGTCATTAAAGTGATGGATGTTTCACCATACATTGGCACGCCAGATGATCAATCTGCAATGCCTGTGTCTTGCTATGCCAGGTGACCATTCGATCAACCTGCAATAGTCTTAATCTTTTTGTTCATCTCAGCCATAGAATTCATTCAAAAATAATTTGATTGGGTATAATTTTCAAAGAATAGGAATTCAATATATTTCAAAATTTGTCTAGCTGAATCAATAGCTTAGACTTATATTTTCTCAATGCTTGTCTAGCTAGATCAATTAGCATAGACTTTCTCTAACACTTTATAATCCACAGAAAATTTTAAAATATTTATCATGTCAAAACTTTTCAAAATATCAAGCCGAGTCAAATGGCATTGACTTATAGTTCTGACATACCTTCATAAATCAAAATCATTTATGACTTCATGTTACCGCGTCATTTTGACAGCCCGTTGAGGATTTCGTCGTTAATAATTCCTACACCATAAACCGTACTTTATGGTGTTGAATCATCTTATAACGAAATAGTACCGCACCGTCTCAACAACACGTTGAGCATTCCGTCATTCATCACATCTGCACCGGGCTAAAAGGTGCGTGGATGATTCTTTTGAAATACATTTTGATGTAAAAACATTTTTCGTCTAGCCGAAACAAGTAGCATAGACACTTTTTAAATCGCTTAAAAAATTTTCATTTATATTTTTCAAAGCACACACGTGCCAAATCAACTTGAGGCCAAAATTTTCGAAATCTAGCAAAGCTAGAAGAATGGGAATATCCTAAATTCCCTAACATTCACTTTTAGTTTCTTTACTAAATTATTAATTTATTGCTAGGACTATTATTACCATTATACGAAAATTTTCTAACTACTCCAACATTTCTATACCCCCGTATAGTTCATCAAACTTACCACACATTATGAGTCCAGGAACTTACCACAAGAATATGAGTTTTAAAGCTTGTCCTAGCAATATGTAGTCTAAGAACAAATCAAAGACTATCCATATGCTGAGGGGCTCAAAACATACCATACCAATATGAGTCATGGACTTACCATATGCATGAGTTTTAAGAACTCGTGCTTAACTTAATATTATCTATCTATTAGAAACTCTTAACGCGACTCTAACATTTCAATGATTATCACATAGTAACTAAGTAAACACAAATCCCCCGCCCATACAAAGGATTGTGCAACTCAGTCACCACATGAGTCCTCAAATGAAATTTCGTACCCAAGTTTCCTACCCCTTATCATAACTTTTCTGTTATTCATGTCTCATCATTCTCTGAATTCTTCTTGTACTATTTCATAGTACCATATCTCTTTATAACATTAAAATATGCTTTTTCGACCATTAACAGGTCTCTCTATTATTTCACATTTTCACTTGATTTCATCATGATCTTGCTTCACAACCTACTTCTTACTCACTTCTCTTATCTCGTGATCGTATCGTAGTACGATCTTCTTACCCTTCCTGATCATGTTATTATGATCTCTTTCTATACGTTTTGGATTATCTTGTCATCTTTATTGTTTAAATCAGGTGTCCCCTGATCATTTTTGAGATTCATCTTTGAATCATTTCAATTATTCCTTCAACTAAATTTTTAATTAAACTTATAAATTTTCTCAATTCCCTGCCTTCGTTCAGATCTTTCTTAACATCTTTATCTCTTCCTTATAATCTTATCTCTTCCTTACAATCTTTCATATTTCCTTTACTTTAGCCAACATCTAAGAACATCTTTCTCAACTTACATATGTTCCATCCTAATTTCCCCATGTTCATCAAACTTATCACGTATTTGGGCTCAGGAACTTACCATAATCATATGGTTGAGGAGCTTGTCCTAGTCAGGCCTTAATCGCCCATTCGCTAAAGGGGCTCCACCATACATTTATGAGTCACGAGCTTACTATACGCTTGAGTTTTCAGAACACTCAACTAACCGTACTCTTCCTTACTTAGGTTATAGCCTAAGGTATTATTTTCCTAAGGGTTATAACCTCAAGCTCTGATACCAACTGTAACGACCCCGAAATTCGACCCATATTCTTACCTTGAATTTTGTATTTATGATACATTATCTTTCTTACGTCCAAATTTCGGTCCGTTAATAAATCTTTCATCTCTTAAATTGATCCATTATTTAATTTCAAAATCACCAATTATCAAAATTCTCATATAAAAATTTTTTTTTTTTTTTTTTCTCGATTCAATCTTTATATTAAAATATTTGGATATTTAAAATCCTTACATCTGGATCCTAGTCCCTGGATCGCAACCTTTACTTTTTCTTTCTCTCACTTATATCATAAAGATCGGCATTCAAATTTTAATATCATTCATATCCATACAAATATTCCTTGTGTCATCATTCATAGATTCAACATATAATAATTTCTAGCGCAACCACTATTTTGAACAAGTATAGTTCACATTTCAGCTTTGTTCATCTTATCTGAATCCCTCATATATGTACATTCGAAAGATCAATATAACATTAGCAAAATAGAACAATAACAATCACTACCTTCTGTGATTATCCATCTCTATATCATTTGATATTTTTGAATTTTATATCTTTACCTGCAAAAATGTTTATTAAGCAAGTAATGAGCACAATGGCTCAGCAAGTTCAACAGTTATACTTCACGTAGCACATACCTTATCATGCTTTGTCTGTGTCATATATCATGTGCTTGTGCTATAACTACAGCAATATATCTCATATCATTGCACAAAGAACACATTGTGGTCATATTAAACACTTATCACATAGCACATTATTTGTATGCATTTAAAATAAGTATTTTATATCATAATAGTTCAACATTTAACATAAAAGGGACTGAAGAACTTGCCTGGCGTCCAGTTATTTAAATTGATATCTCAAACTCTTAACTCGATCAACCTATGATCATAAAATAATCAAATAATAATTATTTATCTCTTTATGATATTAATTTACTTAATTAATATCATCTCTAGGCCAATTATAAATTTATATGGCCAACTATAATAACCTCGTTCCTTAAAATATTAGCATAACCTAAAATTTAATACCTTCACTACGGACAACCCGGCTCATCGGATAATTTCTAGCATATTTGGTTGTCCGAATTTTTATTTAATCATTTTCTAACCTTTAAACTCATTAGATTAATATTTAGAATATTTAAATATTAATCTCCAATATTTAATATTTTTACAAAAATATTAAATTTAATGCTCAAACATCATTTCTATATTTTTAGTATTTTTCTATAATTTTCTAGAATTTTTAAACAATTTTTTAAACATTTATTTCATTAAAAACTGATTCTGGGGGCATTTTGGTAATTTCCGCGCCCATAAGGACACATCCGGCATTTCTCGGAAAGCTCAGGGGCATTTTCGTCATTTCGGCAACGTTAGGGACAAATCCGGAATTTTCCGGAAAGTCCAGGGGTAATTCTGTAACTTCCGCGGCCTTAGGGACACGTTGGGCATTTCCGAAAAAGGGCAGGGGCAACACGGTAATTTTACCGCGTTTCGGTCGGCCGCGCATTGCGCGGACCGACCCCCGGTCGTTCAAAACGACGCCGTTTTCCCTCTGATTCCGGAAACTTCCTACCGCGCATGGCGCGGTCGCCCCTTACCCCAGAAACGACGTCGTTTCTGGTCCCTGTTCACACACACACCGCGCCGCGCAATGCGCGGCTTCTCAGAAAATTTTTCTCTCTCTTTCTCGCGAACAGTATGTCAACTTCATCCAAAAAATCCATTTTTGCTCCAAATTTTTCACACAAAACTACTCCAAAAATTATGTAATTCATAAACATACATCCTAAAATTATTTAGAATAATTATACTAATTATTTTCTAAATTTTTTCCACAATAATTTATCACCAAAAATATACAAAACAATTCATATAAATTAGTTTTTATACCTTCTAAATGCTTGAAAACTCTTTCTTGATGGCATCCCATCCTTCCTCTCTTGTAGCCATGGTGGTTTTCCGGCAAGGGTGGTGGTGTTCGGTGGTTGCCTTGCTAGAGGAGAAAGAGAGTTGGTATTCTTTTATTTCTTTTTCTTTCTTATACTCCTTTTCTCTCTTTTATATAATTAACATTTAATTATTTCTAATAATCCATCAATTCCACCGCCTCACCAACTCAGCCAATTTCCGGAATTTTCTACAGAAACGCATGCAACTTTTCTTTCTAAAGCATTACGTAATTATTACGTGTAATAAATATTTTATATAACAAATATAAAATATTTATTTTAATTTACTAAAAATCAGAATATGATTTATAAATAATTTTAATACCTCATTTAGGTACTTTACTTGACAAATTTTGTACACACATAACGCCATGCATGTAATTATTTGAGGTAATTTATACCTCCAAAAATCATAAAATAATTCATATAGCCTATAAAAATTATTTTTCATAATTTTTCACTCCGTTACTTGGACATCATGTTATATTAACATGTTCACGTTTCTGAAATATTATCCTTCATAAAGGTCATAATAATTCCATTATACATAAATATAATTTTTAATAACTTAAAACATTCATTTTTCTTATTTATTATTCCATTCCTTTAATATTCACAATAATTTCTTTATATATAAATTATATAACTTAATATTATATAATTTATATATTTACATTATCCTTTCTTAAATAATTTCTTAATTTCCTCTAACCTTATTTTATTTAATCACCTTATATAAATTACATAATTATTCTTATATAATTTATATAATTATGATTTTCTTCATACCTTATTTTAATTTCCTTATATAAATTATATAATTTATTATTATATAATTTATATAATTACCTTTCCTTTTCAATTAATTTTCAAACTTCTTCCAAAATTCCTGATAAAATCTAAAATCGATAACTATAATTTTTACAAACTTCCTCATTAGCTTTTCATAAATTCTTGGATTAATTTAATTATTAATCCCTTAATTTTCATAATTAATGAAATTTATAATTTTTATCAATTAAACATAACACACATATATAAATGTATATATATAAATATATACATATCTAATTCCTGTATTTCACATTACCACATAACCTTAATTAAATTATAATTTCTATATTTTCATAATAATTTAATTGTACTATTTATTGTACAATTACCTCAAATTTCTCTTATTCTTAATAAATTGTTTTAAAACAATTTATTTACTTTTTAATTACTTTAATCGAATACCATTCATCATAATCTCTGCACATATTTAATTACTAAATAAAATCCCATCTCATACATTAAATCACATAAAACAGTAATTAACTTAACAATCTTGATAATTTTATCAATTAAATTCTCATTTAATATTATTAAATAATTCCGAAAATTCGGATCCTCACATTCTTCCCCCCTTAACAGGATTCCGTCCTCGGAATCATAATTACCGTACTAATCATACGTATTTTATTTATCGCACATTACTATACCTGTATCTTGATGAAAAACAACTAATTCCATAATAATCATATTTTATTTCTTTAATATCCATAACTTACAAAAATAATACCATAATTGTCATAATTATCAGAATATTCCATTCTTATTTCAATTCATAATTCCTTTGTAATATTGCATTTCACAATTCTCTAAAATTTTATGAATAACACTTTAATTCATCTCTCGATATACTTATCAAGATTATTTCTCATTCTCCGAAAACTTTCATTTCTTTAATCATACTTACCCTTACACAATCCCCTTACAACATTCTTATATCGCACATCATTCATACTCTGCACATTCATCTTTCTCTTCTTAGTTCATATAATTCTTCTTCATATTTCATAATTCATTTCTTAATACCTTCTATCATTCAACACTAGGTTTTAAATGCTAACCTTTACTTAATTTATCATAATCTTTATTTAAAATTATTTCTAAAATCCTGGGTGTCACACTCCACGCGATCCCCCTCCTCAGGAGCCGACTCTGGCTCCTCTACGGGTGCAGCCACCAGCGGCTGTGCAGTATCCATGTGGATATCAATATAGTCCTCCTTAGCAGTGCGACTCGACTGTCCGATCTCTGCCATCCTATATCATAAAAAAAAATAACACACGTTAGTACAGCAATAAAATATATTCATTGATGAAATGAAATGATATTTTATCATGTACATCTCGGCTCGATGGATTTTCTCAATCCATCTCCAAAAATACACAGCATCAATCTCCTCGATTCATCTCCTAACGCACTCAATATGAATTTCATACTAAGGTTATAACTTAGGTTTCGCAAATCCTAACGTTTCTAACCTACAGCTCTGATACCAACCTGTGACGACCCCAAATCCGGGTTCCATAACCTCGAGTTTGGTTCTCATTATTCAACACATTACTAACAATTAAATACATACATTGCATTTAAATATCGCGGAATAATACATATTGGTTCCCTTCAAAAGCTTACAATACCAGGGTAGACGTTAAGGCATAAGGATCAAGGTGTTATATGTTAAGGACTATGTAAAGCTAAATGGTAGCTTGTATAGCAAGTTATGCCATGCATGTGTATGTAACTAATGCATGAATCAATATTATAGTCATATAGGTTATAAACGGGATACAATTTTACCAGTTAAGGAAAAAAGAGATAAAGGCAAGTTTTTTATCTGAACTCTCATAAACTTTCATTACAGTTCTTTCGAAGCTATTCATGTTATGCATTCACGTGATTGTGTAGAGTTCATTCATTATTGAACTATTTTAAAAAGGTCAATACCAATCTTGATTCCGGCTAGACACATATGATGACACATGTTGTATTCAGTTGGTTATTGTTATGTTCTCTAATCCACATTGTTGTGGTGCGAATTCTATGATATGCTGTAACAGAACAACCCTGATAAAAAGGGGAATAAAGGACAAAGAAAAATATAATTTTTATGGCGTGGTTGCGTCACTAGATGTTTATGTTGTACACAATATAAAGTACGATGGGCTGATCACCCAAAGTACACATCTAATTTGAAAAGCAGTTTTATAACTAACTTGGGCAATATCAGTCTTTATGATTGGTATTGTTCTTAACAACTTCTAGGTCATGTGACCGTACAATAAGCAAGTTTCATGTTTATAGTTAACATGTAAAGTTATGCGTATTTCTCATTTTCATACATTAAACTGACACTGATCAGCTTATTTCAAATGATTCAACTTATTAATATTGATCAACTTATTGAAAATGATCCATTTCATGGTTTATGACTGTAGCGCACCGAGATCCCACCTTCCCTTAATTATATCCGATTATCTCTGGATATCATAATCATTAACTTTAAAATCATTTTATATCATCATAAAACACTTTCACGGCGATCTCGTGTGTTAAACTTAACCTTTAATCCTTAAAATTTTTATTTGACCATAATACGGTCCATATTTTTTTTTTTATAAAACTTTATCTTACATCCCTAATCTGTCTTAGGATCGTAACGTTCATTTACCAATCATTAGAACTTAGGTCAAATATTACTAAATTGTGACCTAGTATATTACTATTCACAATCATATATATATATATATATATATATATATATATATATATATATATATATATATGTTATGGTTTACATAACTTATAACTAAAATTTCGCCATGAACTAATCATATATGGCCCTGTCTAAATATACATGTTCTGTATCTGATCCTGTTCATATACACCTGTACACATACATAACTTGATCCATGCATATTTACCATACATGGGAGTTCAAGTATATATCAGACTCAACTTACAATAATATTACAATCATATATCTCATTACATCCTTTACCTCAAATAGTACATACATGCTCATTTATCTCTATTTATTTACAAAATCATCAACCCTCATTACCATTGTAGGTTTACATTTATCTGGCATATTTACACAGTACACAAATACATATCATAAATTTCCTCATGTTGATCTGTCTATTCACATTCTTTACCTTAGCTTTATCGGAACAAAAACTTGCACTCGTGAACAGTAACACTGTGCCCCGGTGCAGTGTTTAGTGCAAAACACTGCGCTAGCCGCGCAGTCCTGCAATCCAGAACTTCTGATTTTTGCTGCTGCTTTGGTGATTTTTAACTCTTTCACCACATATCCAATTAACACCAAATTTGGAACAGTGCTTGTGACGACCCCAAATCCGGGTTCCATAACCTCGAGTTTGGTTCTCACTATTCAACACATTACTAACAATTAAATACATACATTGCATTTAAATATCGCGGAATAATACATATTGGTTCCCTTCAAAAGGTTACAATACCAGGGTCTATCAACCTTAACATAAAAACAGTTCCTATCATAAGGAATTACAAAAGGTTCTTCATCAGTAAATACACATTAAATATCTAATTAGCATGCATAAGCTAACTTAATCTCTGGCTTTTCCTTTTCCCTTATCCTTCTTTGAGCAATCAGGTCTATCTGAAAAAAATGGTTCATGATATAGCAAGAATGAGCAACTACTTTGCTCAGCAAGTTTAGAACAATCATAGAGATTTAATATATCATGAATGAATGAGAAATATCATCAATGATTCAACAATAGATATAACAATTGTGAATGAAACAAGATTCAAATTTTTAATAAACAGAAGATTTGAATCTTAAAATGATGAGCGGTCACTAAGGACCCTAAACTAACGAGGGTATAATAGAGTTTCCTCTGACCCTTTGAGTTGTTTGGTTTTCAAGGGGATCAGCCTATTCAACCCGCTGTATATGCATTACATTTAGTCACTGGCGCCCAAAGTCGGTTTCCCGACAAAGAATCCCCTAATTTAGGGTTGTTCAATTCTCAGACTTAATATAAGAAATCCGCACCCAACAATGGTTTGGATAAGCTTTTAAAAGTATTCAAGTATTGAATTTATAAACGAAATGTCTAGCTGAACTATTAGCTTTTGACATTTTTAATACAGTTCATGAATCAAGAACTAATAAGCTTCAAGTGCACTAAGTGCGATTTTATAAACAATATGGATGTGGGATAATTTTAAATAATTAAACCACTTCAAGCTTTGACAATAAATACAAGTATATAAATTTGTTCAACAATAAATGAGTAGGGTTAGAGAACTTGCCTGTCTGCTCAGCTACAATAAATGTCTAGCTTTAACTAACTTGCTTTGAAAGACCTAACATTAATAAAGTCGGTCTAATAATTAGTACGGCGTATTTGCATAACTATACGCTCAATAATGAACTTATTTACCACATAAGTACTAACACATAAATTACATTAGGCAAAACAATATTAGTAACCTTATAGACCCTCAATCATATTAGGTTAATAATTTAATAAGTTAGAAATATTTTTCTTAAGTGTTGGACACTTATTAAACCCTTAAACAACTTATTACAATTGTTTAATTAAATAATAATTAAATTCAATTTATTTTATTAACTCAATCTCTATTTAATTACTCTTTAATCTTGATTAAATAGAAATTAATTAATTAACTCTAGTTATTATTTAAAATAAATAATAACTAATTGTACTTACTTATTATTTAATTATAATTAAATAATAATTAATAAATAATTATTGACTTAATTTTAACCTTCTTTAATTTAATATTAATCAACCAATAATTAACTAAGTAATTAACCTTACTTATTATTTAAGTTAAGAAAATTAAATAATAGTTTACTAATCTTAATCCTCTTTAATTATTATTTAATGTCAATTAAATAATAATAAATTATTTAATTAATTTTTAATTATTATTTAAGGTTAAATAATAATCAAATCATTCTTATTTATTATTTAAATTAAATAATAAATTATTACTCTAATAACTTAATTTCCATTAATCGTTATTTAATGCTAATTAAATAATAATTAATTACTTAATTATTCTTATTTATTATTTAATAATATTTAAATAATAAATAATTAATTATAAATTTTATCTCTCTTTAAGTATTAATTAATAGGCATTAAATAATAATTGCTAATTTATCATCTTTATTTATTATTAACATTTAAAATAATAAATAAATAATAAATTTATTTAACTTAACCATGGTTTAGCTAACTAGATTAATATTTAAAATATTTAAATATTAAACTTATTGAAAAATATCCTCCCCAATATAATTTTTGTATTATTATTATTTTTGTTATAATTTTAAATTAATTTTCAAATATTTAAATTAATTAAAATTAACCTGAACGGCATTTTCGTAAATAAGTTGAAAACTGATCCGAGGGCAAAATGGTAATTCTGTCAAGAAAAAGACGGAGGGGGAGAATTTTAATTTCTGCTAAAAACTGTTTCTCGCGCATTGCGCGCGTTAACGGTAAGTCGACTCAAAACGACGCCGTTTTTGGAAAGCCGGATACGGCTTCCACGCGTAACGCGCGGAGTAAAAATTCTACGGACGCCAAACGACGTCGTTTGGCTCCGCGTCTGGCGTGAACGGTGCTTCGCGCATTGCGCGGCCAGTTATTATTTTTTTCTTCCAAGCAGAATGTGAACAGTGTTCCGGCACACACATTTTAAATAAAAATATACCTTCAATAAATCTTTAACTCTTCAATAAAAATCCAAAAAAATTACCAATCACCTTATATTAATTTATAACATGACAAATTATTTTTTCATGATTTAATATCATTATTTTTTTATAAAAATTTTTACATCACATAAACTACCACAACTCATAACTTTTTGTGTATAACTCCATTTTGAGTGATTCAAACTTTGTTTTTCTCATGATTTAATGTTCTATAATATTAGAACATCAAACCTAAGTTTTATAAAAATATTTTTGGTCATAAATTTCAAGACTTGATTATACACTATTAAACACATATTTTAGCATACAAATGATACCAAAATACAAACAAAGCATATTAAACTCAAGCATGTCATAAATATTATCACTACACATTAATAACTATATCAACATATTTATACTAACATGATGATTTATTTAATTTAAAAACAAGACTTCATTTAAAATAACCATTACCTTGATTTAATGGCTATCTTCCTTTTTCTTCCAAAGTAGGTTGTGAATCTTGAAGACATAAACTAGCTTAGAACTCCTTCTCCTTCTCTTGCTCTCTCTCAAAATATTTTGCTCTCAAACTCTCTCTTTTGATTTTGGAGAAAAAATGAAATAACATCTATCAATTTCAAGTATACTTGAAAAATTAATAGATACACATAATGTATCTAATAATTTTGACCATTACAAGCTAACTCTTGGATACTTACACAAGTTAACAAGCCACGACTTAGTTGGTGAAAAGAAGCATGGTCCATGTACTTGAAAAAAAATAAAACAAGCAACCATTAATTAAATAAATAAATAATAAACTAAAATAAACTAAAAAAATCAATTCTTTTCTCTCTCCTCTCCATGTTGCTCGGCTGATGGACTTCATAATGTCCCAAAATTGAGTCACTTTGCATACTTTTTAATATTTAATAGTTTAACTAAGTACTTTCCAAGTGGGCCAATCATTGGGCTTTAATTTAAAATACCAATTGGGCTTCTATTAAATTGTTTGGGCTACTAAATTGTCAAATTTTATTATTCTCCATTTGGGCTACTAATTGACCCATGTTGGGCTAATTTAATAATTTACACTTTAATTATTCAATCCATGATTAAATAAATAATTAGATTGAATAAATAATTAAATATTTTAACCCATAAGTATTAAATTACTAAATGGACTAATAAATATTATTATTAATATTTCACATTATTTACATTAATTAATAATCATATTAATTAATTTATTATATTTAATTCACTCATTATATTCAATTTAATTGAATATTTAATTAATAGAAAACTTATCAATTATTTTGATATTAAAACTTTAGGGTTTGTTTACTAATTTAATAACATATTAGTAACCCCCTTTAATTAATTCTAGTAATTAATTACATAATTATTTAATCACATAATTAATCAATCACATAAAATGATTTAAATAATCTCGTAAAACTAACTCGTTGGAAATTAAATTAATAATTTAATTAATAAAGATGTGGAAATTCTAGGACATTACAGTGCTAGTCCTTACTACATAGTATTTTACAAAATTTTCTCTTGCCCCATTTGGCTTCATTAAAACGTAGAAAAACTAGCCCGTAGGAGGGCTATTCAACACAAATTCTAGACTTAGAAAGTTTTCAGTCTTCAAAAACTCAAATTCCAACTTTGTGGTTTTTGGTCATTTGCTTTAAAACTTAATTCTAACACTTGGCATCGTTCACTTAGGTCATATATAACATGTTTAGACTTTCAAAACCATAAAATTTTGCACGAGACGAGTTTTGTCCGTTAAATTCCATTTCGATTCGAAACGATCGATTTCGATCGTTCGAATCGCCAATTCAATCAAATTTAAATCCGTTGATTTCCAAATCCACCTAAACACATGTATTTACATAAAACTAGGTCATTTGACTTCATTTCACCTTTAGTTCTTCAAAATTGCCAAAAATCACAGCATTTTCATAAACTTTCATGAATTTCTCATTTCGAAAACTTATAATATTCTTTGCCCCTTAATGCAAAACTTGATTCTAACACATCCTCTACCACATATAGCACATATTTAACTTGTATGGGCCTTCAAGTCATTTAAAACTTTTCAAATAGTTGCATTTTTTAAAATGATTCGTTTTAGGTGTTGGCGAACGTTTTAAATCGTTTAAAATCCATAATTGTCGCCATAGACACCAAATAACTTCCAATTCAACTCAAACACATATATTTATAATAAAAAAACTTAACTGTTTGGCCTCATTTGATCACCAATTATTCAAAATGGCCAAAATTCACACATTGATGACAATTTTGCCAACTTAGCTAATTTAACTCTTAAACCCCATTTTTGAATTCTCAACTCTACACATCAAATACCTTAACATATATACATTTAACCAGTTTATGTATTCACATAACTTCCAACTACACATTCTAATGCACTTTATAAATTACGATTTGACTTAATTACAAATTATAGCCTAATATTCAAACTTTCCTCAACCAAATATGCTTATCTTCCATTTATGATTCTTTTAAGCTTCTCTACATGAAATTTCTCATGCTTCCTACATGATTAATACCTTTGAACTTTGTGTTCATCAAAATTTCCAACATACAACTCATCACCAACCAATAATTCATGGTTTTTAACTTGAAAGCATGCATCACCTTTGTTCTACTACTTAAACACTTAAGGTTTCACATGATTTACCAAACAATTATCACATAACTCAAATAAACTCCATAATCAACCCTTATCTTTCAAGGATTCATGGATAGCCATACTTGAACTTGAATTTAAATACTCAAACATCAAAGCTTGCTCAAGGTTGTATGCTCCATTTTAAGGATGATTTTCACTTGACTTGAACTCTTTTCTTGGATTCTCCATGATTTCTACAACCTTAGCTCCTCCCCTCTTGCTTTCTTGCTCTCCCTTTTTCGCTAGAACTTTCGGGTGATGAGATGAAAATGAACTAATAACTTGATACTTCCAATATATGAGTGGTATATGCTTTGCTAGCACTTAACTCACTTTAGTTACATTAACCATGCATGGTTAGGAACTTTCATGGTATTCCACGTTAACTAGCAATGGCAAAATGGACAATTAACATAATAAGGACACCTTGTCATTCTTTCCTTTATCAAGGGCATAATAGTCAATTGCCACAAAATCTAGGAAATTTAATTCCTTTAAATCATAACTTACTTAATTTCCATCCTATTCAAGTCATTTTTGATCCAAACCTGTCCCATTATGCTTGAATTTTATTGCATCATCAAATAACCCGTAATTGGCTTGTCCCATATCACTTTTCACCCTTCAAAACATCAATTTCATTAATCACATATTAATCACTATGATATTTTTCAAAATTCCATATTATTCCTTTAATTCCAATTTATATGAATCTTTTGGTTCCACAATAAATTAATTTAAATTTTCGATATCTCAATACAATCGACTTAGTCATCTTTTCCATGAACCGCTTCCTTAAGAAGAAAACCTCAACTGGATTACCACAATCCATCCCTTTAATCATATAAACTCATAATACCTTCATTTTGTCTTTACGTCCCTTTCATTTATTTACTTAATACACATAATGCTAGTTCTCAACATACATGTTATATACGTTCCTTCTACGCACTTTTGGGGTATCACATTCTATATATTCACATCATATACATGATTATCTTATTTCAACCAATTAAATATCCATTCTTTGGTAAACTCCAAATATTCATATATCAAATCTTTCATATCTCATAAATCCTTAATAAACCGATTAGATTATACAGTTTCTTATTCTCAGCACATACATACATATTTTACCTTGTCATTCTTATATCACCGCCTATCAAAGCCTATTCATTTAACTTGCTGTTAATTTTCATAACAAAATCACTATTCACTTATGCTTTTCTTATTTATCTCATTTCTTTTCTTAACTGCTCAATTAATCATATACACATTTTCAACCTACCACATAGGTCACATAAAGCACATTGATTACATAATACATCATATTAAATCTTTCTTATACTTTCTGTCATTCATAACCAGGTTTTAACTATTAACCTTTACCTAATTAATCATAATCCTTAATTGAAAATCCTGTAAAAATCTGGGATGTCACAATGACTCCGCTTATTGCAAATGCTTCAGTTTATTGTAAACGATTCATGATCATCTTAGATTATTTTAATTCACCATTTTGAAATATCATGTCATCATTTGTTTATGTACTTGCTGAGCTATTTTATGCTCATTCTTACTTTTAACCATGATATTTTAGCTAAACCTGAGCAGACTGAGGGGTCAGGTATTGATAAAAGAAAAGCTAGTCAACAGTGAGGTCATAGATAGAGAACAGTTGTATTGTAAATATTATTATTTTTTTGTAATATGTCAGGTACAGATGTGTGTATGTATAAAGGTATGTACAACATGAGATTAGATATGTATAAATATAAATTAAGTTTTATTATTTTATTCATAATGGATAAATGTGATGAAAGGTTAGAATAGTAACGTGAGCACTAAAACCATGGTTCAAGTGACCCAAATTTGGGGGCATCACAATGTGTATGTCATGTGGTTCATTATGTCGCAAGCCTTGAGTAATGGTATGAGGTAATTAATGTATGTTAGGGTTTTCATTAAAGTAAGCCCAAGAGATATGTGATTATGTTAACACGTAAGGGATTTATAATCGAACCCAATCAAGTAGCCTAAATAGATTTTAAATATCAAGTCTAATTGAATTATGAAATTAATCCAATATGGTTATAAAGGAACCCAATGTGGTAAGTCTTATGTGATTTAATTAGTAACTCAATAAGTTACTAAACGATATGCATAATTTAATTTAAACTAGCCAAGTCTTATAATTATTAAGTCTTGCGAGTTAGTATGAACTAGTCCATGTAATATAAGATAAAAAGTTCAATTAATTTAATTGATGGAAGCTTAAGGAAACTAGCTAGTAGCCTAATTAGTTTAATTTATTTAGTCCAAACTAATTAAATGATGAGCCCAAAGGGGATTAAATAGCGAGTTCAATAGGTAGCCCAAATTAATCAATATTAGGAGCCCTATAAATGTAACATTGATTTAATTGTTCGGAGCGCTGAATAAATTAACCTAGTAGCCCAAATGGAGTATATTGATAGCCCACATCAATGTATATGTGGAGCCCAAATATTCTACATATTGGTGAATTGTATAGAGTTAATCATTGTATGGTTTAAATGATAGAAAGTGAACCTCACTTGGGTTAAATGTTGGAGAATTAGGAGGAAAACTAAATAGCAAAATTGCATAATGCTCCTAGCATTCTCCTAGAAAGCACAAACCCTTAAATTCCTCCTATGCAATGTTCTTTTCCTAAATTTGTGGATCTTGTTTTGTACAGAATTAACCAAGGTTAGATGTTAGTGTGTAACCATAGGTTATGTGTTGGTGTAAGTTAACCACACAAGAGTTAGTTATAGGAATGTTAGATATATAATATGTATGTAATGTTTCTACTAGATAGCAAGAGAGAGCGAGAGAGTTAGTCATTTTTGAATTGATGAAACTTTCTAAGACTTAGAAAGTTAGAGAGAAAAAGATAGAGAAAGAAAGAAAGAAAGAAAGAAAGAAAGAAAGAAAAAAGAGAAGAAAGCTTGAGATAGGGAGAAAAGCAAGCCATTTTCAAATCAAGCCATGGAGGAGGAAGGCGATCAAGTAATGGAGAAGATCCATCCAAGAACAAAAGAAGCTCTAGAAGGCTAAAAGTGTTCTAACCCCTAAAAACTCTAGTCTATCTTATATTATTGTCAGATCTAGGTTTATTGTGGGAGATATATGATTTATGTGGTGGTTCATAGCGGAACAGAAGATACAATGATGGTGATATATGAAAGTTGATGGTGGTTATGTGTGTAATCACATTGATGTGTTGTAGATGATCAAAATTATGTTTTGATTAAAACCCTAACCTTGTTGGTTAGGTAATTTAAAAGAAGACCTCATTATAGTGGTGTATTTTTGTAGATCAAATTGCTTATTGTATAGATTTATAAGTTTTGTAAATGAACTATTTTGATATGAACAAAAATGGAGCATAGATGAGCTCATAGGGATTTTGTTATAAACTATTATATGTTTTGGTAAAAACCTTAGTTATAAAATTTGAGTTTTCAATGGAATCAATTTATATGGTTAAAATGTTATAGATCTATGAGCTTTGTCATAGATCTAATGTTTTGCCAAGTTGTGTTTCAGAAAAATGTGTTAGAATGATTTGATGATAACTTTTATGGTCATGTATGCTTTTAAACAAAACCTTAAGGATTTTGGTCATATTCGATCATGGTTGTGGAGTATGAAAAATAATTGTTGATATAAAAACTCTTTGGTTTTGGTAAATTTATGAATCCACAAAGCCATGGTTTTTATTTGACCTCAATCCGAAAAGAAATGAATTAGTTGTAAACTTTTGAGCAAGCAAAACTATGAAATTAGTTTGCATTATGTATTTCTTAGCAGTTTTGAGTCTACTTTAGATTATAATTTGGTTGTGTGATCTAAAGAGGAGTTGTATAGGAAGAACTTATGGATGTGTGAGCGCTTGAATTACTTAAAAATATAAAGAAATGATAAAGTTATGGATGTCAGAGTTACTGGGATCGGACAGTTCAGAAATTAGGATTTTTGATTTTAGGCCTACTACCGCAGCAGTGGAAACCACCGCCGCAATGGTCAAACAGTCTGCCCATAACACGTTTTTGTTATCTGGGTCAGGTCTATTCGGGTCAGGTTTTCTTTAAAAATTTAAGCTGAAATAAGTGTAAAATGAATATCTTTGTATAATAAACCAATATATATAATGTCTATTAGTGACTAATTGGTATACAAATGTTTTAAATAAAGAATAAGGATATAACAATTAAAAAGTTAATTGTTTGTATTGTTTGAAGATTTTAAAATGTTATTAAACGATTAATAATATTAGTAAAGGATTAAAATATCGTTAAATAATTAAGAATATTAGTAAAATATTATTAAATGATTAATAATATTAGTAAATAAATAAAATATTAGTAAGTAATTAATAATATGGGATAGGGATTAAAATGTTATTAAATAATTAATAATATTAGTAAAGTATTAAAATATTATTAAATAATTAATAATATTTGAATGTGGTTAATATATTGTCAAAGATTGGTAATATTATGAAGTGTTTACTACATAATTAAATGTCCGAAACATTAAGTTATGTAAAAGAAGAAAATTTAATTAAATTAAATCAAGGTAAATAGTCTATTAGTGATTAATTATTAGACCAACTTATTAAATATAGGTGATATGAAGAATATGTTGTATTAGTGTAAGTTAGATAAGTGTACCTGATATGTCCAAACTATGGTTTAGTTAAGGTTTTGTCAGAAAGTCAAAAGTTCGTTTCTCGAACATTTTAAAAGTTAATATATTGAAGTTAGGGTCTTAAATTGAGACTAATTAATAATCAGTGTAACTATGATTATGTCAATCTCATACATAATTGTAGGTTGATCGAAAGACGCAAAACTAGTGTAAGGCAGATAAGATTACTAGGTAAGTTTTTTAGGATTTGTTGCTATGTATAAAAGTTGTTATGTGTGCACTTGTTATATATGTACATGGATGTTAAATGTAAATTGTTGTTATATGGTAATATGTGTTGATCTGCCTTTGTACATTCATGGGATATAAATTATTGATATGAAATGGTTAATATTAGTTTAACTGTTGAAGTTGAGCTGCATGACATGTGTTAATTATAAAAGTATGGTTGGTATGAAGCATATATAAATGTGAGTTATGGGAAGCATAGACAAGAGAAGTAGGTATATGATGTCATACATGGATATATTGTTAAGCATGCATAATGCATGAACTATGTGTTATATGTTAAACTATTAGACTTGTTGAGTCATCGTACTCACTCTTGTTATAAAATCAACACTTTCAGAGAAGTACGAAATATCTGAAGTTTTTGATAAAGATCAAGGAACAGAAATGGTTATTATTTTCTCTAAAAGTCTACACGATTGTTGTAGTTATGAGTCTAGTTGGACAGGTAAAAATAATTATGTATTAATGTAATAGTTAGTGGGTATCTTGAGTATTTTGATACTCGTAATGTTTGTAATAGAATAAATTCATATCGTGTATGATATGGATATGTAATAAGAAGTTGTAAAGATTGTGATTATGAGGTAAAAGGATTAAAGAGAATAAATAGGTTATAAATTTTTCAAATTTATTGAGTTTTAAGCAACATTGCATTATATAATGTTATAGACTTTATAAGAAGGTTGTACATTAACGCGTGAGGTCGCCTATAGCCAGTACGGAGATTCTCGGGGAGATACAGTTGGTATTAGAGTTGATAGGTTAAAAATTATAGGTAAGAGTACCTTAGACTATAACCGTAGTAGAAGATAAGTAAAATGGTAAGGAAATAAACTCAGGTAGAGTTTAAGTAATAAAAGATAAATTTAGAAAATTCATATATAGAGGATTATCTAAAGGTGGATTTGAGGAGATATGAAAATAATGAAAAGGGTCATGATGTACCTAATTTAAAGAAATGATAGAAGATATCTTATAATAAGATTCTGAGTAGCAGAAATAAAATTCTAATAAGGTCATGAAATGATCAAGAAAGATGAACTCGTAATAAGTTATATGTGTTAAAATATGGATTAAGGGAATTCATATTAAGCTGAGAAAAGTTAGAGGTTGTTGATTTTCAATTGAGGACTCATGTTAATGGCTGAGTTAAATATTCCTTTGTATGGGTAGGGGATTATGACTGGTTTTACGACCACTTAGCTTTCTATAATGATAATCGTTGAAATTTATTGTCGCACTATTCATTATGTATAGGATGGGAAGATGATTCTTTCCTCATGTGTATATCTGATAGTTAGAGAATGTTAAGCTTAGGTGGACGCTCTTAAAACTCATACTAATGGTAAGTCACGACTCATAATCTTATGGTATGTTTTTTAGCCTCTCAGCATATGGACAGTTTGTGATTTGTTCTTGAACTACATGTTACTAAGATATGTTCCTAAACTTAAATTCTTGTGGTATTTAAACTCATAATGTATGGTAAGTTTGATGAATAGTGGGGGGATATAGATTGAGAAAGGTCATGAATAGAGATTTGAGAGTTTTCTTGATTAGAAAACATTAATGGAATTAAGGATTAATAAAGTTATTAAGCTGAAAAAAGACGTGGAGGAAAGATTGTAGATGTTTGAGATTTTAGGACATTGCAAATTTTCTAGCTATACTAGATTTTGAAATTCTTAAAATCGTGCTAAATTCGCACTTTTGTTCCTTTGAAAAGACAAATGAATTTTTTTATTCTATCAAAAAGGCACAATAACATAGGTTGTAGAGACAACAATTGTTATATGTGGTGACATGATAAAACATAAAAATAATTTTTAGTATTTTAAAAAGTTTAAAGAAGAGTCTATGCTAATTATTTCGAGTAGACAAATTTATTTAAAAATATCAAAATGTATTTCTGAAATTATCATGCGCCATTGAAGCCATGGTGCAGAGATGAAAATTGAAAAAAATCCTCAAAAGCACTATCGTAACGGTGCGGTATTATAAAGTCCTACAAAAATAAATTTCAATTATTTTAACTAATCTAAAATAATTTTTAGTTTGTAATATACGAATAGTTTAAGAATAGAAGTTTAAGCCATTTGTTATGGCTAGCTCAATGCTATTTTAAGTTATTGAAATAATATCATTTCTTTGAAGCTAGTCTAAATCATATTATTGTGGTACATTATCCAATGGAAAAATGTTATGATGAACAACCCTCATAGTAGGTGATAAGTGTCAGATATCTGATGTGGTCAGAGCTTAATGTGATGCATACACATGGTGTGCAAGAGGTTGATCCCCTCAAGTATAAATTGACCGAGTACAATATAAAAGGGTCAATCAAATGATTGATTCCTTGGCAAATTTCATGATCTCTATGACCCCTCAACATATTATGAAAGTTTTTAATAAATATTTTAGTTTTTAATTTATTCTTCTGCAAGATATTCCAATATTCTAGAATTGTAAGTTTAGAAGTATGAACTTCCTAGATAAGAGTGGTCATAAAATTAAATGATCTAAGAGAGATCCATAGAAAATGTAAGAGGATAGTAGTTAGTAAAATGATAAAAAAAAACAAAAAAAAAAACAAATATGATTAATTAAAGGTTGATGTGAAACTTAGTCATGTTGAATAGAATGAGTATAAATATGTATGTTATAATTTCGAGGATGAAATTTTTGTAAATAGGGGTAAATGTAATATCTTGGATATTTATGACGTTCGAAAATGGAATCGAACACAATTAAAGGTTAATGTTTAGGACCAAGACTTGGATAAGAGAAAAGTGAGGAGAAGATTAGTAAATTAATACTCAACAAAACTAATAAATAAATTAGTTAATTATGGAGGAAAGTCAGGTAATATAATTAAATTGATTATACAAGTCATGAGTTAAAGTTATGTTAGTAGGTAATAAAGCTTGAATGTTGATCTTGAATGGTGAATAAGAAAATTAATAATCACTAAGTTAGTTACTTGTTTGATCTATGAGGAAGCATAAAATAAATGGTATATTGAAGTTAAACCAATGGGGGAATATATGTATGTCATGTGGTTAGTTATATCGTAAGCCCTAAATAATGGTATGCGATAATTAATGAACAAGATTGATCAAGATGAATTACGTGTATGTAAGTTAGGGTTTTAATTAAAGCAAGCCCAAGAAATGTGTGATTATGTGTATATGTTAAGGTTTTATAATCGAATCCAATCAAGTAGCCTAAATGGATTTTAAAAAGCAAGTCTAATTAAATTATAAAATTAATCTAATATGGTTATGGAGGAACCCAATGTGGTGAGTCTTATGTGATTTAATTAGTAACTCAATAAGTTCCTAAATGATATGAATAATTTAATTTAAACTAGCCAAGTCTTATAATTATTAAGTCTTGTAAGTTAGTATAAACTAGTCCATGTACTATAAGATAAAGAGTTCAATTAATTTAATTGATAGAAGCTTAAGAAAATTAGCTAATAACCCAATTAGATTTAATATATTTAGTCCAAGAAAATTAAATGATGAGCCCGAATGGGATTAAATAGAGAATCCAATAGGTAGCCCAAATTAATCAATATTGGGTGCCTTATAAATTTAACATGGAACCCAAATGAAATTAACTTAAACTAGCCTAACACTTATTATAATTTCAAATCTTGTAGGTTGGTATGGTTAGCCCAATTGATTTAATTGTTGGGAGCCCTAAACGTAATAACCTAGTAGCCCAAATGGAGCATATTGAGAGCCCAAACCAATGTATATGCAAAGCCCAAATATTCTATGTATTGGTGAATTATAGAGAGCTAATCATTATATGGGTTAAACGATAGAAAGTTAACCTCAATTGGGCTAAGTGTTAGAGAATTGAGAGGGGAAATAACTAGCTAAATTGCACAATACTCCAAGCATTCTCTTAGAAAGCACAAACCATTAAATTCCTCCCATGCAATATCATTTTCCAAAATTTATGGATCTTGTTTTGTAGAGAATTAACCAAGGTTAGATGTCAGTACATAATCGTAGGTTATGTGTTGGTGTAATTTAACCATACAAGAGTTAGTTATAGAAATGTTAAATATAAAATATGTAGGTAATGTTTCTACTAGATAGCAAGAAAAAGGGAGATAGTTAGTCATTTTTGTATTGATGAAACTTTTTAAGTCTTAGAAAGTTAGAGAGAAAAAGATAGATAAAGAAAGAGATAAAGAAGAGAAGAAAGCTTGAGAGAGAGAAAAGCCATCCATTTTTGAATCTAGCCATGGAGGAGGAAGATGATCGAGCAATAGAGAAGATTCATCGAAGAAGAAAAGAAGCTCTAGAAGGTTAAAAGTGTTCTAAGCCCTAAAAACTCTAGTCTATCTTATATTATGGTTAAATCTTGGTTTGTTGTGGGAGATCTATGATTTGTGTTATGGTTCACAATGGAATCGAAGATAGAAGGATGGTGGTATGAGATAGTTGATGGAGGTTATGTGTGTAATCACATGGATATGGTGTATAAAACCAAAATGATGTTTTGATTAAAACCATAACCTTGTTAGTTAGGTAATTCAAAACAAGACCTCATTATAGAGGTGTATTTTTGTAGATCCATATGTTTATAGTATAGATATATAAGTTGTGAAAATGAACTATTTTGTTATAAACTATGATATGTTTTGGTAAAAACCTTAGTTACAAGGTTTGAGTTTTTAATGCAATCAACCTATATGGTTAAAAATGTTATAAATCTATGAGTTTTGTCATAGATCTAAAGTTTTGATAAGTTGTGTTTCGAAAAAATGTGTTAGAATGACTGGATGATAACTTTTATGCTTTTAAACTAAGCCTTAAGGATTTTGGTCATGTTCGATCATGATTGTGGAGTATGAAAAATGATTCTTAACATAAAAACTCTTTGGTTTCGGTAAATTTAAGAATCCATAAAGCCATGGTTCAAATTCGACCTCAATCTGTTAAGAAATGAATAAGTTGTAAACTTTTGAGCAAGTAAAACTAAGAAATTAGTTTGCATTATGTTTTTATGAGCAGTTTTGAGTCCACTTCTGATTAGAATGTTGTTTAAATGATAGTATGTTAAGCTCACTTAAGTTAAGTACTGGAGAATTAAGAGGGAAAATAACTAGCTAAATTGCACAATGCTCCAAGGATTCTCCTAGAAAGCACAAACCCTTAAATCCCTCTCATGCAATGTCTTTTTTCCCAAATTTGTTGATCTTTTTTTTTGTAGAGAATTAACCAAGGTTGGATGTTAGTGTGTAACCTTAGGTTATGTGTTGGTGTAAGTTAACCACACAAGACATAGTTATAGAAATGTTAAATGTATAATATATATGTAATGTTTATACCATGTAGTAAGAGAAAGGGAGAGAGTTAGTCATTTTTATATTGATGAAACTCTCTAAGTATTAGAAAGTTAGAGAGAACAAGAGAGAGAGAGAAAGAGAGACAGAAGAGAAGAAACTTGAGAAAGCTTGAGAGAGAGAAAAAAGCTAGCCATTTCTAAATTTAGCAATGGAGGAAGAAGATGATCAAGCAATGGAGAAGATCCATCCCAGAAGAAAAGAAGCTCTAGAAGGTTAAATGTGATAAAAAAAAAACTCTAGTCTATCTTATATTATTGTTAGATCTAGGTTTGTTGTGGGAGATCTATAATTTGTGTGGTGGTTCATAGTGGAACCGAAGATACAAGGATGGTGGTATGTGATGGTTGATTGTGGTTATGCGTGTAATCACATGGATGTGGTGTATAGGTTCAAAATGATGTTTTGATTAAAACCCTAACCTTGTTGGTTAGGTAATGTTAAAGAAGACCTAATTATTGAGGTGTATTTCTCGTAGATCCATATGTTTATTGTATAGATCTATAAATTTTGTAAATGAGCTATTTTGATATGAACAAAAATGGAGCCTAGATGAGCTCATAGTGATTTTGTTATAAACTATGATATGTTTTGGTAAAAACCTTACTTTTAAAGTTTGAGTTTTCAATATAATCAACCTATATGGTTAAAAATGTTATAGATCTATGAGTTTTGTCATAGATCTAAAGTTTCGATAAGTTGTGTTTCAGAAAAATGTGTTAAAATGATTTGATGATAACTTTTATGGACATTTATGCTTTTAAACTAAACCATAAGGATTTTGGTAATGTTCGATCATGGTTGTGGAGTATGAAAAATGATTGTTGATATAAAAAAACTCTTTGGTTTTGGTAAATTTATGAGTCCACAATGCCATAGTTCGAATTTGACCTAAATCCGATAAAAAATGATTAAGTTATAAACTTTTGAGCAAACAAAACTAAGAAATTAGTTTGCATTCTTTGTTTATAAGCAGTTTTGAGTCCATTTTTCGATTAGAATGTGGTTTAAATGATAGAAAGTTAATCTCACTTGGGTTAACTGTTGGAGAATTAGGAGGAAAAATAACTAGCTAAATTGCACAATACTTCAGGCATCTCCTTGAAAGTACAAACCCTTAAATCCCTCATGTGCAATGTCCTTTTCCCAAATATGTGGATCTTGTTTTGTTAAGAATTAACCTATGTTGGATGTTAGTGTGTAGCCTTAGGTTATGTGTCAGTGTAAGTTAATCACACAAGAGTTAGTTATAGGAATGTTTGATATACAATATGTATGTAATGTTTCTACTAGATACCAAGAGAGAGGGAGAGAGCTAGTCATTTTTGTATTTATGAAACTTTCTAAGTCTTAGAAAGTTAAAGAGAAAAAGATAGAGAAAGAAAGAGAGAAATAAGAGAAGAAAGCATGAGAAAGCTTGAGAGAGAGAAGAGCTAGACATTTTCGAATCTAGCCATGGAGGAGGAAGATGATCATGCAATGGAGAAGATCTATCCAGGGAAAAAAGAAGCTCTAGAAGGTTAAAAGTGTTCTAACCCCTAAAAACTCTAGTCTATCTTATATTATTGTTAAATCTAGGTTTGTTGTTGGAGATCTATGATTTTTGTGGTTGTTCATGGTGTAACCGAAGATACAAGGATGGTGGATGTGATAGTTTATGGTGGTTATGTGTGTAATCACTTGGGTGTGGTGTCGACGCCGGGATTTTCGTCGTTTCGTTTTTTAATAATTAAAAGCCCTTTCCAATTTTAGCCTTTTGAATTAAATGTGATTTTGAAAAGGGTCGGCTTAATGTCGACGGGGTTTCGAAAGGTCGATTTTATAATGAGCCAATTGACCAGAGTCGTCAGTTGGTATATTTGAAATGGATGTACCAACTCATCCGAATTTTATTTTCGTAATCGCTGGTTCATATGTGACTCCGATTCAGTTGGTCCGCAAACCGAGATTCATAGAGCTCGGGGGCTTGCTTAAGCAAGGGGAAGGTGTTAGGCACCCCCCGACTTCCGTGAAACACGGTTACCGCAATCTCGATGTTTTCCTATCCTTTTAAAATCCAAAAAATGCGTGAGTTGCGTGTGTGTGTGCCTAAATGGAGGTTTGTGGTGAGTTTTGCATAAAAAGTTTGCTTATATTTTATATGTCAAAATGTGTTTTGTCGGGAAAACGTTTTAGACGTCTTTTGACCCAAATGACGAGGCTTCGCTTTTTATAAGAAAGATTGATTTTAATTTCGAAAACGATGAGGGTTTTATTAGATGTCGTTCATAGAAAACAGAGTTTTTAAACTTTTGTCAAATAGGTATCGAGACTATACATTACCTTCTAACAGTAAATATAAATAAAATGAAGGCAACTTCTAGAACTCTTTAACCCTATACACAAAGTTTAATGAAAACGTTTATTTATTTATTCCGAAAACATCTTTTATGATATTTCAAAACCAAATATAGCCTTTTCGTCAAACAAGGATCAAAGTTTCGCCCAAAACTCTTTACTTTTTAAACCTCGTGTGTCTAATATCCTAATTTGATTCTTTTTAGAAGATCTTTATCGTTTGCTTTATTCTTGAAAATCGTTTTTTGTCGTAAATCAAAATAAGCATTCAAAACGTGTCGGGGCTATCCATGGGCATGTGAGCCATCTAGATAACCCCAAACACCCACAATCACATATCTTTATTATTACGGGGCCTTAACCCGATCCCGATTCGGTATCGCTTTAAGGCCCAATATTACATTTACATAACCATAAATCCCATCTAATGATTACATATACCAAAAATGTCCGTCATCGGGATTTGACCACGAGGATCTCCTCCCTAGGCTCACAGTCACCCCAAACCGCTACACAACCAAAACTAAGCCAAATCTAACAATATTGAACATTGCTATCATACTACATAGCTCAAATATCACAACTCAATCACTACAAACTACTCATTACCACAACGAACAATATATCACCGTACGGATCTCATCGGGGCGTTAGGAGGAGTTATGTTCCGACGGAACCCTCGTTAACCACCCCTAATCCACGGATCCTTGATCAATATATAGCAATAAACTACATCAAATAAACCAATCACAACATTATGCTAACAATACAACAAATAAAAACTCAAGAACACACTCCTTTCACCTTGCAAAATGCCGATTCAAAGCTTCTATATTCCACAAATCGGACAACACCACAAGAATACTAGACTACTTAGCACAATACAATGGATCTAAGCTTGAAAATGGCCAAGATCCGAGCTCTCTCTCTCTCCTCCCGCGCGCTCTCTCTCTCTCTCTCTATTTTCTTTCTTTTCTCTCCTCTCAACTCTCGGGTGGAAATGGCAATCTATAGCCTTCCGCAGGCAGCCGCAGGTGCAACTGCGGCTGGTCGCAGGTGCAACTGCGGCTGGTCGCAGGTGCATCTGCGGCTGGGCTCGCCAGCCGTCCGCGCCGAATCCTCGGCTGCCGTGTGCCGTCCTCGAGCCGCGCACTGTCCCGTTTGACGGTGGCCGCAGGTGCATCCGCGGCTGTCCGGCTTGCTTTTCTCGATTTCCGTGCCACGCGGTCTTAATTCGCCAATTTCCGCGGTATTATTTTGGAAGGCTGTATTTTTGCAATCCGAAAATCCCTGGGAAACGTGCCATATTGTTCTGGGAGGCTAGTTCGGAGGGCTGCGACTTGATATAGAATTTGATAATTGTGCCTGGCTTCCAGGGGGCGCTGCCCCCTTTCCATCCCCGCCAGCTCACCAGCGAGCTGGGCAGCCGCTCGTTCACCGGTGAGCGAGACCCCCGAACATCGTAAGCGGAGTGGCCATTAATCGTCTTTTGTGGTCAGCTCAGGCTTTCTGGATCAACTGTTCGCCTTGCCTCAAGTGATCGGATGCTCGTTGTCCGTTGTGGCGACTTTGACCGCAAATCGTTTGGGGTGGCTTCGTGTTCGGGTCCACCTTCCTTTTCGCATGTCGGGTCAAGTGACGATTTTGCCCTCCTGTCAGGGTTAGTACAAAAGTGCAAAATTTGGGTGTCTACATGTGGTCTATAGGATTAAAATGATATTTTGATTAAAACCCTAACCTTGTTAATTAGGTAATTCAAAAGACGACTTTATTATATAAGTGTATTTTTATAGATCCATATGTTTATTGTATAGATCTATAAATTTTATAAATGAGCTATTTTGATATGAACAAAAATGGAGCCTAAATGAGCTCATTGAGATTTTTTTATAAACTATGACATGTTTTGGTAAAAACCTTAGTTATAAAGTTTATGTTTTCAGTGGAATCAACTTGTATTATTAAAAATATTATAAATCTATGAGTTTTGTGATAGATCTAAAGTTTTGATAAGTTGTGTTTCGAAAAAATGTGTTAGAATGATTTGATGATAACTTTTATGGTAATGTACGCTTTTAAACTAAACCTTAAGGATTTTGGTCATATTCGATCATGGTTGTGGAAAATGAAAAATGATTGTTGATATAAAAACTCTTTTGTTTTGGAAAATTTATGAATCGATGAAGCCATGATTCGAATTTTGACCTCAATCCTATAAGAAATGAATAGGTTGTGAACTTTTGAGCAAGCAAAACTATTAAGTTAGTTTGCATTATGTGTTTATGAGTAGTTTTGAGTCCACTTCTAATTAGAATGCAATTTAAATGATAGAAAGCTAACCTCACTTGGATTGAGTGTTGGAGAATTGGGAGGAAAAATTACAAGCTAAATTGCAAAATACTTGAAGCATTCTCCTAGAAAGCACAAACATATAAATTCCCCCCGTGCAATGTCCTTTTCTCAAATTTGTGGATCTTGTTTTATAGAGAATTAACCAAGGTTAGATGTTTGTGTATGACCTTAGGTTATGTGTTGGTGTAAGTTAACCACACAAGAGTTAGTTGTAGGAATGTTAGATATACAATATGTACGTAATTCTTCTACTTGATAGCAAGAGAGGGAGAGAGTTAGTCATTTTTGTATTGATAAAACTTTCTAAGTCTTAGAAAGTTAGAGAGAAAAAGATAGAGAAAGAAAGAGAGAAAGAAGTGAAGAAAGCTTGAGAAAGCTTGAGAGATAGAATAGCTAGCCATTTTAGAATCTAGCCATGAAGGAGGAAGAGGATCAAGCAATAGAAAAGATCAATCTAAGAAAAAAAGAAGCTCTAGAAGGATGAAAGTGTTCTAACCCCTAAAAACTGTAGTCGATCTTATATTATTGTTAAATCTAGATTTGTTGTGACACCCCCAAATTCAGATACTAGTACCCCGAACTTCGTGCTCGCGTCATCATACAATCATTTACCTCCAAACAACATAATGTACTAATGCAGAATAAAATAAACATATGTTGTTTATACAAAAGCTTTACTACTAGTCCCAATATTCGAAACCTTAACAAAATACATCACGAGTCAAATCAAATATGATAGGGTTCATGTTACATCATAATAGTTCACAAAATAATTCTAACTTAGGCAATTAATATTTCAAATGCATTTAGGGTTTCAGCTTCCCTTTGAGCTTCCCTTTGCCTTTATCTCCCTTGGAGCTCACAGCTTTTGCTGCAATAAATATCATGACATAGCAAGGATGAGCAACTAGCTTGCTCAGCAAGCTATAATGAACAATGTATAAAATATGTCATGGTATAATAAGAATTGAATGATTCAAAGGATTATGAAATAATCCATCAATAGTATAATCAAAACTTGAACAACAAAGGACAGATGGATTATTTAAATACCAAGAGGTCAAATCCATGAACTTCTGCTCTGAGGAGTCAGTAACTTGACTTATCCCCTTAGGTTATATTCTTCTAACGGTACTTGAGGGGATCAGCCTCGTGTACCCTATGTGTATGCATAACATTTAGTTCAGTTTGTATTGTGTTTTTGATACTTAGGTTATTTCCCCCAAATTTGGGTTGTTCTGCTCAGTCTTAGAATCCGTACCACTATGGTTTGGATAACTCATACAATTTCACAAGTAAATGTCTAGCCGAACATGTGACACCCCCAAATCTAGGCCCACATAGCCCAAACTTGAGTCGTCAAAAGACTACAACAAAATTATTACAACAAAGCACAACGTACAACAATACAGTGTATAATAATATACAACTAAGTCTTCACTATTATTGCCACACTATTTTACAACACGTGAAGACTATTATAGCTATTCCTCGGACTCTCACTCCATCCCCCGACTAGACCCCGTTACGTTTTCTTCTCCTGTTGAAAAACAATGGAACAAAAGAAAGGGTGAGCTCAAATAGCCCAGTAAGAAATATAATGACTAAGATAATGACGAATAAATTATCATTAGCCTTCAACAGTTGAGTTCTTAATAGAATACAATGGACTACAAGGTTTATATCAAAAACTGCAGTTAAATTCTTGAACAATGTTCAGATCAATAATAGCAGCGGAATGAGCAATCTATTAGAAGAATAATGCAGACTATAATGTCCACTCGCTTCTCTTTTTAGTAAAAATATCATCAACTTTTATCATCTGAAATACCATTAGTCAAGATAATACAACTTCACAGTTCCTGGTCATTATCATGCAGATCAACAGTTCATCTTTGCACTACGGGCCAAAGACATTCAATATAACACCAACGGTCATGATTATACCAGATTCAGCCTTTGGTCATAATCATACCAACCAACAGTTCATCTTTGCACTACGGGCCAAAGAGAACATTCAACACGTGTCATAAAAGTCACCGAACATACGTATCGCCTTTAACCTAGTATATCGCCTTTAACCTATCATCTGTTCAACAATTATATCACATCTGTGCCCCCGGCCACAGATATTCACAACAAATTGATTCTTGAAGATTAATAACAGTGATACGAATGATGAGCAGAAGAAACAAGATAAACAATAAGTATCGAAAGTTTACTTTGTGCAGATTCAAATAATGTCCAAATTGTCAACATGATGTGGAGTGAAATTTAAAAATGATATTCAAGATTCACATTTCAGAATAACGGTTACAGTTCAATAGAAAGGTTCAGAAAATAGGAAGGTTCAGTTGAAATAATGAAGTTCAACTATTATGGAACATATAATATTTTCAGGAATTATAGAAGCAATAGTTCCATAATAAGTTTCGATTTAAGAGTATGAAAGATAATAATATCCCTTATCGTAGCAGGTTTGATTAACAAAAGGTGAAGGAAATTAATATCCCTTACCATAGTAAGTTTGAATAATGGAAGATAAAAAAGATGGTATCCCTTATGAGTATAAAGAAAAATGATATCACTTACGAATATGGAATAAAAGTGTCATGTGATAATTCGTGTAGACAAATTATTTTCACACGAGGCAAATAAAAAGGGTTATTCACCAACAGGCGGTAATCCGCGCCGAAAGGTTATTCCCATCAATTTGAATACGAAGAGTTATTCACCAAACAGGCGGTAATCCGCGCCGTAAGGTTATTCCAATCAATTTGAATACGAAGAGTTATTCACCAAACAGGCGGTAATCCGCGCCGTAAGGTTATTCTCAGAGATTAATAAAGAATGAATACAAAAGGTTATTCACCAACAGGCGGTATTCCGCGCCGTAAGGTTATTCCCACAATTTAATACATGGAAATAAATGGCACAAGAAAGAAACGATATTATTTTCGAGAATCAAAGAATGATAATCCCTTACCGTGGTAAGTTTAAATAATAGAATATAAAAGAAGATGATATTCCAATAAAAATGGCATTCCTTACCACAGTAAATTTAAGAGTTTGAAATGAATGGTATTCTTTACAAGTAAGAAAAAAATGACATTTCTTACCGCAATAAATTTAAAAGTGTGAAAAGAATAATATTCCTTACCTTAACACGTGACTGGATATTGATTTAAATGAGGTTGATCAACCTATATTTTTATAATAAAATTACTAATTACCACATATAAATTTCAAAGTGTATGATAACTCGTATAATATGAATTATCAAAATTATATATATTTAACATAATTTTTGTAGTATAATATAACTACTCTTTAATAAAAGACTTACTTGAAAATTTTCTGCACTCCTTTTGGCTTTCAAACTCTCAAAATAACCTTACTATTCTCAGAGAAAACTCATAAAATTCTTATAGAAAAATTTTATGTTTTAGGTGTGATTTTTCTATTCAGCTGAGCAAGCTATTTATAGAAGAAATAAGGGTACTATGCGTGTGGTAGGTGGCAGCAGTGCGGTAGGTGCGCATGCCAGTGCTGAACATTTGTTCAGCAGCCGTCTCACCAACTTCTCACAATTTTCATGCTTATAATTCATGTGGCGCCCACAGAGGGTCCACATGGTTACTATTTCAAATCGTAAAATTAATTAATTAATTTTTTTTTATTTTTTTTTAAATTTATTTATTTATTCTTCCTGTGGGTCCAACATATAAAATAAAATAATGCTACAACAATAATTCAACAATAATGTAATAAACACGTTACAGATTATTATTAATTTAATAATATAAATTATAGTATATTTGCAACCGTGACAATTATTAGGTTCAATAATTTTAAATATATTTGCAACCGTGACAATTATTAGGTTCAATAATTTTAAAAACAGTGCAGCAACAATTATTGAGTCAATGATATGAAATACAGTGTAATGACAATTATTGAATCAATAATGCAAAATACTGTGTAACAACAATTATTGAATTGATAATATAAAATATTATGCAGTGACAATTATTGATGAAATGATGCGCAACAGTTACGGTGTCAATTATCAGACCAATAATATGAGACACTGTGCAATACCATGTGCTATTGTAGAGTACCGTGTGCTACAGAAAATACCATAATTTACCATATGCTACTATTCTTTTATCACCGGTATTTTAACAGTTCCGTTGAATATTTTTATTTAAAAAGGTTATTTCTGTCGTTTTCTATATTCGACAAATATTCCATTGTGGGGTCCACCAATAATTAGTTATTTCGGCGCTGTCGTACGTCTCGAATATTCCCCGACAAAACGAATATTCCCCGACAAAACGAATATTGTCCGACAAAATAAAATTTGCACATAACATCCTTAACTTTTAACTTTATCGATTTAACCACTTACTGTTTCAGAAAAATATATGAAGAAAAATTAAATTTTATATTTCATAAAATTCGGGGTCTTACAGAACAAATGGCATAGATGATTCCTTAAATCAGTTCAAAATTTAACAACTTTAAATCTTTCACAATTCAATAATGAAACAGAAATTCAAATGCACAAAGTGAGGATGTTAATGATAATATAGATGTGGAATAATTCAACAATTATTAAACCACTCAGCTCATATTTGAATAATAATAATTAACTTCAAATAACTTGCTCAATCGAAATTTAAGGTTAGGAAACTTGCCTGATAGTCGAATTATTGTTATCTTGCGTAATAAATTGTCTTTCGAAAGACCTAACAACGATGCGTTGCCTATTGATTAGTACGACACATAATTGATTATTTAAACAATTAAGTGTATTATCATCTAATTACCTAGAATTATCACATAGAACAGCTCATTGATTAATTGTACCCAAGTAATTACTTAACTGACAAATATTACATTTCTCTAAGCAATATAAATTTCAAACATCCTTCATATAACCGTTTAACAATTTATTATAATTATTTTGGTACATCATTTATTATTATTATTATAACTGATAACTCTCCTTAATTATTGTTGCGCAAATTAATTATTTATGCGCCGATAATCCTTCTTATTTAACATTATTTCTCAATTAATTGATAAATAATCAACTTATTATTTTAATCCTCTTCAATCATTATTTAACATCAATTAAATAATAATAAATCAATTAATTATCCTTATCTATTATTTAATCTTAATTAAATAATAAATAATTTATTAATTTAATCCCCATTTAATTATTATTTAATGTTAATTAACTAATCAATTACCCTTAATCTTAATTAAATAATTAATTTATTAATTCAATCCTCATTATTATTTTATGTTAATTAAATAATAATTAATTAATCAATTACCCTTACTTATTATTTATTCTTAATTAAATAATAAATAATTAATCCTTTAATTTAATACTCCTTTAATTATTATTTAATATTAGTTAAATAATAATTAATTGCTTAATTATGTTTATTTATTATAATAATTAAATTATAAATTTTATCTCTCTTTAATTATTAGTTAATATTAATTAAATAATAATTAGTTAATTACTTATCTTTATTTACTATTTAATTCTCAATTAAATAATAAATAATTTATTTATTCACTTTATCTTGCTTATATTATTATTAAATACTTAAATCACATATTTAATATTTAATAATAATTTATTTCTTAATTAATCTTAATTATTATGTAATATTACTTAAATAATAAGTAATTAGTAGTTTTGTGATTTTTTAGGAATTAAAAATACTAATTTATCATTTTTCCTTTAGTTAGTAAGGTTTAATCATATTTTAATTATGGAAATTACAAAATGACATGCTAAAAATACAAACACATTTTTATAAAATAGTACACACAAAACCAAGCAACTTCCGTTAAGGACCCGTCACCGGAACCAGTCGTAATTCCGGTGAACCAGTCGCTGGAAAGTTTTGGCCGGTTCACAGAAAAAAAATCGGCAGGAACTTTGTCATTTTCCAGATTTGAGGTCCTTTACAAAAACTTAAATATCTTGAGTTTTACAACTCCGATTGAGCTATACTTTATATCGTTGCATTCGTATCTTCTTGAACTACAATAAACTAGGGTCGTTTGCTATTTTTGGATAAGTTTTTGGTCACTGGAAAGGGTGTTAAAATGCACTGTCTAGTAAGGTTTTTCAATAGTGAACTACTTTGCTTCAAAAATTCATAACTAAATCATTTTAAATTATTTTTGAGTGATTCCAAATAGGATTGGTTCATAACTTACACATATATTCCCAAAAAATATAAAACCACAAAAATAATTTGTAGATTTTAAAATGTGCGATTTATTCGAATAAACCACGTATTGTTCGTCAATAAAAATATTTTCAAGCATTTTGCTAGATTTTTCTACATAAACCCATACCACTACATATTTGAACCACATGGCATGTTATATAAACATGTCTAGCATGATTCTAAGAATAAAGAGCTCTAAGATAATATTTCTACCATAAAGATTAAAAGAAAACCAAGATTAGGGTTTTTTAAGGGGTTTTATACCTTTTGCTCTTGCTAGCTTCCTTCTTTTCCTTACCAAAGTAGAAGATGAAGTTGTTGGACATTCAAAGCTTCACCCTTGATGGTTTTAATGCTCTCTAAATACCGAAGGCATGGATCTTTAATGGCTTTTCTAGGGTTTTTCTTTCCTTCTCTCACTAAAACTCTCTCTATTTTCTCTAGAGAATTTTTCTCTCGATCTCTAACTTCTTTTGCAACTTTTTCTTGAGAGCTTCTCTCTCTAAAATGCTTATGACTTGAAAAAATGAAGTATTCTAATGTTGGTCAAAGATGTTCTTATTAAATTATATCTCATGTTCCAACAATTATACATATAACAATGTATGTATAGATCTATCATCAACTTCATCCAATCCAAGCTTAGATGGAGATTTTTAGAAATTCCTAACCAATCAAATATGCCAAATATGAGATTACATGGGACCTAAGGGATCCCTATCTTATCCATCCAACACATCATCTTTATCCTCCTATTTTTGCTTTATTTTTAATTTGAATTTGGTAGCAAATTGACCACTTGTTGACTTTCACTTAATGTACCATTTGGGCTAATGTTTGGGCTACTACACTTAATTTCACTTGGGCTAAGTTAATTAAATCAATGGGCTACGAGCATGACTTGGTATTTAAATCAAGCATTGGGCTAAATTAATTAAATTACATGATCATACATTATTGTCTACAAGTCCATTACATAATTAAATTCTTTGGCTTTTTTAATTAACTCACTAAGTTAGTCCATTAGTAATTAGTTACATACATGGACCATTAAATAAATTCATCTAGTTTAACACATTGTTACATATTTAATATTCACATTAATTATATAATTTAATTAGACTTGTCATATTCAAGATTAATTGAATATTTAATTAGGTTAGTCCGTTAATTTAATAAATCCATTAATCGAACTTCCTTTAAAAAAATTAACTGAATAGTCAACAATCAAATTACCACATAAAGGTTTAAATTAAATCACACAATAACTCATTTAATTAGAATTTAATTTTTTAATTTTGTTTATAATGTAATTCAAAATTCTTGGTCCTTACATTCTCTCCCCTCCCCCCCCCCCCCTATAAGAATTTCGTCCTCGGAATTACAACATAAGGTTCCTCAAAAGGATGCGAATAATTCGCTCTCATCTTTTCTTCGAGCTCCCACACAACTTTTTCAACTACATGTTTTCTCCAAATAACTTTGACCGAATGTATGACCTTATTTCGCAACGTCTTCTCCTTCCTATCTAGCATTTGGACAGGAATCTCTTCGTATGATAGATCCTTCTCGACCTGAATGGTTCGTAAGATTTCATATGTTTGTAATCAGGTTTATATGGTTGCAACACTAAAACATGAAACACATTGTGAATGTGCTCAAGTTCAGGAGATAAAGCTACCCCGTACGCCATTTCACCTATTCGCTTTAAAATTTCAAATGGTCCTATAAATCTCGAGCTCAATTTTCCTTTCCAGGAAGATATCTATAAAAACACAAAACTGCCGACTTTAAAGTCTCGCTTCTGAGATGCAGATCGGTATACTTCTTTTGGCGATCATGAGCTGCAACCAGACGAGCTCTTATTATTTTGATCACATCAACAGTCTGCTGCACCATTTCAGGTCTCAACCGTCTTCGCTCGCCAACTTCATCCCAACATAAGGGCGTGCGACATTTTCTTCCATAAAGTGCTTCGTAAGGCGGCATGCCAATACTAGCATGATAACTGTTGTTGTATGCGAACTCCACCAAGGGTAGATGGCCATCCCAACTACTTTTCAAGTCCATGACAACTGCTCTCAGCATATCTTCCAGTGTTTGGATCATCCTCTCACTCTGCCCATCTGTCTGCGGGTGATACGCAGTACTCAATCTCAGCTGTGTCCCTAATCTTTCTTGTAACCCTCTCTAAAATTTTAACGTGAAGCGCGGATCTCTATCGAACACAATAGATACCGGTACTCCATGTCGTGATATTATTCTTTTACATACAACTTTTCCAGTTGCTCCAGAGTGTATCTGATTTTTATTGGCAGAAAATGTGCAGACATTGTCAGACGGTCGACGATCACCTAGATCGCGTCGATCCCTTATGAGTGGTTGGAAGATCCACCATAAAGTCCATCGTGATCTGCTCCCACTTCCATTTTGGAATTTCTAATGGTTGCAGCACTCCACCCGGCTTTTGATGTTCAGCTTTAATCCTCTAACAAGTCAAACACTGGCTGACACACTCAGCCACCTCCTTTTTCATATTCGGCCACCAAAAATGTCGACGTAAATCCTGGTACATCTTTGTACTCCCAGGGTGAACCGAATACCTTGTACTACGACTTGCAGAATTTCCTCCCTTATTTTCGGAATCAGCGGTACCCAAATTCTCTCTTTAAATCATAGCAATTCGGTGCTATCAACTCTATACTTCAATTTTTCACCTTTTGAAAATCTTTATTTAATACGTATACATTCTGTATCCTGCTATTGAGCCTCCTTCACTCGGTCTAGTAGGGTTGGGCTCACTTCCACTGCAAACAGTATCTCATTTGCCTCTTTCGGATATTTAACCTCTAATTATAATCTCTTCATCTCCTGAATCATTTCGTCTTGATTTGCCAACATCATCAAATTTTCTTTACCTTTCCTGCTTAGCGCATCTGCCACTACATTTGCTTTACCAGGATGGTACAGAATTTCACAATCATAGTCTTTTATTAATTTCAGCCACCGTCGTTGCCTCATATTCAACTCCTTCTAGGTGAAGATATATTTTAAACTCTCGTGGTCCGTATATATCTCGCACATCTCACCATATAGATATTGCCTCCAAATCTTTAAGACAAATACCACTGCTGCTAGCTCCAAATCATGGGTCAGGTACCCCTTCTCGTAGTCCTTTAACTGCCTTGATGCGTACCTAATGACTCTTCCGTGTTGCATCAGCACATAGCCCAGCCCCCTTATGTGACGCATCACTGTACACCACATACCCTCCTTTATCGTCTGGTAAGGCCAACACAGGTGCTTCACTTAACCTCTTATTTAGTTCCAAGAAACTCGTTTTGCACTTCTCTGTCCATACAAATTTTACCGTCTTCCTCGTCAAATTAGTTAGCGAAGTCTCTATCTTCGAAAAGTCTTGAATAAGCCTCATGTAGTACCCTGCTAACCCCAGAAAACTCCTGATTTATGTTGGTGTCTTCGGTTGTTCCCAATTTATAACTATTTCCACTTTAGTTAGATCTACTGAAACTCCTTTTTTGTCGATTATGTGCCCCAGAAACTGCACTTTCTGCAACCAAAATTCACATTTTGAGAACTTCGCATACAGTTTCTCCTCCCTGAGTGTCTCCAACACTATCCTTAGATGTTCTTTGTGTTCTTCCTCTGTCTATGAATATACCAGTATATCATCAATGAACACGACAATGAATTTGTCGAAGCACTGCTTGAACACCCTGTTCATCATATCTATAAATGATGTTGGTGCATTCGTTAACCCAAACAACATTACCAGAAACTCAAAGTGCCTGTATCTGGCTCTGAATGTCGTCTTATGTATGTCTTCTCTCCTCACCTTCAGCTGGTGATAACCCGTCCTCAAATCTATTTTCGAAAAATTCCTCACTCCCTTAAGTTGATCAATTAGATCATCAATTCTAGGTAGCAGGTATCTACTCTAAATTGTAACCTTGTTCAACTCTCGATAGTCAATACAAAGTCTTAGGGATCCGTCCTTTTTCTTCACAAATAATACCGGTGCTCCCCATGGAGATACGCTCGCCCCCAAAATCCCCGCACTTTTACCTACAGCGGACCTTGTGCGTTAATTTCGTACATCTATCGACTTAACCAATGATCCTATAATCATATTGGCTGAATTAGTCTTATTTTAGACTATACATTAAAATTTTCTCTTAACTTTGTCCCTGGATCTTAACTTGATCTCAGTCTCATAAGTATACAAGTATCAACTTGTATTTCATCCGTATAAATGGATAAAACCATATATAACAGTTTAATTTTAACCTTAAGATTTAAATATTCTATAACTTTACATGTTCCAACATCCATGGTATTAAATCATTAGGACAGCTCTTGGGAACAGAGAATCTCGCGGTGAATGTTTGTATCTTCACCCGTGATAAATGTTTGCATCTTTATCCATGACAAATGGTTGTATCTTTGTCCAGTGCAAAATTCTCTTTCCGTACAGAACATTACCCAGCTAGTTAAAACCCTCATTCAAAACATATTTGTTTATAGTGATATCTCTTCATATCAATAATCCTACTTATATGGTATTCAGAATAGTAATAATGAGTTATACCTAGGTCCGAGGAACCTTAACGATGGATTTGACCAGTTAACATCGCTTAGTCCTGTCTTGAATGTACAACACTCACAAGTTATTTATCGATCCTCATCCAGATAAATTGATCATTATCAATACTATGTTAAGTTTTAACAATTCTAAGTTATATCAAAGTAAAGACATAACAACATTCTGATGATAATAATTTATATCATTCATTCAATATTCGGTTAGATTTTTGTTTGTTCATATTACAACAGTCATTATCACTTATACAAATACAAGTAATAAACATGAAAACCTAATCTACGCTTCATCTTTACGTTCATGATCTTCTTAACGTTCATCTTTAATCTGCAAATAAGGTTCTATTCGCAAGAATGAGCATGACGGCTCAGCAAGTCTAACATACAGCACATACGCAATTTATGCTTTCATATAAACTTTAACATGCTTGACTAAACATAATTCTCCATTTAATATCACATATAACTCATGTTCCAACAATTTATATCACATTGACAGACAAAGTACATAAATCATGTTCACAACTCGTAAACATAACACATAACATTTAGAAGGCTTGAAACCATTAGTTAAAAACTTCACATAACATCTATTACATAACCAATAACACATAAGGGTTTAGAACTTGTCTTGAAACTGTTTTAGGGTTTCCCGGAAAATCGTTAAACGCCTAGAAAAAGGGTTACGCGACCCCGAATGTTAGTTTCTCCAATTTTACTTTTGAATAAGTCTTAGAATAACTTAGCTAGACTATTTTCATTGTTGGAATCATTTCGTTAAGTGACTAACTCAAAATCTCATTTTCCAGTGCTTGAACTCGAATGGTCCTTAAAAGTTTTAGCTTTGACCTCTTTTACTATAACACTCATAACTTTGTCATATGGAAATATTTTGAAGTGATTATTAATTCTAAATTGCTTAGAATTTCATGATATAGAACTTTTATTTAGGTTGCTAAGGCAGATTCAGAATTTAAATTTTTGGAAATTTGCAAAAACACCCAGTTAACATGTTTTGTTCAATATTCTTATGGTTAACCATGTGAAACATGGTACCGCTTTCTTTAACTGCTTAAGAAATCATGTTATAAGACCCAATAACATTTTATAACATTAAAATAATAAATCATAAACCTTCACATAGAAAGATTCATGACTTTTGCTCAAGAACACACGAAGAACTCGAAGAACGGATAAACCGTACATGGTAACGACTATGTTCTTAACCTTTTTTTTCGTGCTTGAAATAATTTGAGCATTATAACTGCTTATATAAGTGATTATGACACTTTATAATTGGCAAAATTTGGTCATTATAATTTGAGCATTATAAGGGCTTGTAAATTGAATTATAACAATTTATAAAAATGCTCAATAACATACGAAGAACACGAAGAACGGATAAACCGTACATGGCTACGACGTATGTTCATTGAGCTTTAAACTACGAATTGAAATTTGACATTATAACTACTACAAAATGTAGAAAGGCTCAAGAACAAATGAAGAACACGAAGAAGGACAATCGTGCATGGCTACGACATGCGTTCTTGAGCTTTTAAATAAACATAACAACAACTTGCTCAAGTCATAAGGAACACGAAGAATGACAATCGTACATGGCTACGACTTATGTAGAATATATAATATAGAGAGCAATTTTTCTCTACAAAAGCTTCTTGAATGGTAGGAAAAATGAAGAGCTTAGCTTCCTATTTATAGAAAAACCAAGTTTCATTACCTCGGCTTATTACACTTTGCACCCTAAACTTTACTTACTTTTTCTCCACCAAGCAACATCATCATGACATCGTGATGACATCATCTTTGTGCTTCTTTGAGGATGATGTCATGCTTACATCATGCTTGCATCATCCTTACGTGTGATTGGTCGAAAAATGTTCACCTGGATTGCCAATTTGATTTCCTTGGTTCTGATTGTTCCATTTCAATTTCTAGTTTCTGTAATCGTGCTAGTTTTCCCTAGTTTGGTTATCCTAACTTTGGTTTGTCTAGCTTGACTCTGATTGGTCAATAATTAATCATACTTGAATGTGATTGGTTAAAAACTTTTCACCTGGATTCCTAGTTATAATCTAGTTAGTTTTCAACTAACTAGTTAAATAGTATAATATATAAGTATTTATGCGTATTTGTTTCGTATAATACATCGTATAATATTCGTATTCTACTGGTATGATACCTTGTATTATTCTCGTATTAATCTCGTATAATCTTTCGTATAATTCTCGTATTATACATTACGGTACACTCGTATTATTTTTCGTATTCTTTCCGTATTCACTGCGTATTCATCTCGTATACGTGAATAGTAATCTCCACAAATTATTTTTGGTAAAAAAAAATTGTAGTCAAAATGCATATACTGTCAATAAAAATGCTATTCAGGAATGTGAATTTTCAAAATTCGGAAGAAAAATTTCCAAATGAATAGTGTAGACACCCAAATTTTGCACTTTTGCACTAACCCTAACAGGAGGGCAAAATCGTCACTTGACCCAACATACAAAAAGGAAGGTGGAACCCAACACGAAGCCACTTCAACGACTTACGGTCAAAGCTACCACAACGAACAACGATCATCAGGTTACTTGTGACAAGGCAAACAGCTGACCCAGAAAGAACCTGATTTGATCACCAAAGACGATAAATGGTCACTACGCTTACGGTAGTCGGGGGTCTCCGAACGAGCCTCCCAGAATAATATGGCACGTTTTCCAGGGATTCCCGAATTGCAAAATACGAGCCTTCCAACGAAAAAATGAAAGACCGACATCAGTACGCGAAAATTGAGGTAGCACCGAAGCCGACCATAGATGGAACTGCGGCTGGTCGTAGCTGCACCTGCGGCCAAGATCTGAGTTTCTAAAATCGCCTCTTTCAGTTTCATTTCTTCATCAGACGCGGGAGGAAGAAAGAGAGGACGCGAGAGAAGAAAAAAGATGGGATCCGAGAGAAAAAAAAGAAGAAGAAAAGAATAGGAAAAAAGATAGAGATCCATGGTGTATTAAATAGTAGATCTAGTCTATTTTCGTTTAATCTTTGGGTGTCAAAAGTTAGATCCATGGTGTATTGAAGCCCTTTCTCGGCTCTCCTTCCGAATTTAAGGTGAAAATGCTCGATTTGTACGATGTTGACTCTATTGTAATAGATCTACCGTTTATTTTGTTATTTTGTGGAATTGTGCTATTTAATATTTGTTTCCGTGTATTATCTGAGCATTTCTACTGATTATATTCGTGTTATTGGGTTAGATTTGTAATTTGGACTCACCTATGTGAGCTCCGGTTATAAGATCTAGATTTCATTTGATTGAGTAAATATTATTGTATTGGATTGGCCTCGTTGCAATATTTGGGGTTTGATTCATTAAATAAGCCCGGATCGAGGTTGGCTAAGGAGCACGTTGCGTGCATTTTTATGGCCTAGCCCTCTGATGATGTCCGTGTAGGCATTTTGATCATTTCAATATTTTGTTGTGACATTGTGGTTGTGACCCTAGGGATGAAATTAATGCCTTGAAATTCCGATTCGAGGCTATTAATAAAATCCCGAAGATGGACTGTTGGGTTAATTGTAATTCTTGTTATTGGTCATTTCTGATGTAAAATGTATCATTTGGGCCTTAAAATGATATTGATACCGAAAATCGGGTTTAAGGCCCCGTAACAGTAAAATGTGCGATTTTGGGCGTTTGGGGTTATTTTGATGGCTCATATGCCCATGAATAGCTCCAACGTTATTTTGATACTTGGTTTTCCCTTTCGACATGAGAAAATGATTTTGGGAATGAAAATACGAAGATTTTCATAAAATCAAGCAAAGTGGGTTATTAGATCACTCGTAGGCTAAAAATAAAAAATCGAAAGTATCGGATAAGCTCCATTCCTATTTGACGAAGGATTCGAAAACCTTGTTTTATAAATGTCATCATTAAAGATTTTGTTATCAAAACAAAGCCTAAAATGAACTTTTCAAAACAAATCGAATTCTTCGTGCATAGGGTCAACGAGATTTCAGAAGTACTTTTGAGAAATAAAGCATTCCAACGACATTCATTTAGGCACACACGCACATACACACGCTCACACACATTTTAGAATTTAAAAGGATAGGAAAACAGCATGATCGCGGTAACCGTGTTTTCACGGAAGTCGGGGGTGCCTAACATCTTCCCCTCGCTTAAGCAAGCCCCCGAGCTCTATGAATCTCGGTTTGCGGACCAATTAATTCAGAGTCATACATGAGCCAGCGATTACGAAAATAAAATTCGGATGAGTTAGTACATCCATTTCGAATATACCAACTGGCGTCTCTGGTTAATTGGCTCATCATAAAATCGACCTTTCAAACCCCGTCGACACTCAAGCCGACCCTTTTCAAAAAAACACATCTTAATCCAAAGGCTAAAATTGGGAAGGGCAATATTATAAAAAACGAAACGATTTTTCCAGTGTCGATAAATAGTGTTTTCCCGTTTTTGGGTAAAACTTTTATTTGGCTAAATCGCATCTATACTTCGTATAAATGCTATTTCGTGAACTACGATTTTCAAAATATCGAAAAGAACAGTCAAAAAGACGACAAATGTTTTATCGTAAATCGTGACATTTTCATCTTTTTCTCCAGAAAATTTTATTGGTTCTCTAGCATCTAAACCTCATATTAACACTATGTTGTGAAATGTAAAAAGTCCTACAGATGAAAGAAACAGTCAAACGAATGAAAAATGTCATCTCGTGAATAGTACTTTTACACGTTTTTCGAGAAAAAACTTTTATTGACTGTTACGTGTTTTCAAAGCGTGGGGTGGGGGGATTAATCTTGAAACGGAATGTCAATTTGACCTACACGTTTCTCTCGAGACTAGGTTATTTTTTAGGGTTTAGGGTTTAGGTTTTAACTTTTTCCCAATTTAGGTTTTTGCCTTAAATTGACTTCTGATTTTAATAAGTGTTAAGGTTAACCACTCAAACCAAAACACAAAATCCTACACATAGATAATTCACATATCACATTTAAAAGCTCAATTCAAGCTTTACTATTCACATAACACAAATTAGGTTAAAGATTTTTAACCTCTTAATTGTATACGAGCGTAGTTTTGTGTCGTATATATATTCTTTCAGATAACTCAAGGTATGCTTGAGAAATCCTTCTTTAGGTTTTGAATTGACAACCTTACTTAGATCTTGTTAGATCACTTTTGAAATGTTTGAGACATTACAATCAACCCAACTTACAAGAATTTCGTCCTCGAAATTAACTTTACAATTAACTTTAATCATTTAATATCATATTTATAAGTGTTATAAATATTCAGGATATTACATTATCTCCTCCTTATAAGAATTTCTTCCTCGAAATTATAGTATAATCATCTCCAATTTACTCTTAAATATGAATTTTCTAAATCCATCTTTCTTACATTAAATTCCTAATACTTAAATTAGGTCTGAACAGGTCTAATCTAAACCTTTCCTTACACTAGGACACTAGGTTTTAAACCTCTTATCATACTTGACTTTCAGTCTCATTCTTCCTTTATCTAAGATTCTTCTAACTTATACAGCGGTCAATCAAGACCTTGACCTCCTTCAAAGACTATGGATATAACCCACAATTGTTTAACCGTCACTAGAACTTGAAAACCATAAACTTGTGTAGCAATCAATTAAGACTAAGAACACCATACTTTGTGTAATAATCAATTAAGATTGAGAACACCATACATTATGTAACAATCAATTAAGATCGAGAATACACATACGTTGCGTAACAATCAATTAAGATCGAGAACACACATACGTTGTACTTCAGGTGATCAACCTGTCGTACCATATTATCTTTAATGACGCGGTTTATTGCGTCTATTGGATTCATTCGTCGATTTCTTTTTCATAACCAAGGTGTCTAGCCGAAACAATTGGCATTAACTCATATTTAAACCATTCAAACTTTTGAAAAGCAATTTTATGACTGTATACCGCACCTTGCAATGTGCGTTGATAACTCATCATGTATCATCTTCACACCAGGTTGAATGGGGTGTTGATGAATAAATCATTTTTATCCTTCAAATTAAATCTGTCTAGCCAAAATAATTAGCATAGACATAAGAATAACATAGCCAAAAAAATTCCATTTTGAAAGGCAATTTTATGATTTTATCACACCCACATCCCTATAACTGTGCGTTGATGATCTTCGATCATAACCACAACATTTGACCATGTGCTCATGATAAATTCATTAAATTTAACTGTATCTAGCTTGAAAGATTAGCATAGATATAGCTAATAAGAAAAAATTCCAGTTCAACTAGTGAACAATTCTTTTCAAAGGCACTCAAGTGCGAATATAACCATAAAGATCTAACATAGCTAGAAGATTTTTGAAATACCCTCAATCCTCTATCTTTTCCATTATTCTCTAACCATAACGCAAGTTTTACAAATATATAGTAATATAGTAAACTGATTGGTTGTATTAAACCAAGTACAAACAAATATATTAGTTCCCCTTCTCATCAACACGGGATTGAAGTATCGCAGGGCACATTAGTACATCAATATCGTACTTAATAGACAAATCATAGCCGCATCTCACAAGTCGGTTCAACTAACATATCATAGCCCAAGTCCATAACAAGGGTTCGTTTGCTCAGTAACTAACATACAAATATTTTTAAAACTATAGTTGTGATGAAACAACTACTAACTAATCAATCTACATATGAGTGAAGAATCACCTTCTCAGAATATACACAAAGGAGAGTTGACACAAGATTTTAATTTACTGATCAATATAGCAAACTGAGTTATTCCTCCACCCAATAACTAATGAATCAGTTCCCCGTCTCATCAACACTATTCTCAAATGATTTCATTCAGTGTGTAACTCGCTTTGAGAACACTGACCATGAATCATTTATACCAACAATGTAGTTAGATCGGTTCTCTGAAGCATATTAAACTCTTTCCCATACAAGAGAGTCGTTCTACTCAGTTTTACTAATATAAGTTTTCGATTGAAATCCCTAATCGTTCTCTTTAACTTAAACTATCTCTAGTCACTTTCTTCAATTTTTATCATTTACAACTCATTATAAACTTAATTCTTACAATCTCCAAATGAATTTCTACTATCTCCAAATGAATTTCTCATTAACATCTCTCTATGAGTTTACTCATCTCCTTTCTTAGGTATAGTTACACATAATACCATTTCATTTTTATGAAACAGTTTCACACAAAACCAATAAGATTATTTTATCTTATTGCTTGTTTTGAGAACTCTTTATGAGTCTATTTAACTTCAAATATTCTCGTAAAGAGTTTATCTTTATTCATTATATTTCTTTCACATAATAAATTTTTATTTATTAAAATTAATAAGATTTATGAATATCTTTTAATTGTCTAATGACTCTTCACAAGTCCATTTCTTCGTAAACCATCAGATTATACTCCAAGGTACTTGTTACCTCGAAACTATAATCCACTACTCTATTACCAACTGTATCGCCCCCAAAATCCCCGCACTTTTACGTATGGCGGACCTTGTGCGTTAATTTCGTGCATCTATCGACTTAACCAATGATCCCATAATCATATTGGTTGAATTAGTCTTATTTTAGACTATACATTAAAATTTTCTCGTAACTTGGTCCCTGGATCTTAACTTGATCTCAGTCTCATAAGTATACAAGTATCAACTTGTATTTCATCCGTATAAATGGATAAAATCATATATAACGGTCTAATTTTAACCTTAAGATTTAAATATTCTATAACTTTACATGTTCCAACATCCACGGTATTAAATCATTAGGACAGCTCTTGGGAACAGAGAATCTTGCAGTGAATGTTTGTATATTCACCCGTGATAAATGTTTGCGTCTTTATCAGTGACAAATATTGTATCTTTGTTCGATGCAAAATTCTCTTTTCGTACAGAACATTACCCAACTAGTTAAGACCTTCATTCGAAACATATTTGTTTATAGTGATATCTCTTCATATCAATAATCCTACTTATACGGTATTCAGAATAGTAATAACAAGTTATACTTGGGTCCGAGGAACCTTAACGATGTATTTGACCAGTCAACATCGCTTAGTCCTGTCTCGAATGTACAACACTCACAAATTATTTATCGATCCTCATCCAGATAAATAGATCATTATCAATACTATGTTAAGTTTTAACAATTCTAAGTTATATCAAAGTAAAGACATAACAACATTTTGATGATAATAATTTATATCATTCATTCAATATTCGGTTACATGTTTGTTTGTTCGTATTACAACAGTCATTATGACTTATACAAATACAAGTAATAAACATGAAAACCTAATCTACGCTTCATCTTTACGTTCATAATCTTCTGAACGTTCATCTTTAATCTGTAAATAAGGTTTTATTCGCAAGAATGAGCACGATGACTCAGCAAGTCTAACATACAGCACATACGCAATTTATGCTTTCATATAAACTTTAACATATCTTGACTGAACATAATTCTCCATTTAATATCACATATAACTCACGTTCCAACAATTTATATCACATTGACAGACAAAGTACATAAATCATGTTCATAACTCGTAAACATAACACATAACATTTAGAAGGCTTGCAACCATTAGTTAAAGACTTCACATAACATCTATTACATAACCAATAACACATAATGGTTTAGAACTTGTCTTGAAACTGTTTTAGGGTTTCCCGAGAAATCGTTAAACGCCTACAAAAAGGGTTGCGCGACCCCGAATGTTAGGTTATCCAATTTTACTTTTGAATAAGTCTTAGAATAAATTAGCTAGACTATTTTCATTGTTGGAATCATTTCGTTAAGTGACTAACTCAAAATCTCATTTTTCAGTGCTTGAACCCGCATGGTCCTTAAAAATTTCAACTTTGACCTATTTTACTGTAACAGTCATGATTTTGTCATACGGAAATATTTTGAAGTAATTCTTGAGTCTAAATTGCTTATAATTTCATGATATACAACTTTCATTTAGGTTACTAAGGCAGATTCAGAGTTTAAATTTTTGGAAATTTGCAAAAACAGCCAGTTAGCATGTTTTGTTCAATATTCTTAGGGTTAACCATGTGAAACATGGTACCGCTTGCTTTAACTCTTTAAGAAATCTTGTTATAAGACCTAATAACACTTTATAACATTAAAATAATAAATCATAAACCTTCACATAGAAAGATTCATGACTTTTGCTCAAGAACACACGAAGAACTCGAAAAACGGATAACCGTACATGGTAACGACTATGTTCTTGAGCTTTTTTTTTGTACTTGAAATAATTTGAGCATTATAACTGCTTACATACGTGATTATGACACTGTATAATTGGCAAAACTTGGTCATTATAACGGCTTATAAATTGAATTATAACAATTTATAAAAATGCTCAATAACATACGAAGATCACGAAGAATGGATAAATCGTACATGGCTACAACGTATGTTCATTGAGCTTTAAACTACGAATTGAAATTCGACATTATAACTACTACAAAATGTAGAAAGACTCAAGAACACGTGAAGAACACGAAGAAGGACAATCGTACATGGCTACGACATGCGTTCTTGAGCTTTTAAATAAACATAACAACAACTTGCTCAAGTCATAAGGAACACGAAGAATGACAATCGTACATGGCTACGACTTATGTTCTTGAACGTCGTCGATAAAATTAGACATTACAATAACTAAGAATCGTACCTTTTGTTATTGCAAGCTTTAACTATTTCTTTGCAATTTTCTTGAATTATAACTATGTAGAATATATAATATAGAGAGTAATTTTTCTCTAGAAAAGCTTCTTGAATGGTAGGAAAAATGAAGAGCTTAGCTTCCTATTTATAGAAAAATGAAGTTTCATTAATTGCATTTTTACCTCGACTAATTACACTTTGCACCCTAAACTTTACTTATTTTTTCTCCACCAAACGACTTCATCATGACAACATGATGACATCATCTTTGTGCTTCTTTGAGGATGATGTCATTCTTACATCATGCTTGCATCATCCTTTCGTGTGATTGGTCGAAAAATGTTCACCTGGATTGCCAGTTTGATTTCATTGGTTCTGATTGGTCCATTTTAATTTCTAGTTTTTGTAATCGTGCTAGTTTTCCCCAGTTTGGTTATCCTAACTTGGTTTTATCTAGCTTGACTCTGATTGGTCAATAATTAATCATACTTGAATGTGATTGGTCAAAAAATCTTCATCTGGATTCCCAGTTATAATCTAGTTAGTTTTCAATTAACTAGTTAAATAGTATAATACATAAGTATTTATGCGTATTTTGTTCTGTATAATACATTGTATAATATTCGTATTCTACTGGTATGATACCTCGTATTATTCTTGTATTAATCTCGTATAATCTTTCGTATAATTCTCGTATTATACATTAAAGTATACTCGTATTATTCTTTCCGTATTCAGTACGTATTCATCCCGTATACGTGAATAGTAATCTCCACAAATATTTTGGGTAAAAAATTTTTTTAGTCAAAATGCATCTAATGTCAATAAAAATGATATTCATGAATGTGAATTTTCAAAATTCGAAAGAAAAAATTCTAAATGAATAGTGTTTTCCCGTTTTTTGAGTTAAACTTTTATTGGCTAAATCGCATCTATACTTCATATAAATCATATTTTCATGAAATACGATATGTCAAAATATTGAAAAGAACAGTAAAAAAGACGACAAACGTTTTCTCATAAATCGTGACGTTTTTGTCTTTTTCTCCAAAAAAATTTATCGGTTCTCTGACATCTAAACCTCATATTAACACTATGTTGTGAAATGTAAGAAGTCCTACAGATAAAAGAAACAGTCAAACGAATGAAAAATGTCATCTCGTGAATAGTGCTTTTACACGTTTTTCGAAAGAAACTTTTGTTGACTGTTACGTGTTTTCAAAGCGCGGGGAGGATTAATCTTGAAACGGAATGTCAATTTGACCTACACGTTTCCCTCAATAGCCTAGGTTATTTTTTAGGGTTTAGGTTTTAACTTTTTTTCCAATTTAGGTTTTTGCCTTAAATTGACTTCTGATTTTTAATAAGTATTAAGGTTAAGCACTCAAATCAAAATAAAAATCCTACACATAGATATTTCACATATCACATTTAAAAGCTCAATTCAAGCTTTACAATTCACAGAACACAAATTAGGTTAAAAATATTTAACCTCTTAATTGTATACGATCGTAGTTTCGCGTCGTATATATATTCTTTCAGATAGCTCAAGGTATGCTTGAGCAATCCTTCATTAGGTTTTGAATTGACAACCTTGCTTAGATCTTGTTAGATCACTTTTGAAATGTTTGGGACATTACATGACATTTGAAATAAGATCCTTATTCTCACTAACAAATCTTTAACTAGATTTACCGAATTATATAAGGAGGGTAATATAGTTTGATGAAAATAGTGGGAGACACCATTTTAAATAAAGATCTAATTTATTTTGGTAATTAATAAAATGAATGCATGTTAATGTTGTTAATAATTCACTTAAAGAATATTGCTATGTTTAATTCACTAACACTGCATAACATATTAGATGCTAATAACTCAATCGAACCGAATTGTTCGGATTAATTAAACAAATTTGATAATAGTTCTCAATGCTGAAAAACTAGCAAAATGTCCTAAATTTGTCTTTCCCTGCAAACGTTGCTGACTAAGCCTATGAGGAATTTATTGTTATTTTAAGAAATAGCAAGATGATGCAAAGGTGGCTCAATGCATCATGCTCGCATCTATAAGTATCGAGTTACAGTGTCACCACGAGAAAATGATGCACCTACTATATTGTTGCACATTCAATAGTTGTTTGGTGAGCAAAGTAGGTCAACTAGATATAAGATATCTAAGGAGTTCCTCCGATCTATAATAACCAATGGCACTACAGTAAAAACACGTGTCCTCAAGATGATCAATCCGATTGATCAATTAGGACACCTAGGTTTTGTCAAATATGAAGAGTTGAGTCAAGATTCGATCTTGTAGTCATTCACTGACTCTTTTTCACAAATTATTGTGAACTTTAACATTAATAAGCTTGAAGTCAGTTTACCTGATTTGCTTAAATATGTTGAATACAGTTGAGAGTCACTTTCCTTCCAAGGAAAACCAAGTCTTACTAGTAGATGAATCTTCTAAGTTGAAGAAGATGGCCAAAGGTGTAAGACCCCAAATTTTATGAAATACAAAATTTAATTTTTCTTCATATATATATTTTTCCTAAAACAGTAGGTGGTCAAATTGATAAGGTTAAAAGTTAAGGATGTTATTTGCAAAATTTATTATGTCGGACAATATTCGTTTGGTCGGAGAATATTCGTTTTATCGAGGAATATTCGATTCGTACGACGGTGCCGAAATAACAAAATAATGGTGGACCCCCACAACGACTTATTGTCGGATATAGAAAGCGACATACGTAACATTTCTAAATAAATATAGTCAACGGTATTATCATCTTGAACTATTAAAATACCCGATGGTAAAGGAATAGTAACACACGGTATTGCACAGTAGCACACGATATTGCACAGTGTTTCATATTATTAAACTGATAAAGTGGTTAATGTACTATATTGACGTTATTGAACCAATAATTGTCACATGCGTAATAATTCATATTATTGAGCTGATAATTGTTACAGTAGCATATGCACAATAATTCACATTACTGAATCAATAATTGTCATTACACAATAACGTGTTATTTTCTTATTTATTTTCAGCATTATTGTTATCTCTTTTATGATATTGATTAAACTGTTGTATTCTATTATTAGTTGATTTTCCTGTTTTTCTAACTCGAAAAGCCAACTACACTACATTTACAACAATTAGCCATAATAATGAATAATTGTGAATTATTGTTGAATAATTGAATTGATAAAGTTATTTATTTTTATTATGATAAATTATATAAAGTTGTTTGTTTTTATATATAAAGTTAATTTATTTATTTAAAGTTAGTTGTTTTATATATAAAGTAAATTGAATGGTATAGATTAAAAGATGATCTTTAAATGAATGATTTAGATTAAAGAAATCTTAAAAGATAAAATGAGTGGTATGGATTAAACATTATCTTGAAATATACGGTTTGTATTAAATTAGGAAATCTTGGTGATGATAAGATTTTTGCTATAAATAGAGGCCTTAACTTAAGGATTATTCATAAAAAACATCCTTGCTTATTCTTTCTTTCACTCTCCAAATATTTCTTTGTATAAGTTCTCTTCAAGTGTGCTAAAGTCATCTTGAGTATTTGTAAAGATCTGTAAGTGTACGAGTACTGATGAAGTTGACCAACTTCATATCCAGTCACGTGTTAAGGTAAGGGATACCATTTTTTTCATCTTTCATTATTCAAACTTACTATGGTAAGAGATTATCATTATTTGATTCTCAAAAATAATATCGCTTCTTTCTCACTTGTAAGATGTGTCATTTATTTTCATATATTAATTTGTGGGAATAATCTTACTACGCGGACTACCGCATGTTTGGTGAATAACCTTTCGTATTCATTCCTTATTAATTTGTGGGAATAACCTGACTACGCGGACTATTGCATGTTTGGTGAATAACCTTTCGTATTCATTCCTTATTAATCTCTAAGAATAACCGGGTCTAGCAGGGGAATGGAGTGACGGTCCGAGTGATAGCTATTGCAGTCTTCACATGTTGTATATAGTGTAGCAATAATAGTGAAGACTTAGTTGTGTATTATTGAGTTTTGTATTTCTGTTCTATGTACTATTTGTATTAGAAATTATGTATTTTGTGGCGTCTCAAATTGGGCTATGTAGACCTAGTTTTGGGGACGTCACAAAAGGTGTTTCTGAGGAGTCAGAAAAGATAGAGGGCAATAAAAGGTTAAACAAATGACATAAATAAAAGTGATCCCGATGGCAAAGGAGTTTGCTTTTATTGCGATAAACTGGGACACTAGAAGAGGAACTGCAAGGCGTATCTTGCAGTAGTTAAGCAGATGAAACTTAGTGAAGCTTCAACTGCAAATATAGATTTGTTCATAATAAAATAGTACTTTCTATAAGTCAAGTTCTACTTGGGTATTAGATATCGGCTGGTGGTCTTGAATATGCAAACCGTTGCAGAGACTAGGCAAAAGTAGAAGGTTGAACTAAAGATAAGTAATCTTGTGCATGGGGAATGGAGCAAAAGGTTGTTGCATTAATTATAGGAATTTACAGTTTAGCATAGCATACGGGCAAGTCTACTTAGTTAGTAAGATGTTATTATGTTGATTACTTGATGGACTTTATAAACTTGATATACATGAAAGTATTTTAAAATTGAACAAACTAAAGGAAAAGAGATGATATGAATCATACATTCATGCAACAATATTAACTCAGTCATGTTAATTGAAGAAGACTAAATAAGTTATATAAAGATAGGTTTTAGAGCCTTTTGATTATGAATCAAATACAACTTGTGAATCTTGTATCATGAACAATATGACTAAATCTCCATTTACTGGACATGGAGAGGAGTTACAGAGTTATTGGAGATGGTACACACAGTCGTGTATGGGACCTATGACAACAAATGCAAGAGGAGGGTATTCATTCATTACTTTCACTGATGATTCTAGATTTCGATATATGTATTTAATGAAATATAAATCCAAATCGTTTTAAACGTTCAAAGAATTCAAAAGTGAAGTATAGAAACTAAAGGCCAAAAATATTAAAGTTCTTCGATTAGATCGACAAGGGAATACTTAAGAAATAAGTTTCTAGATCATCTCAAGTGAAATGGTATTCTCAAACAATGGACATGGTGATGATCCATGATGACTTATACCAATCTTCCAGTATCCTTTTAGGGTTATACCTTAGTAACAGCCGCATATCTACTAAATAAGGTACCTTCAAATTATATCCCTAAGACTTCATATGAGTTATGGATAGGGAGGAAACCAAGTCTTAAATATGTTGAGATTTGGATTGTCCAGCTTATATCAAAAGGTTTGACAGTGATAAGCTTGGGACAAGATTTAATAAGTGTAAACTTGTGAGATATCCTAAAGAAAGTTTAGGACATCACTTCTATGATACGACTAATTAAAAGGTGTTTGTTGAAACACGCTACCTATAGGAAAAGAAATTTTTCCTTAAAGGGTTAGTGGGAGTAAAATAGATCTTGAAGAAGTTCAAGAACCACAAAATACTACAGATCAAGTGAAGGAATCTGTATAAGTAGATAAACCTATTGTGCCACAAACAAGTCGTAAATCTGGTTTAGTACCGAAGATACCTGAATGGTATGGATTCATCATAGATAACGATGATGAGGTACGCGTCATAGTGGATGATGATCCAGTTACATACGATGAGGTATGAGTATTAGATACTCAAGAGAAATGACTACTGATCATAAAATTCAAAATGGGTCTTTGGAGAAAGACTAAAGTAGATGGCAAGGTGGAGACCTATAAGACCTGACTAGTGGTAAAAAGATTTCAAATAAGGTCAATGAGTTGACTAAAATGAAACTTTTCACTAGTGAAAATACATCTATCAATTCGGGTTTTACTTGAAGTTGTAGCTTACTAAACAAAATGATGTATATATGCTACAACCAAGAGGATTTGTCTCCATACAGATGGAGTAAATCAAGTACGAAAGTTACAACGCTCCAATTATGGATTGAAACAAATTTCTTAAAGATGGAACATCCGTTTTGATGAGACAATAAAAGAAGTTTGTTTTTATCAAAGACGAGGATGAATCAAGTGTGTAAAAAGGTTAATAGGAGCTCTGTGACGTTCCTAGTATTATATGGTGATATAATACCAATAAAGAATGACATGCCGATACTACAATCAGTAAAGAGTTGTCTAAAAACTTCTCCTTCAAAGACTTGGGAGATGCATCCTAACATTCTATTCCGGATAAAGGTCTATAGAGATAGATCATAAAGGATGATCGGCTTAACCCAAGGACTGTATATTAATTCGTTGATATGTACTAGACTTGATATTACTTATGTATGATAAATATATATCAGTTCAATTATAGAGAAGAACATTAGAAAAGAGTTTCTAATGATGTGTCTGATATAAAACTAGAGGGCTTAATAGACTCAAGTTTGTTCAGACTAACCAAGATAACAGTATATCCATTTTAGGTAATATGATTACTTTGAACAGTGCTGCAGTGAGTTGGAAAAGTTTCAAACAACAAAGAGTTGTTGATTTAGTGACAAAGACATAGTAAATAACTATAAGTTAAGCTGTAAAGGTGATTGTTTGGTTCAACAGGTTCATTACAGAACTTATAATGGTTCCTAGCATTAAAGGAGTTTAATTTGCCAAAGAACCTAGGTCTCATCTAAAATCCAAACATATATTGTAGCACTTTCATATGATTAAATGAATCATTGAAAAGGAGACGACACCATAAAGATGACAAGCTCTTAGAACAACATTACAGATCCATTAACTAAAGCATTTACTAAGTAATTTATACGCCACTTAGAGAAGAATGGTATGGGGATACAAAGGGCGATTGACTTTAGTGCAAGTGGGAGATTGAAAGTAGTATGCCCTCATGCCAATCACATTTGATGTGATAAGCATATACTTTGTAATCTTATTCGTTTATTAATAAAAAGAATCAAGGCATTTCTTTATTCATGATTAATTACATGAATTAATCAAATGGACAAACACATAGTTTTCGAGCAATGCTTTTAGAACCATGATGAGGATCATGCTAATGAGATCTAAATTCAAGATAGCTCAAAACTAAAAATTTTCCTAATCATTGGATTACTTAAATGGGGATTAGTGAATCCGGATAGATTAGTACATACTATGTTCGCTCTTATGAAGAGGATGATTAATCTCATAATCATTTGTATAGAGACACTAAAGCAAGTATGTAGGTGCTTATTAGAGAATAAGTTCACTGAACGTGACTCGCTCAAGGAACACCTAATAGAGTCTTACTTGTCTGTCAATAGAAGTTCCTTTTGTGATAGTAGTACAAGTGATCCTTGGACTTGAGATCATCATAGTATCTTGTGTATGATGAATTATATTTTGATATATTACCTAAAACCTTTAGGGTGTATCAAATGGTATGATCGGGTATAATAAGTCATATATAGAGATAGGTGAATGATCAACAAAGAATTTACCACTTCTAGTAAAAGAAAAGAATATCCTATGTGATTCGATAAATGACAACTCAGTAGTCCTTGGCCAAGGTAGAATGAAAATTAGAAAGTAGTTTCTAATTTATATTAATTAGAGTTATTCATTTGAGGATCGAAATACATATAATCAAATAAAATAAGATTTGATAGTTATATCATGTCTTATATTTGATTGGGACGTTGTGAGGTAGAAGGATTGAATTGTACAGTAACTATTCATTGAATAGGTTCTTTTGTGATTAAATGTTGAAATCTATATTATCTGAAAAGTTGTTGATCGCTAAGGGGGTTTACCCTTATTATGGAATAAATATTATTTATTTAAATGATTTAAATAGTTTAATTTATTTATATAAATAAGATTAGAATAGTTCTAATTAATTTATTCTATAACCGGTTTAATATGGAGAACCTAAAGAGTCACACTGCAAAAGAAAAATAAATGTTTAAGAAGTAAATGACAAATTGTAATAATGAATTAAGTATATTTAATTTATACTATGGGGATAGAATAAATTAAATAGCTTAATATTTATTATTTAGTATTTTAGAAATACTAATTATAAATTAATAAGAGGAGTCTTATTATTATTATTTAGTTCCTAAATGTTTTATGAATTAATTAATAAGAGTACTCTCATAATTGATAATTAAGTTCCTAAATAGTTTAGGAATTATAATTATTATATTAAATTAATTAAGTTCCTAATTATATTAGGAGTTTAATAATAAATAAAAAACCTATTCCTAAAGGTATTAGGAAGGTTTACTAAATCTATAAATAAGAGAAGTCTTATTATGGATTAAGGTAACATACATACACTTCCATAAGTTTTGAGAGAGTACTCACATATTCTCTAGAGAGAGAAAACTAGGGTTTGTCATCACCCACTTCTTGAATTATTAGTATTCCTTGGTGGATCACCTCTATAGGCCAAACACTTGGGTGGCTAACATTGATCATTGGAATCTAATCGGTGAAATTCAAGGATAACGCGAAGGATTTGGAGGTGAACTTGTACCCGTTGAATCTTTGAGTTCTATAAGGGTATATCTCTAACTTCTTCTTTATTAATTAATAGATACGCATAAAGGTCGATCCTGGATTATGGTTTGTAAATTTTTAAATTTGATTTTACCATGCTTCCGCTATTTTATGCAATTTGATTACGTCTATGAATTTTACAAATCAACACTTTATGGTAAGCAACGTAGGACTACTAGAAATCTAATATCTAAGGAGCCCTTTAGATCTCAGATAACTGATGACACTACCGTTGAGACTCATGTCCTAAATATTATCAATCTGGTTGAACAACTTGGACAATTAGGGTTCCTGATAGATGAGGAGCTGAGCCAAGATTTGATCTTGCAATCACTCCCAAGCACCTTCTCACAATTTGTTGTGAATTTTCACATGAATAAATTTGACATCAGTTTACCTAAGTTACTTAACATGTTGAAAACTGCGGAGGGTCACTTCCTATCCAAGAAGGACAATTTTGTTGGTGGATGATTCTTTCCAAAAGAGGAAGAGGCCTAAGGGTTCTTTTGAAAAGAAGTAAAAGAACAAGGCTAAGGGCAAGTTGAAGGAAAATGACAATAAGAAAGCTGATCTTGATGGCAAAGAAATATGCTTCCATTGTTACAAGTCCGGTCACTGGAAAAGGAACTACAAGGAGTATCTTGTAGATCTAAAGCAGAAGAAGCTTGAGAAGCATCAACTTCAGATCAAGGTTTGTTCATGATTGAAATAAATCTTTCTATAAGTTAAAGTTCTACTTGGGTGTTTGATACTGGCTATAGTTCTCACATATGTAATACTATGCAAGGACTAAGCAGAAGTAGAAAGATAAACAAAGATAAAGTTCTCCCACACGTAAGGAATGGAGTAAAGGTTGTTGCAATAGCCATATGAATTTATTGTTTAGCACTGCCTACAGGCAAGTCCATCAATTTAAATAATGATGATTATTATGTTCCAGTACTTCTTAGAAATATTATTTCTTTTTCTATGTTGGACAATGAAATTCATATTATAATTAACAATAATAGTTGTTCTATTTATAATGATAATGTTTTGTATGGTACTGGTAAATTGCACAATGGACTTTATTTACTTGACTTACATGAAAATATATTACAAGTTGAACAAACTAAGAAAAGGAAAAGAGATAATCTAAATTATACCTTTATATGGTACTGTAGAATATGTTATATTACTGAAACAAGATTAAACAAGTTGCATAAAAACGGGCTTTTAGAGCTGTCTGATTATGAATCTTGTCTCATGGGTAAAATGACTAAATCTCCTTTTAATGGAATAGGAGAAAGAGTTACAAAGTTGTTAGAGTTGGTACACACAGATGTATGTTGGCCTATAACAACTCATGCATGAGAAGGGTATTCTTATTTTATTACTATCACTGATGATTATTCAAGATTTAGATGTGTATTTGATGAAATATAAGTCATCACATTTGAAAAGTTCAAAGAATTCATAAGTGAAATAGAGAAACAAATTGACAAAAGTATTAAGATTATTCGATCGTATTGAGGTTGTAATATCCCAAATATTTCCAAAGTGATCTAACAAGATCTAAGAAATGTTGTCAATTCAAAACCTAAGATCGATTGCTCAAGCATACCTTGAGCTATCTGAAAGAATATATACGACTCGAATCTACGCTAGTATACACCTAAAAGGTTAAAAATCTTTAACCTAAATTATTTTATGTGATTAGTAAAGCATGAATTGAGCTTTTAAATGTGTTGTATGAATTATCTATGTGTAGGATTTTGTGTTTTGGTTCAAGTAGTTAACCTTAACACTTACTAAAAATCAGAAGTCAATTTAGGGCAAAAATCTAAACTGGAAAAAGAGTTAAAACCTAAACCCTAACCCTAACGTCTAAACCCTAGGAAATAACCTAGGCCCTTGAGCAAAATGTGAATGTCAAATTGACATTCCGTTTCAAGATTCAACCTTCCCATGATTTGAAAACACGTAACAGTCAATAAAAATTTTTCTCGAAAAATGTGTACAAGCACTATTCACGAGGTGACGTTTTTCATTCGTTTGACTGTTTCTTTCATCTGTAGGACTTCTTACATTTCACAACATAGTGATAATATGAGGTTTAGATGCCAGGGAATCAATAAAATTTTCTTGGGAAAAAGACAAAAAAGACACAATTTACGAGAAAACGTTTGTCGTCTTTTTCAACGTTCTTTTCAACGTTTGGACTTTTTCATTTCACGATATAGCATTTATACGGGGAATAGATATTAGGGGGCCACTGATATTTTTTCCAAATTAAAACGTAAAACGCACTTCAAAGGGAAACGCTTTCTATTTTTGATCAAACCGTTGAAGGATATAGTGTTTGTATGCAACAACGATGCGTAATAAGCAATAAAAGTTTTTCTTGAAAAGCGCATCGAGAATAAGACGAAATAGGGAATAGACGAAAAATATTTTTTTTGACTTTTTGGTCGTCTAACCATTTTCTGAGAAATGGTCGACAAAAACACTATTCACCAAAAAATGTGTCAAGTCTTTTGGACTTTTCACTTTACAGAAAAGTGTTCATTCAGAACAAAACTCAGTAATATCAAAATTTTATATCAGTAGAAGTTAACCATTTAGTTGGAATCAGACTGTTATATAATTAACTGTTAATTCATCCGTATTGTTTTCATCAAACGGAACACGAGATAGGTTAACATTAAATTTGAATAATCAAAATTATCAGATTAATACCTAATTATATTATTCAATCATAAGTTGTGTCTAGAATGAAAAAAATTTATCAATCGCATTGCCCGGTAGGTATATTTGAGAAAAATATACGGAAGATTATCCGAGATTAATTCAAGGAAAACTTTGAGGGTCAAACGAGACATCATATTAATACTGTATGATGTATTTTATTAATAAAATACATATATGTAATTAAAACTTATATTACTAATGCGAAATATTTTAAATTAATCGCACGCGATTTATCCGATACACCGAAATCGGAAGAAATAATGACAAAACAGCTTGGGAAGCTTTTAGAAGCTAGTGGGCGGTTTTGGCTTGGAAAATATCTAGATATTATTCTAGTTTTATTAATTAAATAATGTGCGAAATGACTAAAATGCCCTTGGCTTTTAAACTAATGATCAAACTACCCCGACCCTTGGTTTTCCTATAAATAGAGAGCTAACCTCATTCATTTCTTCAATAATTTTCAAAGCAAAATTCCTATAATCAAGAGACTGCAAAGAAATAGTTATAGCTTGCAACAATAAAATGTACGATTCTTAATCGTTATTATGCTTAAAGTTTTATTTTATCGATGAGGCTCAAGAACATAAGTCGTAGCCATGTACGATTTTTCGTTCTTCGTGTTCCTTATGATTTGAGCAAGTCGTTGTTATGTCAAATTTCATTTCATAGTTTAATGCTCAAGAACATATGTCGTAGCCATGTACGGTTTATCCGTTCTTCGTATGTTCTGGAACGCTATTATAAATTGTTATAATTAAGTAAACAAGTTGTTATAATGACCAAATTTTATCAATTATAAAGTGTTATAATCACATCTATAAGCAGTTATAATGCTCAAATTATTTCAAGTATGAAATCCAAACGCTCAAGAACATAAGTCGTTACCATGTACGATTTTTCATTTTTCATTCTTCATGTGTTCTTGAGCAAAAGTCATAATTTCTACATAAGTAGGTTTATGATTTGGTAATTTAGTGTTATGGGATGATGAAACATGATGGTCTTGCTAAACAATGCTTGTGGCATCAAGGTTTAATAGTCGAAATGAAGAACGATGAAACTTTGTTCTTCGTGTTCTTCGATTCGTTCTTCGTGTTCTTGAGAAAAAGTCATGAAATCTTATATAAGTAGGTTTATGATTTTTTTTTATTTTTATGTTATGAAATGGTATTGAGTGTTATAACATGTTATCTTAGCAAATTAATGCTTGAGGTATCATGTTTTACCAATCGGATCAAAGAAAGATAAGTTTAATATACTCGCAGAATATTTTTGCAAATTTCCGAAAATTTAAAGTCTGAATCTGCCTTAGAAACCTTAATAAAAGTTGTAGATCATAAAATTATACGCAATTAAGACTCAATAATCACTCAAAAATATTTTCGTATGACAAAGTTATGGCTGTTACTATAAAAGAGGTCAGAAATATGAATCCGTTTTAGAGCAGTCCTATTATTGGCAAAATATGTGTAAATCAGTAAGGAATCTCGAACTTTGGTCTGAACTAAAGTTGTAGATACGGAAGTTAAGAACGCGTGAAATTTTGAAAGACTAAAAAATGTTTTAAAACGAAGAAGTTATGGCCGTTTAACCGAGCCGAGATCTGGCAGTCCAACAATCTGCCCAAATCCAAAAATTTGGCTTAAAAATGAGTTTTTGAGTTAGCCAATTTTCCAAATAATTTCACCTATTAAAATAGTCTAGTTAATTTATTCTAAGACTTATTCAAAAGAAAAATTTGATAAACTAACATTCGGGGTCGCGTAACCCTTTTTGTAGGCGTTTGACGATTTCCCGGGAAAACCCTAAAATGGTTTTAAGGCAAGTCTTCTAACTCTTGCTATGTGCTACTTGTTTAGTATTGTTAAAATGATAAATGAGATGTATAATTTCATGTTATTATGCAATAGATGATATGTGAATTCTTTAATTGATGTTTACAAGCCTTCTAACTGTTATGTGTTATGTTTACGATCTATGAACATGATTTATACACTTTGTGTGTCAATGTGATATAAATTATTGGAACGTGAGTTATATGTGATATTAAATGGAGAATTATGTTCAGTCAATGCATGTTAAAGTTTATATGAAAGCATAAACTGCGTATGTGCTGTATGTTAGACTTGTTAAGCCGTCGTGCTCATTCTTGCGAATAAAACCTTATTTGCAGATTAAAGATGAATGTTAAGAAGTTCATGAACGTAAAGATGAAGCATAGATTAGGTTTTCATGTTTATTACTTGTATTTGTATAAGTCATAACGATTGTTGTAATACGAACAAACAAATATGTAACCGAATATTGAATGAATGATATAAATTATTATCATCAGAATGTTGTTATGTCTTTATTTTGATATAACATATAATTGTTAAGACTTAACATAGTATTGATAATGATCTACTTATCTGGATGAGGATCGGTAAATAACTTGTGAATGTTGTACATCCGAGACAGGACTAAGCGATGTTGACTGGTCAAATCCATCGTTAAGGTTCCTCAGACCCAGGTATAACTCGTTATTACTATTCTGAATACCATATAAGTAGGATTATTGATATGAAGAGATATCACTATAAACAAATATGTTTCGAATGAGGGTTTTAACTAGTTGGGTAATGTTCTGTACGGAAAGAGAATTTTGCACCGGACAAAGATACAACCATTTGTCACGGATAAAGATGTAAACATTTATCACGGGTGAAGATACAAACATTCACCGCGAGATTCTCTGTTCCCAAGAGCCATCCTAATGATTTAATAGCGTGGATATTGGAACATGTAAAGTTATAGAATATTTAAATCTTAAGGTTAGAATTGCACCGTTATATATGGTGTTATCCATTTATACGGATGAAATACAAGTTGATACTTGTATACTTATGAGACTAAGATCAAGTTAAGATCCTGGGACAAAGTTAAGATAAATTTTAATGTATAGTCTAAATAAGAGTAATTCAACCAATATGATTATGGGATCATTGGTTAAGTCAATAGACGTACAAAATTAATGCACAAGGTCCGCTGCATCGAAAGCGCAGGGATTTTGGGGGGCGATACAGTTGGTATCAGAGCAGTGGATTATAGTTTCAAGGTAACAAGTACCTTGGAGTATAATCTGATGGACTAAGAAGAAATGGACTTGTGAGGAGTCCGTGAATAATTAAAAGATATGTATAAATTGAAAGTAGTATGCCCTCAAGCCAATCACATTTGATGTGATAAGCATATACTTTGTAATCTTGTTCGTTTATTAATAAAAGAATCAAGTCATTTCTTTATTCATGATTAATTACTTGAATTAATCAAATGGATAAACCCATAGTTTTTGAGCAATGCTTTTAGAACCATGATGAGGATCATGCTAATGAGATCTAAATTCAAGATTGCTCAAAACTAAAATTGTTCCTAATCGTTGGATCACTAAAAAGGGGATTAGTAGATCCGGATAGATTGGTACATACTATGCTTGCTCTTATGAAGAGGATGATTGATCTCATAATCATTTGTGTAGAGACACTAAAGCAAGTATGTAGGTGCTTATTAGAGAATAAGTTCACTGAACGTGACTCGCTCAAGGAACACCTAATGGAGTCTTACTTGCCTGTCAATAGGAGTTCCTTTTGTGATAGTAGTACAAGTGATCCTTGGACTTGAGATCATCATAGTATCTTGTGTATGATGAATTATGTTTTGACATATTCTTTAAAACCTTTAGGGTGTATCAAAGGGTATGATCGGATATAATAAGTCATACATAGAGATAGGTGAATGATCAACAAAGAATCTATCACTTCTAGTAAAAGAAGAGAATGTCCTATGCGATTCGATAAATGACAACTCAGTAGTCCTTGGCCAAGGAAGAATGAAAATTAGAAAGTAGTTTCTAATTTACATTAATTAGAGTTATTCATTTAATGGTCGAAATGCATATAATTAAATAAAATAAGACTTGACAGTAATACCATGTCTTATATTTGATTGGGACGTTGTGAGGTAGAAGGATTGAATTGTACGGTAACTATTCGCTGAATAGGTTCTTTTGTGATTAAATGTTGAAATCGATATTATCTAGAAAAGTCGTTGATCGCTAAGGGGGCTTACCCTTATTATGGAATAAATAGTATTTATTTAAATGAATTAAATAGTTTAATTTATTTATATAAATAAGATTAGAATAATTCTAATTAATTTATTCTATAACCGGTTTAATATGGAGAACCTAAAGGGTCACACAGCAAAAGGAAAATAATTATTTAAGAAGTAAATGTCATAATTGTAATAATGGATTAAGTATATTTAATTTATACTATGTAGATAGAATAAATTAAATTGCTTAATATTTATTATTTAGTATTTTGAAAATACTAATTATAAATTAATAAGAGGAGTCTTATTATTATTATTACTATTATCATTATTATTTAGTTCCTAAATGGTTTAGGAATTAATTAGTAAGAGTACTCTCATAATTAATAATTAAGTTCCTAAATAGTTTAGGAATTATAATTATTATATTAAATCAATTAAGTTCCTAATTAGATTAGAAGTTTAATTAAAAACTCTATTCCTAAAGGTGTTAGGAGGGTTTACTAAATCTATAAATAAGAGAAGTCTTATTATGGATTAAGGTTACACACATATACTTCCATAAGTTTTTGGGAGAGTACTCACATATTCTCTAGAGAGAGAAAAACTAGGGTTTGTCATAACCCACTTCTTGAATTATTATTATTCTTTGGTGGATCACCTCTAGAGGCCAAACACTTGGGTGACTAATGTTGATCATTGGAATCCAATCGGTGAAATTCAAGGAGATCGTGAAGGATTTGGAGGTGAACTTGTACCCGTTGAAGCTTTGAGTTCTACAAGGGTATATCTCTAACTTCTTCTTTATTAATTAATAATTGCGCATAAAGGTCGATCCTGGATTATGGTTTGTAATTTTTTTAAATTTGATTTTACCATACTTCCGCTATTTTATGCAATTTGATTGCGTCTATGAATATTACAAACCAACAGTGGCATCAAGAGCCAAACGTTATGCGAATTATTAATTGTTTTGATTCCATATGTGTATGGGTATGTGTTTAGAATAATTTATTGGGTATAATTTGTTGTATAAAATTATTAATTTTTTAATATCAAAATTGGTTACCGAAATTGAATCACGGCTGGCTTATTTTATGTGAATTGGATTCACGGCAATTCATGTATGCTTCATAGTTTCGGTAATATTTTCGGATTATATATATATATATACTGAAAAGCAACAAGGCCACGGTTTGAAAAGCAACCCACGAATTGGATTCGGATTAAAGGAAAGAAAGCAGCCGAAAGTATATATTCATTGATTACCGAATTGGGTTAGCACTTAGCAACATAATTTGGTTTAGGATATATATATATATATATATATATATGATATATTGGTAAAGCTGCTACGGAATTGAGATTGTCCCAAATTGTTTGTCTCGATGGCATGCTTATTAAAAGGAAGAGGCTGGCGTGTTCGGTATAATATATATATTTATATATATATATGATATATTGATTGCTTGTCCCGAATTGATCGTCGCCAACAAGGAAGTAAAAGCAGCTGCGCCTATTTCGGTTTTGCTGAGCCAAACTTTCGGTATTGTATTTTTTATATATATATATATATATATATATATATATATATATATACACACTATTACCGAAAGTATATATATATTTATAATATATATATTAATTAACCAAACAGTTTGGTAATTTTTGTGCAGATTTAAAGTTTCAAAATAAAAGAGTTTATTTTGGGTAATTTTAAAATAATAAAAAAATAAATAGTTTATTTTAAAATAATTTTTTAATTAAAATAAAAAGTTTATTTTAAATATGAAATTGGATTTCATGCAACTTTAATGGTTCATTAAATAATACCAATACATATATGGAATAATTTATTTAATTCATGTGATGAATATTATTTATTGATATATATGTTGATATATATGATAATAAATGGAATTGATTATGGACTATTTGACCAATGTGATTGGATTTAATTTTAAATGGATGCATGAATGAATGGGTTTTATAAATGGGGTCTGCGTACCTCGTCTTTCTAATTTTTCTTATGTATAATTCTATCTCCCTCCTATGTACTTCCCCTTGACTGTTGATCAAGGTTTCTATATATCGTAAATAATTTGTAATAGAATTAGTTAGAATTATTTTGAAGAATTGGAGTAAAGGAGTAAGGAATGCATGAAGACCCATTTGTAATAGAGCCCAAATTTAAATGTAATAGTTATATTTAATTTAATTTATTCTTGCACCATAGGTTTGACCTTTTGGTTCACTTGGTGGCTCTAATGAACCAAATTAGAATAAAAGTCCATAATCAATCCAAGTAGAATATAGTATTCTATATGTGCATGTTAATTATATATATTATATATTATCCAAACATGTTTCGCATGTTAAATAATATGACGCGTATTTTATATATATATGTGCATGCGCGCTAAATAAGATGAGATAATTAATATTAACAAACCCCTCATGATGTAGAATAAATATTATTTATAAAATGAATTAAAATGTTTAATTCATAAATTAAAAGGAGTTTAATTCAGTTAAATAAAATTAGAATTGTTCTAATTTATTTATTCTACTACTAAAATATTAAGTTATAACGTTCAAAGATATTTGGAATATCGAACGTCGCCTTCTAGCATGATAAAACGATAGAGTATCAAATAATCAATATACATTTGTTGTGCACACACAAGGCTTATATCGATCATTTGAGATGTTGTTTTATCACATTTGATGCTTATAAAGGAATTGAACATTACTGTTTTGTTGTGCACACACAAGGGCAGTATTTTTCTCTTTACTATATGAAAGTGCTAGGTTGGACTTAACTTAGATAATTTTGATTTGGATGTGCACACACATGATCATAATAATCTAAGAGGTAAAATACAAGGAGTTACATGTTGATGTAATTGACAAAAGTTGTCTACCTATTTGTTTATATATAGTTTGTTGTGCACACACAAGGCTATATATATTTGAAATAGGATCCTTATTCTCACTAGCAAGTTTTTAATTAGATTTGCCGAACTATATAAGAAGAGGGTAATATAGTTTGATGAAAATAGTGGGAGACACCATTTTAAATAAAGACCTAATTAACTTGGTGATTAATAAAATGAATGCATGTTAATGTTGTTATTAATTCACTTAAAGAATATTGCTATGTTTAATTCACTAACACTGCATAGCATATTAGATGCTAACAATTAATCAAACCGAATTGTTCGGATTGATTAAACAAATTTGAGAAAAGTTCTCAATGCTAGAAAACTAGCGAAATGTCCTAAATTTGTCTATCCCTGCAAACGTTGCAGACTAAGCCTCTGAGGAAGAGATTGCTATTTTATTAAATGGCAAGATGATGCAAAGGTGGCTTAATGCATCATGCTCGCATCCATAAGTATCGAGTTACAGCGTCAACATGAGAAAATAGATACACCTACTATATTGTTGCACATTCAATAGTTGTTTGGTGAGCAAAGTAGGTCAACTAGATATAAGATATCTAAGGAGCTCTTCCAATCTATAATAACCAATGGCACTACAGTAAAGACATGTATCCTAAAGATGATCAATCCGATTGATCAATTAGGACACCTAGGTTTTGTAAAGGATGGAGAGTTGAGTCAAGATTCGATCTTGCAGTCACTCGCTGACTCCCTTTCACAAATTGTTGTGAACTTTAACATTAATAAGGTTGAAGTCAGTTTACCTGATTTGCTTAAATATGTTGAATAAGTTGAGAGTCACTTTCCTTCCAAGAAAGACCAAGTCTTACTAGTAGATGAATCTTCTAAGTTGAAGAAGATGGCCAAAGGTGTTTCTGAGGAGTCAGAAAAGATAGAAGGCAATAGAAAGGTTAAACAAAGGACATAAATAAAAGTGATCCTGAGGGCAAAGGAGTTTGCTTTTATTGCGATAAGCTGGGACACTGGAAGAGGAACTGCAAGGAGTATCTTGCAGTAGTTAAGCAGAAGAAGCTTAGTGAAGCTTCAACTGCAGATATAGATTTGTTCATAATGAAATAGAACTTTCTATAAGTCAAGTTTCTACTTAGGTATTAGATATCGGCTGGAGGTCTCAAATATGTAAGCCGTTGCAGAGACTAGGCAGAAGTAGAAGGTTAAACTAAAGATAAGTAATCATGTGTGTGGGAAATGGACCAAAAGGTTGCTACATTAATCACAGGACCTTACAGTTTAGCATTGCCTACGGGCAAATCCATTTAGTTAGTAAGATGTTACTATGTTGATTACTTGATGGATATTGTAACCTTGACTTACATGAAAATATTTCAAAATTGAACAAACTAAAGGCAAAGAGATGATATGGATCATACCTTCATGCAATACTGTTAACTCGGTCATGTTAATGAAACAAGACTAAACAAGTTGTATAAAGATAGGTTTTTAGAGACTTTTGATTATGAATCAAATACAACTTGTGAATCTTGTATCATGGAAAATATGACTAAATCTTCATTTAGTGGACATGGAGAGCGAGTTATGGAGTTGTTAGAGATGGTACACATAGTCGTGTGTGGGACCTATGACAACAAATGCAAGAGAAGGGTATTCATTCATTACTTTCACTGATGATTCTAGATTTCGATATATGTATTCGATGAAATACAAATCCGAATCGTTTGAAACATTCCAAGAATTCAAAAAGTGAAGTATAGAAACTAAATGCCAAAAGTATTAAAGTTCTTCGATTAGATCGAGAAGGGAATACTTAAGTAATAAGTTTCTAGATCATCTTAAGCGAAATGGTATTATCTCACAGTGGACATGGTGATGATCCATGATGAGTTATACCAATCTTCCAGTATCCTTCTAGGGTTATACCTTAGAAACGATCGCATATCTACTAAATCAGATACTTTCTTATTTCCTCCTCAAGACTTCATATGAGTCACGGATAGGGAGGAAACCAAGTCTTAAGTATGTTAAGATTTGGATTGTCCAGCTTATGTCAAAAAGTTTGACAGTGATAAGCTTGGGACAAGATTTGATAAGTGTAAACTTGTGGGATATCCTAAAAAAAGTTTAGGGTATCACTTCTATAATCCGACTAACTAAAAGGTGTTTGTTGAAACACGCTGCCTTATAGAAAAAAAAAAGATTTTTTCTTAAAGGGTTAGTGGGAGTAAAATAGATCTTGAAGAAGTTCAAGAACCACAAAACACTACAGATCAAGTGAAGGAATCTGTATAAGTAGATAAACCTATTGTACCACAACTCAGTCGTAAATCTGGTTTAGTACTGAAGATACCTGAATGTATGGATTCATCATAGATGATGAAGATGAGGTACGCATCATAGTGAATGATGATTCAGTTACATATGATGAGATATGAGTATTAGATACTCAAGAGAAATGACTGATGATCATAAAATTCGAAATGAGTCTTTAGAGAAAGACTAAAGCATATGGCAAGGTGGAGACCTAAAAGACCTAACTAGTGGTAAAAGATTTCAAATAAGGTAAATGAGTTGACTATAATGAAACTTTTCACTAGTGAAAATGCATATATCAATTCGGATTTTACTTGCAGTTGTAGCTTATTATACAAAAGGATGTATGTATGATACAACCAAGAGGATTTGTCTCCATATAGATGGAGTAAATCAAGTATGTAAGTTACAACGATCCAATTATGGATTGAAACAAATTTCTCGAAAATGGAACATCCATTTTGATGAGACAATCAAAGGAGTTTGATTTTATCAAAGACGATGATGAATCAAGTGTGTACAAAGGTTAGTGGGAGCACTGTGACATTCCTAGTATTATATGGTGATATAATACTGATAAGGGATGACATATCAATGCTACAATCAGTAAAGATGTGGTTGTCTAGAAACTTCTCCGTGAAGGACTTGAGAGAAACTTCTCCGTGAAGGACTTATCCCAAGGAATGTACATTGATTTTATGCTAAAGAAGTTTAGCATGAAAGATTCCAAGAAAGGGCTCATGCCGATGAGTTCTGGAATACATCTCTCGAAGAAGCAGGCCCTAAAGACACTTGAAGAGAGAGACCGTATAAGTAAGACTCCTTATGCCTCAGCAATAGGATTTATCATGTATGGGATGATATGTACTTGACCTGATATTGCTTATACATGATAAGCAGATATTAGTTCATTTCTGGAGAAGAATATTAGAAAAGAGTTTCTAATGATGGGTCCGATATCAAACTAGAGGGCTTAACAAACTCAAGTTTGTTCAGACTAATCAAGATAACAGCATATCTGTTTCAGGTAATATGATTACCTTGAACGGTGCAGCAGTGAGTTGGAAAAGTTCCAAACAGCAAGGAGTTGCTGATTTAGTGACAAATATAGTAAATAACCATAAGTGAAGTTGCAAAGGTGATTGTTTGGTTCAACAAGTTCATTACAGAACTTATAATGGTTCTTAGTATTAAAGGAGTTTAATTTGCCAAAGAACCTAGATCTCATCTGAAATCCAAACATATGTTGCAGCACTTTCATATGATTAGATGAATCATTGAAAAGGAGACGACGCCATAAAGATGGCAAGCTCTTAGAACAGCATTACAGATCCATTAACTAAAGCATTTACTAAGCAATTTGTACGTCACTTAGAGAAGAATGGTATAGGGATACCAAAAGGCGATTGGCTTTAGTGCAAGTGGGAGATTGAAAGTAGTATGCCCTCAAGCCAATCACATTTGATGTGATAAGCATATACTTTGTAATCTTGTTCGTTTATTAATAAAAGAATCAAGCCATTTCTTTATTCATGATTAATTACTTGAATTAATCAAATGGATAAACCCATAGTTTTTGAGCAATGCTTTTAGAACCATGATGAGGATCATGCTAATGAGATCTAAATTCAAGATAGCTCAAAACTAAAATTGTTCCTAATCGTTGGATCACTAAAAAGGGGATTAGTAGATCCGGATAGATTGGTACATACTATGCTTGCTCTTATGAAGAGGATGATTGATCTCATAATCATTTGTGTAGAGACACTAAAGCAAGTATGTAGGTGCTTATTAGAGAGTAAGTTCACTGAACGTGACTCGCTCAAGGAACACCTAATGGAGTCTTACTTGTCTGTCAATAGGAGTTCCTTTTGTGATAGTAGTACAAGTGATCTTTGGACTTGAGATCATCATAGTATCTTGTGTATGATGAATTATGTTTTGACATATTCCTTAAAACCTTTAGGGTGTATCAAAGGGTATGATCGGATATAATAAGTCATACATAGAGATAGGTGAATGATCAACAAAGAATCTATCACTTCTAGTAAAAGAAGAGAATGTCTTATGCGATTCGATAAATGACAACTCAATAGTCCTTGGCCAAGGCAGAATGAAAATTAGAAAGTAGTTTCTAATTTACATTAATTAGAGTTATTCATTTAAGGATCGAAATGCATATAATCAAATAAAATAAGACTTAACAATAATACCATGTCTTATATTTGATTGGGACGTTGTGAGGTAGAAGGATTGAATTGTACGGTAACTATTCGCTGAATAGGTTCTTTTGTGATTAAATGTTGAAATCTATATTATCTGGAAAGTCGTTGATCGCTAAGGGGGCTTACCTTTATTATGGAATAAATATTATTTATTTAAATGAATTAAATAGTTTAATTTATTTATATAAATAAGATTAGAATAATCCTAATTAATTTATTCTATAACCGGTTTAATATGGAGAACCTAAAGGGTCACACCGCAAAAGGAAAATAATTATTTAAGAAGTAAATGGCATAATTATAATAATGAATTAAGTATATTTAATTTATACTATGTGGATAGAATAAATTAAATTGCTTAATATTTATTATTTAGTATTTTGGAAATACTAATTATAAATTAATAAGAGGTGTCTTATTATTATTATTACTATTATCATTATTATTTAGTTCCTAAATGGTTTAGGAATTAATTATTAAGAGTACTCTCATAATTAATAATTAACATAATTAATAATTAAGTTCCTAAATAGTTTAGGAATTATAATTATTATATTAAATCAATTAAGTTCCTAATTAGATTAGGAGTTTAATTAAAAACTCTATTCCTAACGGTGTTAGGAGGGTTTACTAAATCTATAAATAGGAGAAGTCTTATTATGGATTAAGGTTACACACATATACTTCCATAAGTTTTTGGGAGAGTACTCACATATTCTCTAGAGAGAGAAAAACTAGGGTTTGCCATAACCCACTTCTTGAATTATTATTATTCCTTGGTGGATCACCTCTAGAGGCCAAACACTTGGGTGGCTAACGTTGATCATTGGAATCCAATCGGTGAAATTCAAGGAGATCGTGAAGGATTTGGAGGTGAACTTGTACCCGTTGAAGCTTTGAGTTCTGCAAGGGTATATCTCTAACTTCTTCTTTATTAATTAATAATTGCGCATAAAGGTCGATCCTGAATTATGGTTTGTAAATTTTTTAAATTTGATTTTACCATGTTTCCGCTATTTTATGCAATTTGATTGCGTCTATGAATATTACAAACCAACATAAATCTTAATACATAAAAATTATTATGTGAAAGAAATATAATGAATAAAGATAAACTCTTTACGAGAATATCTGAAGTTAAATAGACTCATAAAGAGTTCTCAAAGCAAGCAATAAGATAAAATAATCTTATTGGTTTTTGTGTGAAATTGTTTTATAAAAATTAAATGGTATGTTTGGTATTATGTGTAATTATACCTATGAAAGGAGATGAGTAAACTCATAGAGGGATGTTAATGGGAAATTCATTTGGAGATGGTAGAATCTTATTCGGAGATAATCGAAATTCATTTGAAAATTGTAAGAATTAAGCTTATAATAAGTTGTAAATGATAAAGGAATGAATTCAGGAAAATTCATAAGATAGTTAGAGAACGATTAGAGATTGCAATTGAAAACTCATATTAGTAAAACTGATTAGAACGACTCTCTTGTATGGGAAAGAGTTTAATATGCTTTAGAGAACCGATCTAACTACATTGTTGGTATGAATGATTCATGGTCAGTGTTCTCAAAGCGGGTTACACACTGAATGAAATCATTTGAGGATAGTGTTGATGAGATGGGGAATTGATTCATTAGTTCTTGGGTGGAGGAATAACTCAGTTTGCTATATTGATAAGTAAATTAAAATATTGTGTCAACTCTTCTTTGTATATATTCTGAGAAGGTGATTCTTAACTCATATGTTTATTGATTAGTTAGTAGTTGTTACGTCACAACTATAGTTTTAAAAATATTTGTATGTTAGTTACTGAGCGAACAAACCCTTTTTATGGACCTGGGCTATGATATGTTAGTCGAATCGACTTGTGAGATGCGGCTATGACTTGTCTATTCAGTGCGATATTGATAAATGAATCAATGTGCACTGAGACATTTTAATCCCGTATTAATGAGAAGGGGAACTAATATATTTGTTTGTACTTGGTTTAATACAACCAATCAGTTTACTATATTACTATATATTTGCAAAACTTGTGTTATGGTTAGAGAATAATGGAAAAAAAGATAGAGGATTGAGGGTATTTCAAAAATCTTCTAGCTATGATAGATCTTCATGGGTATATTCACACTTGGGTGCCTTTGAAAAGCGTGGTTCACTAGTTGAACTGGTAAATTTTGTTAGTTCTTCACTAGCTATGTTATTCGTATGTCTATGCTAATTGTTTTGGCTAGACGGATTTAATGTGAAGAATAAAAATGATTTATTCATCAACACCCCATTTAACCTGTGACGCCCCGAGATCCCACCTTCCTTAATTAAGTCCAATTATATCTGGATTACACAGTGATTTACTTAAAACCTTATTAACCGGGATCCCGTGCGTTAAACTTTAACCTTTGACCTTTAACATCGTTCTGTTGACCATAAATGCGGTCCATATTTTTTTTTATCTTAAAACTTATTTAACTTACATTCCTTAAACCTGTCTCAGGATCGCAACGTTTACTAACTCTTCATTAGAACTTAGGTCAACCATTATTTAATTGTGACCTAGTCTATTACAATTTCTATAATCATATTTATTCATCATTTAACATACTCTTTAAATAAATTTCGCCATGAAGTATTCATACATGGCCTGACTATACACATGTTCCTGTTCACAAATACCTTTTTACATTCATCTATATCATACATGTCCTTGTCTACTTATAAATGATCCATACATCAACCTGCTTACCTGCTTACCTCATACCTGTATCATGCATAATCTGCTCCATACATATTTTCCATACATGCAAGTTCTAGTATTTGTAGACCCGACTAACATCAGAATACATCAAGCTATAACCTTTACATCTTCTAACTGATAATACATCCATGCACATTCATTACTATGAATTTACAAATTATACACTTCTTTTTCAAATCTAGGTTTAACATTTAAGATCACACTGTTACATCACTTGCATTTATACCATTTACATATAACAACTTTGCCCGTACTTATCCATGCATTCACTTTCCTTACCTTAGCTTAACCGGAACATCCGGCCTTCTTGTACTTTACCTGAAAAGTTAGTTTATAGCAAGAATGAGCATAAAGCTCAGCAAGTTAATCAGCTAACACATTACATGCTTACAATTTATATCTATGCGTCATGCATCCTTTACTTTATCATACTATGCTTAATTTCACATATTGCATTTAACAGTTAGATCACGTAATGGCACGGAGTGCACATCTCAATTATCACATAGTTCACATAGGACAATTAGTATACTTAAGTCTGAAAAACTTGCCTGGTCTGCATTATTTTACTTAACCTTTATTGCACTGCTTGGCCATTCTATCATTCCTTGCCTTGGTTTGCTACATCGAGCATTATCTGTAAACATTCAATCTATATGTATCATTATATGATCATGAACTTTATATAATGTATCAAACTTAAACCATCAACACACGACCATTCGTCTCTAATCATATCACATTTGATGAATTATACCTTAGGTAGGTTTATAATACACCCTAACTCGTTTCCAACATTTTTCATCACTTATAACTTACTTTGGCTTAGCTTTGGGCATGCTATATTATGCCATCCATTATCTCATTATACCACAACACCCTTTACATAGTCCATTTTTATCAATCTAGGGTTTACATAACTCATCTCTATCATTTAGAATCAGAACATTTCATTTTGGGTCAAAAATAACTTATTTTTAAACTCTGCTAACCACGGCCCCGGCCGGCCTTTTGTCCTAGAATCCATGGCCCCGGCCAAAAACTCTCAGCCAAACATGGCCCCGGCCGTGGTTTTGCCTACAAAACCATGGCCCCGGCCGTGGTCCTCTTTTTTGCCAAAAACTGAAATTTTGATTTTTGCTGCTGCTTTGGTGAATTTTAACTCCTTCACCATACATCCAATTAAGCTCAAATTTGGACCACATCTAGTTCTTACTACATAGTATTTTATAAAATTTTCATTTGCCTCATTTGGCTCTTTAAAATTAGAAATACATTTGTCCATATGAGGCCTGTTCAAACAATTTTCAGACTTAGAAAATTTTCAACTTTAAAAACCAAGTTTTACCAACTTTGTGATTTTTTTGCCATAAGCTTTAAAACTCCATTCCAACACTTGTCATAGTTCATATAACTTATATATGACATGTCCAAACTTTCAAAACGATAAAACTTCGCACGAGGCGATAATTGTCCGTAAAAATCCATTTCGAGTCGAAACGATCGATTTCGATCGTTCGAATCTCCTTGTCACTCAAATTGAAATCCGTTGATTACCAAATCGACTCTAACATGTGTATTATCATAAAAATTAAGTGTTTGGCCTCATTTCACCTTTAATTCCTCAAAAATGCCAAAAATCACCTTTTGGTTGAATTTTCACAAACTTTTCAAAATTTTCAAACTTCAACTTAGACTCAACTTGATACATAAATCACCAAACACTACATAGGTTATCATAAACATATTTTACGACTTTACACGTCTCTATAACTTCCAACTGCACATTCCAGTGCACTTTACAGATTATTACGTTATCTACACAAAAAGTATAGCCTAATATTTTGCTCTCCCTTATACAAAACATAATTTCAATCTTTCATTATCCTTTTACACTATCTAGCACAAAGTTTAACTTACATCAAACATAATTAAACCTTCCAACTAGGTTTTCATCAATTCTAACAATATATATCATATAATCAACCATGAATCATAGCTTAATCTTATCTTTTTTTTCTTAAACAAATCATGCTTCTCTTCCATTAATTCACTTAGGATGATCTCTAACATCAAAGATACATATACCATGCATGTTCAACATCTTCACTTTTCGTTTTACTAGCTTCATCAACATCTAGCATATAATCTTCTTTAAATCATAACTTCTAAGCATGACCATGAACCTACATGTACATAATACTCTCATACCCTCCTTTAACCCTTAGGGTTCCACATGAATTACCTTCTTGACACATAATCTCATATAACTTACACATTTAACCATAAATATTTGCATGGCTTCACACAATTCCCAACTTTAAACACTTAGAACACATAATACAAAGTATTAATGCTTAAACATAACTATACCTCCAAGTAGGTTTCTTCTTTTCTTGCTATGAAGTTTGATAAAACTTAAATCTTCCATTTGATGACTACTTTGCTCTTCTTGATCAACTTTTCTAGCAATTCTCTTGAAACCTAGCCTTTCTCTCCTTTTCTCTCTTGAGTTTTCTAGCAACTTCGAATGAGGGATGAAAAAATGAACTAAGAATGCTGATTACTACTAAATATACACATATATGTGCTATACATCTTATTCCAACACTTAACCAAACACTAGTTATGCTTAACCATGTATAGTTAGGGCTATATAAGACAATTCACATTACTAGGCAAGGATAGAATGGTCATTAGACCTAGTTGGGACACCATAATCATTACATAACTTGACAAGGGCATTATAGTCTTTTGTCTCAAAATCTAGAGAATTAAATTCTCATTAATTACATTTGCTTAATTACAATCCATTCCAAGTCCATTTTGATCCAACTTTGTTTCCTTAGGCTTGAATTTTAATCTTGCATCAAATAATACATATCTTACTTGTCCCATATCACTTGTCATACTTTGAACATCAAATTTCATTAATCAAAAATAATTCACCATAAATTTGCAAATTTTGCATAATATGTTATTCTCAATTTCCTACGAACCAATTCGGTTTCACACTCAATCAATTTCAATTCTCGATATCTCCAATAGTCGACTTGCTCAGCTTTCCATCAACCGCTTCCCCGAAAAGCGAACTACGCTCAAATTACCAAAATCCATCATTACTTAACCTAATAAACTCATAAATCCTTTATTACGACTTTTACATCCTTTTTCTTATTTACTTTAACACACGTATGTCCAATTACATCACACTAGAAATCCACATTCTTTCTACTCACATTTGAATATATTACCTTTTGTCTTTACACATTATACTACAACTATCTTATTTCCATCATTCACTATCAGTTCCTCAATAACCTCCACATATTCATATATCAAATCCTTAATATTCCCCAATAAACCGATTAGATCATACGGTTTCTTATTCTTTGCACCCACATACATATTTTGCCTTTCTATTCTCAGATCATTGCCTTTTCAGGCCTATTCATTAATCTTGATGCTAACATTCATAACTAAAGGCTCAATTCACATATAAATTCCTTATTTCCATCATTTCTAAACTTTAATTCCTTCTATATATATCTTGCCGAATATACATATATACATACATTCAACCTACCACATAAGTTACTTATATCACATTGCTCACATAATAAATCATATTTAATCTTTCTTACACTTTCTGTCATTCAACGCTAGGTTTTAACTGTTAACCTTTACTTAATTAACATAATTCTCATTTAAAATTCTTGTTAAATCCTGGGGTGTCACATAACCTGGTATGAAGATGATACATGACGAGTCATCAACGCACTTTGCAAGGTGTGGTATACAGTTATAAAATTGTTTTTCAAAAGTTTGAATGGTTTAAAGATGAGTCAATGTCAATTGTTTCGGCTAGACACCTTTGGTTATGATAAAGAACGGACGTAGGAATTCGATAGACGCAATAAACCGCGTCTTTAAAGATAATATGGTATGACAGGCTGATCACCTGAAGTACAACGTATGTGTGTTCTCGATCTTAATTGATTGTTACACAATGTATGGTGTTCTCAATCTTAATTGATTGTTACACAAGATATGAAGTGTTCTCAATCTTAATTGATTACTACACAAGTATATGGTTTTCCAGTCCGGATGATGATTAAAAAAATAAAAATAAAATTTGTAGGTTATATAGTATTCATAGTTTTTGAATGAGGTAAATGTCTTGATTGACCGCTGTATAAGGGAGAAGAATCCAAGATAAATGAAGAATAAGACTGAATGTCGAGTATGAAAAGAGGTTTAAAACCTAGAGTTATAAAAGGAAATGTGTAGAGATAAGTGAACATTGTTCAGACCTAATAAAAGTATTGGAGGTTTAATGTAAGTAAAAGATGAATTTAGAAAATTCATATTGAAGAGTAAATTGGAGATGATTATACTATAATTTCGAGGACAAGATTCTAATAAGAAGGAGAGAATGTAATATCTAGAATATTTACAGCACTTATAAATATCATATTAAATGACTAAAGTGAATTGTAAAGTTAATTTCGAGGACGAAATTCCTGTAAGTTGGGTTGAATGTAATATCCCAATATTTTCAAAGTGATCTAACAAGATCTAAGCAAGGTTGTCAATTCAAAACCTAAGATCGATTGCTCAAGCATACACCTTGAGCTAAATGAAAGAATATATACGACTCGAATCTACGCTCGTATACACCTAAAAGGTTGAAAATCTTTAACCTAATTTGTGTTATGTGATTAGTAAAGCTTGAATTGAGCTTTTACATGTGCTGTATGAATTATCTATGTGTAGGATTTTGTGTTTTGGTTCAAGTAGTTAACCTTAACACTTATTAAAAATCAGAAGTCAATTTAGGGCAAAATTTTAAATTGTAAAAAGAGTTAAAACATAAATCCTAACCCTAGGGTCTAAACCCTAGGAAATAACCTAGGCCCTTGAGCAAAATGTGAAGGTCAAATTGACATTCCGTTTCAAGATTCAACCTTCCCACGATTTGAAAACACGTAACAGTCAATAAAAGTTTTTTTCGAAAAACGTCTACAAGCACTATTCACGAGGTGACGTTTTTCATTCGTTTGACTTTTTCCTTCATCTGTAGGACTTCTTACATTTCACAACATAGTGATAATATGAGGTTTAGATGCCAGGGAATCAATAAAATTTTCTTAGGAAAAAGACGAAAAAAGACACGATTTACGAGAAAACGTTTGTTGTCTTTTTGAACGTTCTTTTCAACGTTTGGACTTTTTCATTTCACGATATAGCATTTATACGGGGAATAGATACTAGGGAGCCACTGATATTTTTCCCAAATTAAAACGTAAAACGCTCTTCAAACGGAAACGCTTTCTATTTTTGATCAAACCGTTGAAGGATATAGTGTTTGTATGCAACAGTGATGCATAATAAGCAATAAAAGTTTTTTTCGAAAAGCGCGTCGAGAATAAGACGAAATAGGGAAAAGACAAAAACACTATTCACCAAAAAACGTGCCAAGTCTTTTGGACTTTTCACTTTACAGAAAAGTGTTCATTCGGAACAAAACTCGGTAATATCAAAATTTTAAATCAGTAGAAGTTAACCATTTAGTTGGAATTAGACTGTTATATAATTAACTGTTAATTCATCCGTATTGTTTTCATCAAACGGAACACGAGATAGATAACATTAAATTTGAATAATCAAATTTATCAGATTAATACCTAATTATATTATTCAATCATAAGTTGTGTCTAGACTGAAAAAAATTTATCAATCGCGTCGCCCGGTAGGTATATTTGAGAAAAATATACGGAAGATTATCCGAGATTAATTCAAGGAAAACTTTGAGGGTCAGACGAGACATCATATTAATACTGTATGATGTATTTTATTAATAAAATACGTATAAGTAATTAAAACTTATATTACTAATGCGAAATATTTTAAATTAATCGCACGCGATTTATCCAATATACCGAAATCGAAAGAAATAATGACAAAACAGCTCGGGAAGCTTCTAGAAGCTAGTGGGCGGTTTTGGTTTGGAAAATATCTAGATATTATTCTAGTTTTATTAATTAAATAATGTGCGAAATGACTAAAATGCCCTTGACTTTTAAACTAATGACCAAACTACCCTGACCCTTGGTTTTCCTATAAATAGAGAGCTAACCTCATTCATTTCTTCAATAATTTTCAAAGCAAAATTCCTATAATCAAGAGATTGCAAAGAAATAGTTAAAGCTTGCAACAATAAAATGTACGATTCTTAATCGTTATTATGCTTAAAGTTTTATTTTATCGATGAGGCTCAAGAACATAAGTCGCAGCCATGTACGATTTTTCGTTCTCCGTGTTCCTTATGACTTGAGCAAGTCGTTGTTATGTCAAATTTCATTTCATAGTTTAAAGTTCAAGAACATACGTCGCAGCCATGTACGGTTTATCCGTTCTCCGTGTTCTTCGTATGTTCTGGAACAGTATTATAAATTGTTATAATTAAGTAAACAAGTCGTTATAATGACCAAATTTTGTCAATTATAAAGTGTTATAATCACATATGTAAGCAGTTATAATGCTCAAATTATTTCAAGTATGAAATCCAAAACCTCAAGAACATAAGTCGTTACCATGTACGATTTTTCGTTCTTCGTATTCTTCATGTGTTCTTCAGCAAAAGTCATAATTTCTACATAAGTAGGTTTATGATTTGGTAATTTAGTGTTATGGGATGATGAAACATGATGGTCTTGCTAAACAATGCTTGTGGCATCAAGTTTTAATAGTCGAAACGAAGAACGATGAAACTTTATTCTTCGTGTTCTTTGTGATCTTCGATTCGTTCTTCGTGTTCTTGAGAAAAAGTCATGAAATCTTATATAAGTAGGTTTATAATTTTATTATTTTTATGTTATGAAGTGGTATTGAGTGTTAGAACATGTTATCTTAGTAATTTAATGCTTGAGGTATCATGTTTTACCAATCGGATCAAAGAAAGATAAGTTTAATATACTCGCAGAATATTTTTGCAAATTTCCAAAAATTTAAAGTCTGAATCTGCCTTAGAAACCTAAATAAAAGTTGTATATCATAAAATTCTAAGCAATTTAGACTCAAGAATTACTCAAAAAGGTTTTCGTATGACAAAGTTATGACTATTACTATAAAAGAGGTCAGAAATATGAATCAGTTTTAGATCAGTCCTATTATTGGAAAAATATGTGTAAATCAGTAAGGAATCTCGAACTTTAGTCTGGATGAAAGTTGTAGATACGGAAGTTACGAACGCGTGAAATTTTGAAAGACTAAAAAATGATTTAAAACGACGAAGTTATGGCCGTTTAACCGAGCCGGGGTCTGGTAGTCCAACAATCTGCCCAAATCCGAAAATTTGACTTAAAAATGTGTTTTTGAGTTAGCCAATTTTCCAAATAATTTCACATATTAAAATAGTCTAGTTAAGTTATTTTAAGACTTATTCAAAAGGAAAATTTGATAAACTAACATTCAGGATCGCGTAACCCTTTTTGTAGGCATTTGACGATTTCCCGGGAAAACCCTAAAATGGTTTTAAGGCAAGTCTTCTAACTCTTGCTATGTGCTACTTGTTTAGTATTGTTAAAATGATAAATGAGATGTATAATTTCATGTTATTATGCAATAGATGATATGTGAAGTCTTTAACTAATGTTTACAAGCCTTCTAACTGTTATGCATTATGTTTACGATGTATGAACATGATTTATACACTTTATGTGTCAATGTGATATAAATTATTGGAACTTGAGTTATATGTGATATTAAATGGAGAATTATGTTCAGTCAATGCATGTTAAAGTTTATATGAAAGCATAAACTGCGTATGTGCTGTATGTTAGACTTGCTAAGCCGTCGTGCTCATTCTTGCGAATAAAACCTTATTTGCAGATTAAAGATGAATGTTAAGAAGATCATGAATGTAAAGATGAAGCGTAGATTAGGTTTTCATGTTTATTATTTGTATTTGTATAAGTCATAACGACTGTTGTAATACGAACAAACAAATATGTAACCGAATATTGAATGAATGATATAAATTATTACCATCAGAATGTTGTTATGTCTTTATTTTGATATAACCTCTAATTGATAAGACTTAACATAGTATTGATAATGATCTACTTATCTGGATGAGGATCGGTAAATAACTTGTGAGTGTTGTACATCAGAGACAGGACTAAGCGATGTTGACTGGTCAAATCCATCGTTAAGGTTCCTCGGACCCAAGTATAACTCGTTATTACTATTCTGAATACCATATAAGTAGGATTATTGATATGAAGAGATATCACTATAAAAAAATATGTTTCGATTGAGGGTTTTAACTAGTTGGGTAATGTTCTGTACGGAAAGAGAATTTTGCACCGGACAAAAATACAACCATTTGTCACGGATAAAGATGTAAACATTTATCACGGGTGAAGATACAAACATTCACCGCGAGATTCTATGTTCCCAAGAGCTGTCTAAATAATTTAATACCGTGGATGTTGGAACATGTAAAGTTATAGAATATTTAAATCTTAAGGTTAAAATTGGACCGTTATATATGGTGTTATCCATTTATATGGATGAAATACAAGTTGATACTTATATACTTATGAGATTGTGATCAAGTTAAGATCCAGGAACAAAGTTAAGATAATTTTTAATGTATAGTCTAAATAAGACTAATTCAACCAATATGATTATGGGATCATTGGTTAAGTCAATAGATGTACAAAATTAACGCACAAGGTCCACCGCATCGAAAGCACGGGGATTTTGGGGGGCCTTACAGAGGTGGTGAATACTTAAGCAATGAGTTTTTCAATTATCTAAAAGAAAGTGGTATAGTCTCACAATAGACTCCACCAAGCACGTCACAACTGAATGGTGTATCTGAAAGGAGAAATCGAACATTATTGGACATGGTTCGTTACATGATGAGTTTTACCAATTTTTTAGTTTTCTTCTAGGGTTATGCCCTAGAAACGACAGCGTACTTACTTAACAAGGTACTTTCTAAATTTGTCCCAAAGACTCCATATGAGTTATAGATAGGGAGGAAACCAAGTCTTAAGCATGTTAAGATTTGAGAATGATAAGCTAGAGACACGATTCGACAAGTGCAAATTTATGGGATATCCTAAAGAAAGTTTAAGATATTATTTCTATCGTTTAACTGATCAAAAGGTGTTTGTTACGAAACATGCTTTCTTCTTGGAAAAAGAATTTATCCTCGAAGTGGTCAATTGGAGTAAAATAGACCTCAAAGAAGTTCAAGAACCACAAAATACTATGGGTCAAAGTGAGGTACCTAATCAAGTAACACAACCTAATGTACCACAACCTGTTCGTAAGTCTGGAAGAGTACCGTGGATGCCTAAAAGGTATGGATTCATCATAGAGGATGATGATGAGAGGATGATGATGAGGTACGCATCATAAATGATGATGACCCATTGACTTACGAAGAGACAATGAGTAGTAAAGACTCAGAGAAATGGCTAGCAACCATGAAATCCGAGATGGACTCCATGTATGAGAACCAAGTATGGATTTTGGTTACTCCACCTGAGGGCATTAAGCCTATTGGGTGCAAATGGGTCTTTAAGAGAAAGGCTGGAGTAGACAGTAAGGTAAAGACTAATAAGGCCCGACTGGTTGCAAAAGGTTTCAAACAAGGACAAGGTGTTGACTATGAAGAAACCTTCTCACCAGTAACGACGCACAAGTCCATTCGGATTTTGCTTGTAATTGTAAATTATCATGGGATTTTGCTTGTAATTGTAAATTATCATGACAACGAAATAAGTAAACTAGACGTGAAAACAACCTTCCTTATTGGGAAACTAGAAGATGATGTATATATGATACAGTCGGAGGGTTTTATTTTAAAGGTTGGAACAAATTAAGTCTGTAAACTATAACGATCTATTTATTAAACATCCATTTTGATGAGCCAATCAAAGAGTTTGATTTTATCAACAACGAGGATGAACCATTGTGTACAAGAATATTAGTAGGAGTGCTGTCCCATTCTCAGTATTATATGTTGATGATTTATTACTAATAGGGAATGATATTCTTATGCTTTAGTCGATCATGATATGGTTATCTAAACACTTTTTCATGAAAGACTTGGGAACACCCTATATATTGAGGATAAAGATCTATAAAGATAAATCTAAAAAAGGATGTCCGGCTTGTCCTAAAGAACATGCATTGATTTGGTGCTAAAGAAGTTTAACATGGAAGATTCTAAGAAATGGCTCATGTCGATGGGTCATGCAATACATCTCTCCAAAAAGTAGGTCCTAAAGACACCTAAAGAGACAAACCTTATGAGTAAGGTACCTTATGAAAGTAGTATGCCCTCAAGTCAATCACATTTGATGTAATAAGCATATACATTGTAATCTTGTTCATTTATTAATAAAAGTATCAAGGTATTTCTTTATTCATGATTAATTAGCTAAATTAATTAAATAGATAAACCCATAGTTTTTAAGCAATGCTTTTAGAACCATGATGAGGATCATGCTAATGAGATCTAAATTCAAGATAGCTCAAAACTAAGATTGTTCCTAATTGTTGGATCACTAACAAGGGGATTAGTAGATCCGGATAGATTGGTACATACTATGCTTACTCTTATGAAGAGTATGATTGATCTCATAATTATTTGTGTAGAGACACTAAAGCAAGTATGTAGGTGCTTATTAGAGAATAAGTTCACTAAAAACGTGACTCGCTCAAGAAACACCTAATAGAGTTTTACTTGTCTGTCAATAGGAGTTCCTTATGTGATAGTTGTACAAGTGATCCTTGGACTTGAGATCATCATAGTATCTTATGTGTACTAAGTTATACTTTGACATATTCCTCAAGACTTGTTGGTATATTAAAGGATATGCTTGGGTATACTAAGATACACATGGAGATAGGTGAATGATCAACAAAGGATCTACCACTTCCAGTAAAGGGAGAGAATGTCCTATGCGATTCAATAAGTGACAACTCAAAAATCTCTGGCCATGGTTGAATGGAATTAGAAAGGAGTTTCTAATTTACATTAACTAGAGTTGTGTATTTGTGAATTGAAATGCATATGATCAAATTAATAAGACTTGACAGAAATTACATGTCTTATATTTGATTGGGACATTGTATGGTAGAATGATTGAATTATACGATAACTATTTGCTGAAAGGTTCTTTTACGATCAAATGTTAAAATCTATATTATCTGGAATGTCGACTAATCGCTAAGGGGGCTTACCCTTATTGTGAAAAAATTATTTATTCTGAATTAAAGAGTTAATTCGTAATAAATGAATTAGAATTGTTCTAATTTATTTATTATACAACCATTAATTTAAGTTGATTTGAAGTAGTCAGCGAAACAGGCAAGTTCTCTGAACCTTAACTTGTATTTATTTTTGCAAGTCTTCTAACTCTGAACTTATTTCATTGTGCAAGTTCTCCTGAAACTCAAACTCGTTTCATGACGCAAGTTATTTTTCAAACCTAGAACTGTTATTGTTCAAACTAGAATAATTATTGATAATTATTCACAATTGTTATTGGTATTCACAGTTATGTGCATTTGCATGACTTGTTCTCAATATGAACTATTTAAAGAAGTAGATCTATACCAATTATTTCGGCTAGACATTGTATGTATCGATTCATTAATTTGAATATTTTTGAAAAGTTATCAAAACTAGTAGTTGGTGCAGACTTGTATGGTAAGACTGAGTAGAACAACCCTTATAATGGGGTATTCTCTACAGGAAACAAAAATCTTTGCACACACTATAACTGAATGTTATGCATATACATCGGATACAAAAGGTCTAATCCCCTCGAGTGTCCAGTTTGAGTGTTTAAAGTTTTATAAATGTTAAATACTCTCAAGGTTGTCAGATATGTCCTGGCAAGCCCTCCTTACTTTTGAGATATTCAGTTCAGAGCTAAAAAATTCTCACGTATGTTCTTGGTTCTTTTTAACCAACTCAGCAATAAATATTCTACAAATTCTTTTATTAAATATAGTATTTAGCCTTCACAATTATTGTATATTGTTGAAGTTCCAAACGAGTAATTCTTTTTCATTCATGATATATCTTCATTGCTTATTTAAATTTATTGAGAAAAGTAGTTGCTCACCCTTGCTATATCATGAACTATTTTTCAGAGAAGACCGAATGTTTTATGAAGGACAAAGGCAAAGGAAAGACAATCTTGTAAATTGAATGAAAGCAAATTTTATTATTTTTATATGTCATATGTAACTCTTTTGTGTATATAAATGGTCTATGTATTTAAGATTAGTGGAATCTGGGATAATGTTACGTTTTGTAACGAATTTATTTATATTTTCTGCAAGTAATTAAAGGTTAAGTTTATGAATGTTGTATAAGTATGGAATCGTGAGCACTAAACCTGAGGCTTAAATGACTTGGATTTGGGGGTGTCACAACAACTTAGTAAGTCTAACATTTTACATAAAACACATAGTTCATGTATCGTGCATGCTTAACAATATATCCATGTATGACATCGTATACATGTTTCTCTTATCTCATGCATTGCATTTTTATTCGTGCATCATGCTTCTTATAATTCGCATTTATATATGCTTCATACCAATCATGCTTTATAATTAACACACATCATGCAACTCAACTTCAACAGTTAAACTAATATCAACAATTTCATATTAATAATTTATATCCCATGAATGCACAAAGGCACATCGACACATATTACCAAATAACAACAATTTATATTTCACATCCATGTACACATATAACAAGTGCACACATAACAATGTTTACACATAATAACAAGTCTTGAAAAACTTGTTTGGTAAGTTTTTCCGTCTTACGCTAGTTTTGTGTCTTTCGATCAACCTACATTTATGTATGAGATTAACATAATCATTACTTACACTGACTATTAATTAGTCTCAAATTAAGACCCTAGCTTCAATTTGTTAACTTTTAAAATGTTCGACAAATAAATTTTTGACTTCCGAACAAAACCTTAGCCAAATTATAGTTTGTACATATCGGGTACGCTTACCCAACTTAAACAAATACAAAACATTCTCCGTACGACCTACATTTAATAAGTTAGTCTGATAATTATTCACTAATGGACTCTTTACCTTGGTTTAATTCAATTAAACTTTCTTCTTTTATATAACTTAATGTTTCGGACATTTAATAACATACCAAACACTTTATAATATTACCATTCTTTGATAATATATTAACTGCATTCAAATATTATTAATCATTTAATAACATTTTAGTCATTTAATAACATTTTAGTCATTTACTAATGTTATTAATCATCTAATAATATTTTAATCGCTAACCCATATTATTAATCATTTAATAATATTTTATTCCTTTACAAATATTATTAATCATTTAATAATATTTTAATCATTTACTAATATTATTAATCATTTAATAATATTTTAATCGCTTACCCATATTATTAATTATTTAATAATATTTTATTCCTTTACTAATATTATTAATCATTTAATAACATTTTAAAATCTTCAAACAATACAAACAATTAACTTTTTAATTATTTTAACCTTATTCTTTATTTTAAACATTTGTATACCAATTAGTCACTAATAGACTCTATATAAATATATTGGTTTATTATTCAAACATATTAATTTTACATATATTTCAACTTAAATTTTCAAAGAAAAACCAACTACGACTGACTCGGACAACAAAACGTGTTCTTGGAAGAAAGTTTGATCGTTGTGGCAGTGGTTTCCCCCGCTGCGGTTGTAGGCCAAAAACCAAAAATCCTAATTTCTAGACTATCCGAGCCCTAGTCAATCTGACATTAACAACTCCTCTTTATATCACACAATCAAATTCTAATCGGAAGGGCACTAAAAATGGCTCATAAACACATAATGAAAATTAATTTCATAGTTTTGATTTCTCAAAAGTTTACAACTTATTCATTTCTTATCGGATTGATGTCAAATTCAAACCATGGCTTTGTGGATAAATAAATTTATCAAAACTAAATAGTTTTTATATTAACAATCATTTTTCATACTCTGCAACCATGATTGAACATGACCAAAATCCTTAAGGTTTAGTTTAAAAGCATACATAGCCATAAAAGTTATCATCAAATCATTCTAAAACATATTTCCCAAACACAACTTATCAAAACTTTAGATCTATGACAATACGCATATATCTGTAACATTTTTAACCATATAAGTTGATTCCATTGAAAACTTAAACTTTATAACTTAGGTTTTTACCAAAACGTGTCATAGTTTCTAAAAAAATCCCTAAGAGCTCATCTAGGCTCTATTTTTGTTCATATCACCTCTATAAACAATAAACATATGGATCTACAAAAATACACCTCTATAATAGGGTATTCTTTTGAATTACCTAACCAACAAGGTTAGGGTTTTAATCAAAACATCATTTTTGATCCTATAGACCACATCCATATGATTACACACATAATCACCAACAACTATCACATACCACCATCATTGTATATTTGGTTCCACTATGAACCACCACAAAAATCATAAATCTCCCACAACAAATGTAAGGACCAAGAATTTTGAATTACATTATAAATAAAATTAAATTATAAAATTAAATTCTAATTAAATGAATTATTGTGTGATTTAATTTAAACATTTATGTGGTATTTTGATTGTTGACTATTTTGTTAATTTTTTTAAAGGAAGTTCGATTAATGAATTTATTAAATTAACGGACTAACCTAAGATTATTTTATGAGGAACCCTAATTAAATATTCAATTAATCTTGAATATGGCAAGTCTAATTGGATTATATAATTAATGTGAATATTAAATATGTAACAATGTGTTAAACTAGAAGAATTTATTTAATGGTCCATGTATGTAATTAATTACTAATGGACTAACTTAGTAAGTTAATTACACAAGCCAAAGAATTTAATTATGTAATGGACTTGTAGACAATAATGTATGATCATGTAATTTAATTAATTTAGCACAATGCTTGATTTAAATACCAAGTCATGCTAGTGGCCAATTGATTTAATTAACTTAGCCCAAGTGAAATTAAAGTAGTAGCCCAAACATTAGCCCAAATGGTACATTAAGTGAAAGTCAACAAGTGATCAATGTTGCTACCAAATTCAAACTAAAAATAAAGCAAAAGTGGGAAGATAAAGATGAGGTGTTGGATGGATAAGAGAGGGATCCCTTGGGTCCCATGTAATCTCTTATGTGGCATATTTGATTGGTTAGGAATTTTTAAAAATCTCCATGTAAGCTTGGATTGGATGAAGTTGATGATAGATCTATACATACATAGTTATATATATAATTGTTGGAAGATGAGATATAATTTAATAAGACCATCTTTGACGAACATTAGAATACTCCATTTTTTCAAGTTGTAAGCATTTTAGAGAGAGAAGCTCTCAAGAAAAAGTTCCAAGAGAAGTTAGAGAGAAATTCTCTAGAGAGAAATAGAGAGAGTTTTAGTGAGAGGATGAAAGAAAAACCCTAGAAAAGCCATTAGAGCTCCAAGCATTTGGTAGTTAGAGAGCATTAAAACCATCAAGGGTGTAACTTTGAATATTCAACAACTTCATCTTCTACTTTGGAAAGGAAAGGAAGCAAGCTAGCAAGAGCAAAAGGTATAAAACTCCTTAAAAACCCTAATCTTGGTTTCCTTTTAATTTTTATGGAAGAAATATTATCTTAGAGCTCTTTATTCTTAGAATCATGCTAGAAATGTTTATATAGTATTCCATGTGGTTTAAATGTGTAGTGGTATGGGTTTATATAGAAATTTTTAGCAAAATGCTTGAAAATATTTTTACCGATGAACAAAACGTAGTTTGTTCGAATAAATGACACATTTTAAAATCTGCAAATTATTTTTGTGATTTTATATTTTCTGGGAATATGTGTAAGTTATGAACCAAACCTCTTTGGAATCACTCAAAAATAATTTAAAATAATTTAGTTATGAATTTTTGAAGCAAACTAGTTCATTGTTGAAAAATCTTGCTAGACAGTGCACTTCAACGCATTTTTTAGTGACTGAAAATGTATCCGAAAATAGCAAACGACCCCAGTTTATTGTATTTCAAGAAGATACGAACGCAACGATATAAAGTATAGCTCAATCGGAGTTGTAGAACTCAAGATATTCAACTTTTTGTAAATGACCCCAAATTTGGAAAAGGACAAAGTTTTTGCTGGTTTTTTTTCTGTGAACCGACCGGAACTTTCCGGGGACCAGTTCATCGAAATTGCTTGGTTTTATGTGTACTATTTTATAAAAATGTGATTGTATTTTTAGCATGTCATTTGGTACTTTTCATAATTAAAATATGATTAAACCTTACTAACTAAAGGAAAAGTGATAAATTAATATTTTTAATTTTTAAAAAAGTCATAAAACTACTAATTACTTATTATTTAAGTAACATTAAATAATATTTAAGATTAATTAAGAAATTAATTATTTTTAATAGTATTTAAGGTGTAAAGAGTACACTAATTAACTATTAATTAGTTAGTAATTAAATAAAATTACTAATAAATTTTTATTAAATATTAAATATGTGATTTAAGTATTTAATAATAATATAAGAAAGATAAAGTGAATAAATTAATTATTTATTATTTAATTGAGAATTAAATAGTAAATAAAGATAAGTAATTAACTAATTATTATTTAATGTTAATTAAATAATAATTAAAGAGAGATAAAATTTATAACTTAATTATTATAATAAATAAAAATAATTAAGAAATTAATTATTATTTAATTAACATTAAATAATAATTAAAGGAGGATTAAATTAAAGGTTTAATTATTTATTATTCAATTAAGATTAAATAATAAGTAAGACAAATTGATTAATTAATTATTATTTAATTAACATTAAATAATATTGAGGATTAAATTACTCAATTAATTATTTAATTAAGATTAAATAATAAGTAAGGGTAATTGATTAATTAATTATTCTTTAATTAACATTAAATAATAATTAAATGAGGATTGAATTAAAAAAATAATTATTTAATTAAGATTAATGGTAATTGATTAATTAATTATTCTTTAATTAACATTAAATAATAATTAAATGAGGGTTAAATTAATAAATTATTTATTATTTAATTCAGATTTGATTATATGCATTTCGATCCTCAAATGAATAACTCTAATTAATTTAAATTAGAAACTACTTTCTAATTTTCATTCTGCCTTGGCCAAGGACTACTGAGTTGTCATTTATCGAATCGCATAGGACATTCTCCTCTTTTACTAGAAGTGGTAGATTCTTTGTTAATCATTCACCTATCTCCATGTATGACTTATTATACCCGATCATACCATTTGATACACCCTAAAGGTTTTAAGGAATATGTCTAAATATAATTCATCATATACAAGATACTATGATGATCTCAAGTTCAATGATCATTTGTACTAGTATCACAGAAGGAACTCCTATTGACAGGCAAGTAAGACTCCATTAGGTGTTCCTTGAGTGAGTCACGTTCAGTGAACTTATTCTCTAATAAGCACATACATACTTGCTTTAGTGTCTCTACACAAATGATTATGAGATCAATCATCCTCTTCATAAGAGCAAACATAGTATGTACTAAACTATCCGGATTCACTAATCCCCATTTTAGTAATACAACGATTAGGAACAATTTTAGTTTTGAGCTATCTTGAATTTAGATCTCATTAGCATGATCCTCATCATGATTCTAAAAGCATTGCTCGAAAACTATGAGTTTATCCATTTGATTAATTTATGTAATTAATCATGAATAAATTAATGTCTTGCTTCTTTTTATTAATAAATGAATAAGATTACAAAGTATATGCTTATCACATCAAATGTGATTGATGTGACGACCCCGAATCCGGGTCCCCCGAATCCGGGTCCCTCGAATCCGGTTCAACACGAGTATAACATTTTCCTTATTGTTCATAACTTATAACAATATTATAATTGCCAAATAATCATTTCTTAATAATTTTACAACAACTCTTTCTATTCCAGAATCGCAATCTTTATACATTCCTAGTATGTCTCAATATCATATATGATACGACATTCTATTACAATCAATTTGAGTATTTAACACTCATATTACATACCAACCAATTCTTATACTGCACAATCATTTTACCTGTCTAATTCGGATTGATATCTACAATGGTCATGCTAGACCTTTAGTGAATGTAATATGCATTCTTGTTTCTTGATCCTTATCAAGACTTCAAATACTTGTACTATTTGAAAATGTTGATTTAAGCAAGAGTGAGCACAACGGCTCAGCAAGTTTAACAATTACATATAACACATTACATGCTTCACATATACTCTGCAATTTATACTTACATCATGCTTTTTATGCATTTCAGTTTATGTCAAACTGCTCATGCATCACATATAACATCTTGCAATTCATGCTTCATATTTATACATAATCTACATGTAATCATACCTCATGCATATCACAATTATCATCAATATGTTTCTATTAACAATTTAGTATCACATCATAACATGTTAAGGCACATAGAAGCAAGTTCTGAAAAACTTGCCTGGTCGCTTCTACCATCTACGCTTATTTGCGTCTCTTGTTCCACCTACAATTTATATATATAATTGACATAATCATTAATTACAATGACTATTAATTAGTCTTAACTTAAGACTTTAACTTCAAATTATTAACTCTTTAGTTGTCCAATAAATGAACCCTTAAGTTTCGGACAAAAACCTTAGCCCAAATACAGTTTGGACATGTCGGGTACGCTTAACCAACTTACGCGTTCACTACATGTTCTTCGTACGACTTACTTTTAATAAGTTGTCTAAATTAGTCACAAATGGACTATCTACATTGGTTTAATTCGATTAAACTTTCTTCTTTTACATAACTTAATGATTCGGACATTTAATAATGTACCAAATACTTCAAAATATTATCTACCTTTGATAATATACAACTTCATTCAAATATTATTAACCATTTAATAATATTTTAATCACTTATTAATATTATTAATTATTTAATAACATTTTAATTCCTTATTAATATTATTAACCATTTAATAATATTTTAATCACTTATTAATATTATTAACCATTTAATAATATAATACCCACTTATTAATATTATTAATCATTTAATAATATTTTAATCACATATTAATATTATTAACCATTTAATAATATTTTAATCACATGTTAATATTATTAACCATTTAATAATATTTTAATCACTTATTAATATTATTAGCCATTTAATAATATTTTAATCACTCGTTAATATTATTAATTATTTAATAATATTTTAATCACTTATTAATATTATTAACCATTTAATAATATTTTAATCTCTCATTAATATTATTAACCATTTAATAATATTTTAATCACTTATTAATATTATTATCTATTTAATAATATTTTAATCACTTATTAATATTATTATCCATTTAAGAATATTTTAATCATTTATTAATATTATTAACCATTTAATAATATTTTAATTATTTAATAACATTTTCATCATATACAAATGTTATTATTCATTTAATAACCTTTTAATCCTATATTAATATTATTCATCATTTGATAATATTTTAATATTCTTCAAACATTTCAATAGTTAACTTTTTAATTATGTTAACTTTAGTCTTTATTTTATACATTTAGATACCTTTAAGTCACTAATAAACTCTACATATATTAGTTTAGTATTCAAACACATCCAATTAATATGTATTTCAACTTAAATTTCCATAAAAAACTCAACCCAGACCGACCCAACCCGACTCGGACCGACCCGAACCGAACCGAATTTTCCCCCAGAGACAGCCAGTTCAAGCGCCTAGGCGCTTGGTAGGCACTCAGTAGGCACTCGGCCAACTCCTCCGAAAGTTAACTTTTTAACTACTCGACCCTCCGACGATCCGACAGCCATATCTCATCTTGTTTAGCGCGCATTTATATATATATATATATATATATATATATATATATATATAACATGCACATATACATAATTTAACATGCACATATAGAATATTATATTTTACTATAATTGATTATGGACTTTTATTCTAGTTTTGTTCACTAGAACCACCAAATGAACCAAAAGGTCAAACCTGTGGTGCAAGTGTGAGGATCCGAATTTTCAAGATTTTCTAAATAATATTAAATGAGAAATTGATAAAAATTATCAATGTTATTTAAATTATTGGTGAATTATTATTTTATGTGATTTAAGGTATGTGATAAGATTTAATTAGTAAATTAAATCTGTACAGAGATTATAATTTTTAAATGAGGTTATTTGGAAATATAAGAAATATGAATTAAATATGTATATGTTTATATATATACATTTGTATATATGTATGTGTGTGTTATGTTTAATTGATTATTATAAATTTTATTAATTATGAAAATAAAGGGATTAATAATTAAATTAATCCAAATTTAAATAAAAAAGTGAATGAGGGAGTTGATAAAATTGAAATTTATTGATTTTAAATTAATTATGAATTATGGAGGAAGTTAGAAATTAATTGAGAAGAAATGTAATTATATAAATTATATAATAATAATTATATAATTTATATAAGGAAATTAAAATGTTGTATGAAGGAAATAATAATTATATAAATTATATAAGAATAATTATATAGTTTATATAAGAGAATCAAATATAATTAAGGGTGGAAGAAAATTTTATAAATTGTATTTGTGTAAAATAAAAATTATTTAAAAAGAAATAATGTAATTATATAAATTATATAATATTAAATTATATAATTTATATAAGAAAAGTTAATGTGAATATTAAAGAAATTGAATAATAAATAAGAGAGGAATGTTTTAAGTTATTAAAAATTATATTTATGTATAATGGAATTCTTATGACTTTTATGAAAAATAATATTTCAGAAATGTAAACATGTTAATGTAACATGTTGTCCAAGTAATGAAGTGAAAAATTAGGAAAAATAATTTTTATATATTCTATGAATTATTTTATGATTTTTGGAGGTATAAATTATCTCATATAATTACATGCATGGTACTATGCATGTACAAAATTTGTCAAGTAAAGTACACAAAAAGGGTCTAAATATTATTCATAAATCATATTATAAATTTTGGTGAATTAAAATAAATATTTTATATTTATTATATAAAATATTTATTACACGAAATAACTACGTAATGTATTAAAATTTTAATTTTTGCAAGAAAGTTTATCCGAAAGTTGAGCCGGTGGTTAGCAAAGTCGGTGGAAATTTTTTAAGGATGCATGGCCTTTGGTTATAAAAGTAGAAAAGAATAAGAAAAGAAGAAAAAGCAAAACAAAAAAAATAAAACAATGCTCTCTCTTTATTTCATCCTTGTTCCACCCAAGAACCATCCGACCATCACTTTACCTCCATAGCCGCCAAGGAAGAGAGAAAGATTGGTGCCAACAAGGAATGTAACAAGCTTCCTAAGAAGATTTACCAAGCTTTGAAGGTATAAAAGTTAATTATTTGAATTATTTTAGTATTTATGATGATAAATTATTTTTGTGGAAAAATAGAAAATAATTAGAATAATTATTCCAAACAATTTTAGGATATATATATATATATATATGAATTATAGGATTTTTGGAGTAATTTTGTTGTGAAATTTTGGAGCAAAAATGTTTTTTTTTTGATAAAGCTGGTATACTGTTTCGGCTGGAAAAGGAAGAAGAAAAAAAGGAAGGGCCGCGCATTGCGCGCGGCCAATTTTGCTGAAGGTGGGCTCAAAATGACGTCGTTTGGGGCGCGAATTCGGTCGGCCGCGCCATGCGCGGCTGTGACGACCCCAAATCCGGGTTCTTTAACCTCGGGTTTGGTTCTCACTATACAATACTTAACAACAATGAAATACATATATTGTATTCAAACTACGCGGAATAATACAAAAGGTTCCTTATATAAAGGCTACACTTCCCAAGGTCTATTAACCTTAAATTGTAACATTACATATCTTAAGGGAAATACAAAAGATTTACAACAGTAATTACATAACAGTAATTTAAACTAGCATGCAATTACTAAAACTAAGCATTCACTTTCCCCTTGCCTTTGTCCGATTTAGAGCTTTTGGGATTGGCTGAAATATAGTCATGATATAGCAAGAATGAGCAACTAAATGGCTCAGCAAGTTTATAAACAACAGGCATACGATATATCATGATGAAGGAAAATAACTTCAAAGTTTTCAACAATAACAATTGTGAAAGATGTCAAGAATCAATGTTCAATAAAAGAATGGATTGACTCTTTACTGCTGAGTGGTCTTTAATGACCATGAACTGCTACTAAGGTAGAACAGACATACAATGTCTGACTCCTTGTTAAAATAACGGGACACTTGAGGGGATCAGTCCTCTCATGTCCTATGTATATGCATCACATTTAGATTTCTTGCGCGCTTTCGGTTTCCCGACAAATAAAAATCCCCCTTTAACTAGGGTTGTTCTTTCTCAGTCTTACTGTAAGAATCCGCACCAGCCAATGGTTTGGATAAGCTTTTATAATATTCAATTGATGAATTTAAACATGCATTTGTCTAGCCGAAACAATTAGCTTAGACATTCTTAAACAATTGTAAAAGCACTATGTGCGAATACAATAATCAATAACGATATGAAGTAATTTTTGATAATTAATTCACTCAAAGGTCTGTCAAATAACTACGAATGTAGATACTTGCTCAACAATAATTGAAATGTAAATACGGTTGAAGAATAACTGCAACAATAAATACAAGTTCAGGGGTAGAAAACTTGCCTTTCTGCTCAGCTACAATAAATGTCTAGCTTTAACTAACTTGCTTTGAAAGACCTAACATTAATAAAGTCGGTCTAATAATTAGTACGGCGTAATTGCATAACTATACGCTTGATAATGAACTTATTTACCACACATAAGTACTAACACATAATTTACATTAGTCAAAACAATATTATTAACAGTATAGACCCTTAATCATTTTAGGTTAATAATTTAATAAGTTAGAAAATATTTTTCTTAAGTGTTGGACACTTATTAAACCCTTAAACAACTTATTACAATTGTTTAATTAAATTGTAATTAAATTCAATTTATTTTATTAACTCAATCTCTATTTAATTACTATTTAATCTTGATTAAATAGAAATTAATTAATTAACTCTAGTTATTATTTAAAATAAATAATAACTAATTGTACTTACTTATTATTTAATTATAATTAAATAATAAATAATTATTGACTTAATTTTAACCTTATTTAATTTAATATTAATCAACCAATAATTAACTAAGTAATTAACCTTACTTATTATTTAATTTAAGGAAATTAAATAATAGTTTACTAATCTTAATCCTCTTTAATTATTATTTAATGTCAATTAAATAATAATTAATTATTTAATTAATTTTAATTATTATTTAAGGTTAAATAATAATCAAATCATTCTTATTTATTATTTAAATTAAATAATAAATTATTACTTTAATAACTTAATTTCAATTAATCGTTATTTAATGCTAATTAAATAATAATTAATTACTTAATTATCCTTATTTATTATTTAATAATATTTAAATAATAAATAATTAATTTATAATTTTATCTCTCTTAAGTATTATTTAATAGGCATTAAATAATAATTGCTAATTTATCATCTTTATGTATTATTAACATTTAAAATAATAAATAAATAATAAATTTATTTAACTTAACCATGGTTTAGCTAACTAGATTAATATTTAAAATATTTAAATATTAAACTTATTGAAAAATATCCTCCCCAATGTTATTTTTGTATTATTATTATTATTATTGTTATAATTTTAAATTAGTTTTTAAATATTTAAATTATTTAAATTTAACCCGAATGGCATTTCCGTAAATAATTTGAAAACTGAACCGAGGGCAGAATGGTAATTCTGCCAAGAAAAACACGGAGGGGCAAAATTGTAATTTCGCGGAAATTCCCTACCGCGCATGGCGCGCGTTACAGATTTTCCGGCCCAAAACGACGCCGTTTTTGAAAAGCCGGATATGGCTCCCGCGCGTACGCGCGGAGTAACTTTTTACGGACGCCAAACAACGTCGTTTGGCTCCGCGTTCTTGAGTGCACAGTGGTCCGCGCATTGCGCAGAAACCTAAATTTTTTTCCTTCCCAGCAGAGTGTGAACAGTGACCGAAAATACACATTTTAATAAAAACTATATCATCAAGTAAGTTTTAAATCATCAATAAAAATCCAAAAAAATTACCAATCACCTTATATTAATTTATAACATGAAAAATTAATTTTTCATAATTTAATATCATTATTTTTTTTATAAAAATTTTTACATCACAAAAACTACCACAAATCATAACTTTTTGTGTATAACTCCATTTTGAGTGATTCAAACTTTGTTTTTCTCATGATTTAATGTTCTATAATATTAGAACATCAAACTTAAGTTTTATAAAAAAATATTTTGGTCATAAATTCCAAAACTTGTTTATACACCACTAAACACATATTTTAGCATACAAAATATACCAAAATACAAACGAAACATATTAAACTCAAGCATGGCATAAATATTACAATTACACATTAATAACTATATTAACATGTTTATACTAACATGATGATTTATTTAATTTAAAAACAAACTACATTTAAAATAATCATTACCTTGTTTTAATGGCTATCTTTCTTTTTCTTCCAAAATAGGTGATGAGGTTTGAAGGCATGAACCAAGAACTCCTTCTCCTCTCTTAGTATTTTGCTCTCAATATTTTCTCACACTCTCAAATGCTCACACTTTGCTCTCTAGGAAATTCTCTAGCAATGAACTAACCAACCTAGAACAAGTGTGGGGTGTTTCTTTTATAGTCATCTACTAACACACCATTAACTCACTAATTCATCTATATTGGTCAAATTAAAGGCTAATCAAGCTTACTATTTGATGGATTGACATGGTGATTGACTAGTTGATTGACTAGAGTTATTGGCCAACTTTGATCTAGTGTAAAAGAGAAGCAATCTAGCAAATCAAGCAACATCAAGTGGGACCCTTAAAAAAATCAGCAAAATGGTATTTTCCATGTCATTTTTCCTTTATTTTTCTAACTTTTAATGTGTATTTATGCATATACATATATATCTATACATGGGTTCAATTGTTGACCAATTTTGACTTCCTATTGGGCTCCATGTTGGACTTAGGAAATTAATATATTGGGCTCATCCATTGAATTGGTTTGAGCTCAATTTAATTAACACTTTGGGCTAGCATTTAAATAACTATGCTAACTTTAATTAAAAGAAGCATTGAGCTTGTTTAATTAAGTATATGGGCTAGTAATTAAATTAATTACATGGGCTACTAGATTAATATCTTGGACCTAGTTTAACAACTCATTTGGATTAAAAATATAATCCAATTAGATTTGCTTTAATTAATTATACCCTTGCTTTAATTCTTTAATTAAATATACGCACAAACAAGTACATCTATTTTATTATCTAATGCACAATTTATTAGTACAAAAATTTTAAATTCATTGCTAATTATATATTAATTATAATTACAATGTATAATGAAATTCGTGGTCATTACATTCTCCCTCCCTTATAAGAATTCTGTCCCCGGAATTAAAATTTAAACTACTCAAAAAGATTCGGATAGTTAGCCCTCATCTTTTCTTCAAGCTCCCACGTAGCTTCCTCAGCGTTGTGGTTCCTCCAAAGGATTTTGACAGAATGTATAACCTTATTCCGTAATTTCTGCTCTTTCCTATCTAGTATCTGGACAGGAATTTCTTCGTATGATAAGTCTTTCTCAACTTGTATTGGCTCATAGGATATGACATGCTTGTAGTCTGGTTTGTATGGCCGCAAGACTGACACGTGAAACACATTGTGAATATGCTCCAGTTCAGGAGGTAAAGCTACCTCGTATGCTACTTCACCCACTCTCCTCAATATTTCGAACGGTCCTATGAACCTTGGACTCAGTTTCCCCTTCTTTCCAAATCTGATCTTCCCTTTCTAGGGAGATACCTTCATGAACACAAAACTCCCAACTTCGAAGTCTCGCTTTTGACGATGTAAATCGGCATACTTCTTCTGACGATCCTGAGCTGCTACTAGTAGAGCTCTTATTACCTTAATAATTTCTACCGTCTGTTGAACCAATTCCGGCCCCAACAGTCGGCGTTCTCCTACCTCGTCCCAACATAGAGGTGTTCTGCACTTCCTTCCGTACAATGCTTCGTAAGGCGGCATGCCTATGCTTGCATGATAACTGTTGTTGTATGCAAACTCAACTAATGGTAGATGGTTCTCCCAACTGCCCTTGAAATCCATCACACAGGCCCTGAGCATATCTTCCAAAGTCTGTATTGTTCTTTCACTTTGCCCATCGGTCTGCGGATGATATGCTGTACTCATTCTCAACTGTGTCCCCAATCTCTCCTGAAGACTTCTCCAAAATTTTGACGTGAAGCGCGGATCTCTATCTGACACAATCGATACCGGCACCCCATGCCTCGAAACTATCTCCTTGATGTACAGTTTAGCCAACTGGTCCAAACTGAACTTAATCTTGATCGGCAAAAAGTGCGCTGACTTTGTTAGTAGATCCACAATCACCCATATTGCGTCAAATCCCTTCTGTGTTGCTGGAAGTCCTACCACAAAATCCATTGTGATATGCTCCCATTTTCACTCAGGAATCTCTAACGGCTGTAGTAATCCACTTGGTCTCTGATGTTCGGCCTTTACCCTTTGACAAGTTAGGCATCGGCTGACACATTCTGCGACCTCCCTTTTTAAATTCGGCCACCAAAAATGCTGACGCAGATCTTGATACATCTTCGTACTCCCCGGATGTATCGAGTATCTCGTACTGTGGGCCTCTTGCAAAATCTCTTCTGGTAGTTCAGGCACTAGCGGCACCCAAACACGATTTTCAAACCTTAGCAATCCCATGCTATCCTCCTTGAATTTGACCTCTTCCCCTTCGGTCATTCTCATCCTGATTCTGACACATTCTTCATCTTTGTCTTGAGCCTCTTTCACCCTATCTAGTAAGGTTGGGCTTGCTTCCACTTCCATTGACTCATTTGGATTTCTCACCTCCAACTCCATTCGAGCCATCTCTTGAACTAATTGTTCCTGATCTGTCAAGATGAACAATTTCTCCCTGCTCTTTCTGCTTAGAGCATCTGCTACTACGTTGGCCTTGCCGGGATGATATAGAATTTCACAATCATAGTCTTTGATCAATTCTAACCATCTCCGTTGCCTCATATTTAACTCATTCTGTGTGAAGATATACTTTAGACTCTTGTGGTCCGTGAATATCTCACATTTCTCTCCATACAAATAATGTCTCCAAATCTTAAGGGCAAACACTACCGCTGCCAGCTCCAAGTCGTGGGTAGGGTATCCCTTCTCGTAATCCTTCAACTGTCTGGACGCATACACAACGACCTTGCCATTTTGCATAAGCACACAGTCAAGTCCCTTGTGCGATGCATCACTGTAGACCGTAAAACCTCCTGTATCGTCCGGTAAAGTCAATACGGGTGCTTCACTACGTCTTTTCTTTAGCTCCTGAAAACTCTCCTCACACTTCTCTGTCCATACATATTTCACCATCTTCCTCGTTAAATTTGTCAGTGGTGTTGCTATCTTTGAAAAATCTTGAATGAATCTTCGATAGTAACCCGCTAACCCCAAGAAACTTCTTACCTCCGTCGGCGTCCTTGGTTGTTCCCAATTCATCACCGCTTCCACCTTTGCTGGATCTACTGAAACTCCCTCCTTGTCAATGACATGACCCAAAAATTGAACTCTCTCCAACCAGAATTCACACTTCGAAAATTTGGCATACAATTGCTCCTTCCGTAAAATCTCCAACACTAATCTTAGATGTTCAACATGCTCCTCCTTCGTTTTGGAATAAACCAATATATCGTCAATGAACACAACAACAAATTTATCCAAGTACTGCTTGAATATTCTGTTCATCATGTCCATAAATGCGGCTGGCGCATTCGTCAGTCCAAACGACATCACCAGAAACTCATAATGCCCATATCGAGTTCTGAATGCTGTCTTGGGTACATCCTCCTTCCTGACTTTCAACTGATGATAACCAGTCCTCAAGTCAATCTTTGAAAAGTACTTCGCCCCTTTCAATTGATCGAAAAGATCGTCAATTCGTGGCAACGGGTACTTGTTCTTAATTGTTACCTTATTCAGTTCTCTATAATCCATACACAGTCTCATCGATCCATCCTTCTTCTTTACAAACAACACAGGTGCTCCCCGTGGAGAAACACTTGGCTGAATGTACTTATTATCCAACAACTCCTGTAGTTGGATCATTAACTCCTTCATCTCTACCGGAGCCATCCTATATGGTGCCTTTGATATTGGTGCTGTCCCCGGTACCAAATCAATTACAAACTCTATCTCCCTATCTGGCGGTAACCCTGGCAGTTCATCTGGAAACACGTCCATGAACTCCCTAACTACTGGTATTTGCTCCATCTCAGGATTCACCATTTGTGTGTCCACTATGTGAGCCAAATACCCTACACATCCTTTCTTCAACAATTTCTTGGCCTGCATCATCGTCAGACATGCAGATTGTCTAGACGACTTATTGCCATAAAATACGACCTTAGACCTGTTCGGTGTCTTAAGGTGTATACACTTCTTTTGACAATCAATTATAGCTCCATGGTTAAACAACCAATCCATTCCAAGTATAACGTCAAACTCCCCCAATCGTATCGGAATTAAATTTACACTCAACTTCTGACCCTTGATTTTAGCACAACAGTTCCTATGTACATACTCTACAGGAATCACCTCTTTATTAGCAACTTCTATGTTCATTGGGTTATCTAATTTTTCTCTAGGCAATTCTAACCATCTAGCGAATTCGTCAGACACAAATGAACAGGTAGCACCCGAATCAAATAATACATAAGCATTTATATCATTGATCGGAATAATACCTGATACCACGTCTTTTGATTCAACGGCGTCCTGCACCGTCATGTTGAAAGTCCGTGCCGTTGGTTTATTCTGTGGCACCGGCCCTCCAATGGTCAGTTTGTTGTTGTTGTTGTTGTTGTTGTTGCTTCCCCTAAAGCTCGAACTTCCCCCGGTATTCTTCTTCTTTGGACAATCCTTAAACTGATGGTCCATGGCCCCGCAAGCGAAACAACCCTTCCTCTTAGGTGTGGGACAATTAGGAGCGATGTGCCCCTCTTGCCCACAGTTATAACAGACGTTCCTTCCTTTCATGCACTCCCCGGTGTGGTTCTTTCCGCACTGACTGCATTTACTTACTTTCTTTGATTCGCTTCCCTGGGGTGTCCCCGAACTGCTGTTGTTATTCCCCTTGCGCTTGTTCGAGTTGTTGCCCCCGCTGCTACCCTCTCGGTTTCCCCCATCGCTTCTCTTCTTGTTCCGTTCTTGGTTGTGCTTATTCAAAGCTTTGTTCCCTCCTTCAGCTATGATAGCTTTCTCCAGCAATGTTGCAAAGTTTGTGATCTGGAGAACAGCTACCCGACTGTAAACCCACGGTTTCAGCCCCTGTTCAAATCGTCTGGCGCGTCTCGCCTCAGTGTCCACCTGATGTGTAGCAAATCTCGCCAATTCATTGAACTTGGCGGCATATTCGGATACGGACAAGTTACCTTGCTTCAGCTCTAGGAATTTGATTTCCATCCTAGCCTGTGTACTCTCTGGAAAGTAGTTTTCCAAGAATACCTCCTTGAATCGCGCCCATGCGATTGTTCCCGCCCCTGCTCTACTCTTATTGGCCTTCCACCAGTGGCTGGCCTCCCCTTTCATCATGAAGGTAGCAAATGAGGTCATTTGCTCCTCTACTCGTGCAACCTCGAAGACTTTTTCCATCTCCTCTATCCAGGTCTGTGCTTCTATAGGATCCGTGGTCCCTTTGAACTTGGGTGGTCCTATCAGTTTGAAGTCTTTAAAGGTTGCTAGTGGAGCGGCAGGGTTTGTTGCTCCAGTAGCCTCTGCGTTGCGTCCGCGAAATGCTCCCATTAGCATTTCTACGAACTCTTGGACAGGGTTTGGTGGTACCCCTCCTGCGTTCACTGACTCTTCGGGTGGTGGTGGGGGTAGTCGTTGATTTCTTCTCTGAGGCGGCATTTTCTGTATAAAGAAAATTTAATTAATTAAAGTTGTTTCAATCTTTTTACTTTCGTTTTGTAGCTTAAGTATTTAAAACTAAAGCACAAATAATCATCTCGACACATATAAACATAAACGAAAATGCATTTATATTCATATGCTAAAACACAGTGCGTAGCACTTTTACATCATAAGCATACTGCTATAAACGCTGCTAACCCCGATAGTTAAAACAAAAGACGGGATCTAACATATCCCACAACTTCATAGAGTTGGGATTTTACAACATACTAACCCTCTATCAAAACAAAAGTTGGGTTTCTAATGCATCTATGTACATACAACATAAATAAAGAAAATACTACTAACGGTGCATCCCTCGACGAACCGCATCGTCATACTCCTCATCTCCAATGGACCTGACCACGCCCCTACTAATGGTGTGCAAGGTCTGGCCCTCCTCAGCAGGGTAGTAGTGCACCCTACTCTGGATTCTACCCACTGATGAGCGATAGACGTAACTGAGTCTATCTATCCTCACCCTCTTCTCCCTAACCTCGTCCTCCAGCTCCATCATCTGTCCGTGAGCTGCATCACGCTGAATCTCCATATCTAGTTTATCCTCAACTGCCTGCTGCATCTGGCCCCTCATGGCCTCCCTTTCTGCCTCTGTCTGCTGAATCTTCAGCTCAGCGGCTACCAACCTGGCCTCCATCTCGGCCATCCTCGCCTTCAGCTCTATGTTCTCGCCAGAGAACATATAAGCTGTATCTCGGTACTGCTCCTCTGTCTGCTGGTGGATCTGGTTCTGCTCCTCGAGGTGCTGAACCCTCTCCTCTAGCTCATTGTTAGCCGTAGTGAGAGTATCGATGATGTCACTGGCGACAGTGCCCATGCCATCAACATACTCCGTTGGCTCCTCATCCTCCTCATCAGACTCCTCCGACTCTGCCTCATCTTCACTGTAAGGCCTCATGACTCCGCCCCAGACGGGCTCCACGCGATCCCCCTCCTCAGGATCTGACTCTGGCTCCTCTACAGGTGCAGCCACCAGCGGCTGTGCAGTATCCATATGGATATCAATATAGTCCTCCTCAGCAGTGCGACTCGACTGTCCGATCCCTGCCATCCTATATCATAAAAATAACACACGTTAGTACAGCAATAAAATATATTCATTGATGAAATGAAATGATATTTTATCATGTACATCTCGGCTCGATGGATTTTCTCAATCCATCTCAAAAAATACACAACATGATGAATCTCCCCGATTCATCTCCTATCGCACTCGATATGAGTTTAATACTAAGGTTATAACTTAGGTTTCGCAAATCCTAACGTTTCTAACCTACAGCTCTGATACCAACCTGTGACGACCCCAAATCCGGGTTCTTTAACCTCGGGTTTGGTTCTCACTGTACAATACTTAACAACAATGAAATACATATATTGTATTCAAACTACGCGGAATAATACAAAAGGTTCCTTATATAAAGGCTACACTTCCCAAGGTCTATTAACCTTAAATTGCAACATTACATATCTTAAGGGAAATACAAAAGATTTACAACAGTAATTACATAACAGTAATTTAAACTAGCATGCAATTACTAAAACTAAGCATTCACTTTCCCCTTGCCTTTGTCCGATTTAGAGCTTTTGGGATTGGCTGAAATATAGTCATGATATAGCAAGAATGAGCAACTAAATGGCTCAGCAAGTTTATAAACAACAGGCATACGATATATCATGATGAAGGAAAATAACTTCAAAGTTTTCAACAATAACAATTGTGAAAGATGTCAAGAATCAATGTTCAATAAAAGAATGGATTGACTCTTTACTGCTGAGTGGTCTTTAATGACCATGAACTGCTACTAAGGTAGAACAGACATACAATGTCTGACTCCTTGTTAAAATAACGGGACACTTGAGGGGATCAGTCCTCTCATGTCCTATGTATATGCATCACATTTAGATTTCTTGCGCGCTTTCGGTTTCCCGACAAATAAAAATCCCCCTTTAACTAGGGTTGTTCTTTCTCAGTCTTACTGTAAGAATCCGCACCAGCCAATGGTTTGGATAAGCTTTTATAATATTCAATTGATGAATTTAAACATGCATTTGTCTAGCCGAAACAATTAGCTTAGACATTCTTAAACAATTGTAAAAGCACTATGTGCGAATACAATAATCAATAACGATATGAAGTAATTTTTGATAATTAATTCACTCAAAGGTCTGTCAAATAACTACGAATGTAGATACTTGCTCAACAATAATTGAAATGTAAATACGGTTGAAGAATAACTGCAACAATAAATACAAGTTCAGGGGTAGAAAACTTGTCTGTCTGCTCAACTACAATAAATGTCTAGCTTTAACTAACTTGCTTTGAAAGACCTAACATTAATAAAGTCGGTCTAATAATTAGTACGGCGTATTTGCATAACTATACGCTTGATAATGAACTTATTTACCACACATAAGTACTAACACATAATTTACATTAGTCAAAACAATATTATTAACAGTATAGACCCTTAATCATTTTAGGTTAATAATTTAATAAGTTAGAAAATATTTTTCTTAAGTGTTGGACACTTATTAAACCCTTAAACAACTTATTACAATTGTTTAATTAAATTGTAATTAAATTCAATTTATTTTATTAACTCAATCTCTATTTAATTACTATTTAATCTTGATTAAATAGAAGTTAATTAATTAACTCTAGTTATTATTTAAAATAAATAATAACTAATTGTACTTACTTATTATTTAATTATAATTAAATAATAAATAATTATTGACTTAATTTTAACCTTATTTAATTTAATATTAATCAACCAATAATTAACTAAGTAATTAACCTTACTTATTATTTAATTTAAGGAAATTAAATAATAGTTTACTAATCTTAATCCTCTTTAATTATTATTTAATGTCAATTAAATAATAATTAATTATTTAATTAATTTTAATTATTATTTAAGGTTAAATAATAATCAAATCATTCTTATTTATTATTTAAATTAAATCATAAATTATTACTTTAATAACTTAATTTCCATTAATCGTTATTTAATGCTAATTAAATAATAATTAATTACTTAATTATCCTTATTTATTATTTAATAATATTTAAATAATTAATTTATAATTTTATCTCTCTTAAGTATTATTTAATAGGCATTAAATAATAATTGCTAATTTATCATCTTTATGTATTATTAACATTTAAAATAATAAATAAATAATAAATTTATTTAACTTAACCATGGTTTAGCTAACTAGATTAATATTTAAAATATTTAAATATTAAACTTATTGAAAAATATCCTCCCCGATATTATTTTTGTATAATTATTATTATTTTTCTTATAATTTTAAATTAGTTTTTAAATATTTAAATTATTTAAATTTAACCCGAATGGCATTTCCGTAAATAATTTGAAAACTGAACCGAGGGCAGAATGGTAATTCTGCCAAGAAAAACACGGAGGGGCAAAATTATAATTTCGCGGAAATTCCCTACCGCGCATGGCGCGCGTTACAGATTTTTCGGCCCAAAACGACGCCGTTTTTGAAAAGCCGGATACGGCTCCCGCGCGTACGCGCGAAGTAACTTTTTACGGATGCCAAACGACGTCGTTTGGCTCCGCGTTCTTGAGTGCACAGTGGTCCGCGCATTGCGCAGAAACCTAAATTTTTTTCCTTCCCAGCAGAGTGTGAACAATGACCGGAAATACACATTTTAATAAAAACTATACCATCAAGTAAGCTTTAAATCATCAATAAAAATTCAAAAAAATTACCAATCACCTTATATTAATTTATAACATGAAAAATTAATTTTTCATGATTTAATATCATTATTTTTTTATAAAAATTTTTACATCACAAAAACTACCACAAATCATAACTTTTTGTGTATAACTCCATTTTGAGTGATTCAAACTTTGTTTTTCTCATGATTTAATGTTCTATAATATTAGAACATCAAACCTAAGTTTTATAAAAAAATATTTTGGTCATAAATTCCAAAACTTGTTTATACACCACTAAACACATATTTTAGCATACAAAATATACCAAAATACAAACGAAACATATTAAACTCAAGCATGGCATAAATATTACAATTACACATTAATAACTATATTAACATGTTTATAGTAACATGATGATTTACTTAATTTAAAAACAAACTACATTTAAAATAATCATTACCTTGTTTTAATTGCTATCTTTCTTTTTCTTCCAAAATAGGTGATGAGGTTTGAAGGCATGAACCAAGAACTCCTTCTCCTCTCTTAGTATTTTGCTCTCAATATTTTCTCACACTCTCAAATGCTCACACTTTGCTCTCTAGGAAATTCTCTAGCAATGAACTAACCAACCTAGAACAAGTGTGGGGTGTTTCTTTTATAGCCATCTACTAACACACCATTAACTCACTAATTCATCTATGTTGGTCAAATTAAAAGCTAATCAAGCTTACTAATTGATGGATTGACATGGTGATTGACTAGTTGATTGACTAGAGTTGTTGGCCAACTTTGATCTAGTGTAAAAGAGAAGCAATCTAGCAAATCAAGCAACATCAAGTGGGACCCTTAAAAAAATCAGCAAAATGGTATCTTCCATGTCATTTTTCCTTTATTTTTCTAGCTTTTAATGTGTATTTATGCATATACATATATATCTATACATGGGTTCAATTGTTGACCAATTTTGACTTCCTATTGGGCTCCATGTTGGACTTAGGAAATTAATATATTGGGCTCATCCATTGAATTGGTTTGAGCTCAATTTAATTAACACTTTGGGCTAGCATTTAAATAACTATGCTAACTTTAATTAAAATAAGTATTGGGCTTGTTTAATTAATTATATGGGCTAGTAATTAAATTAATTACATGGGCTACTAGGTTAATATCTTGGACCTAGTTTAACAACTCATTTGGATTAAAAATATAATCCAATTAGATTTGCTTTAATTAATTATACCCTTGCTTTAATTCTTTAATTAAATATACGCACAAACAAGTACATCTATTTTATTATCTAATGCACAATTTATTAGTACAAAAATATTAAATTCATTGCTAATTATATATTAATTATAATTACAATGTATAATGAAATTCGTGGTCATTACAGCGGCTGGGCGCCAAACGACGTCGTTTCGTAAGAAGCCGGAGAAGGAACGGTCACGCATTGCGCGACTGTGGTTTTGTGCGAAAAGACGAGAATACCCTTGGCCTTTCTCGGAAATACCAAGCGTGTCCCAAAGACGCGCAAATTACTGTTATAGCCCTGGGACTTTCCGGAAAATTTTGGTTTTGTCCCTATCGCCGCGAAAATTACGGATAAGCCCTTGAGCTTTTCTGTTAATGCCGGTTATGTCCCAAAGCCGCAAAAATTACTAAATTGCCCTCAGAAATTAGTTTTAATTGAAATAAATGTTTAAAAATTGTTTAAAAATCATAGAAAATTATAAAAAAATACTAAAAATGTAGAAATGATGTTTGGGCGTTAAATTTAATGTTTTTGTAAAAATATTAAATATTGGGGATTAATATTTAAATGTTTAAATATTAATCTAATAAGGTTATAATTTAGAAAATGTTTAAATAAAATTTTCGGGCAACCAAATATGTTTAATTTTATCTGATGAGCCGGGTTGTCCGTAGTGAAGGCATTAAATATTAAGTTATGTTAATATTTTAAAGAACGAGGTTAATATAATTAACCGTATTATGTAATAATTGGCCCAGTAATGGTATTAATTAACTAAATTAATATCATAAGAGGATAAATAATTATCATTTGATTATTTTATGATCATAGGTTGATCGAGAGAAGCTTTTAAGCTATCAATTAAATAGTTGGACGCCAGGCAAGTTCTTCAGTTCTTTAATGTTAATTGTTGTCTGTTATGATATGTAAATACTTGTTTAAATGCATATAAATTATGTGTTATGTGATCTGTGGATAACATGACAACTATGTGTACTTTGTGCAATGATGTGGGATATACTGCTATAATAGAAGCACAAGCACATGATGTATGACACACACTGAGTATGTTAAGGTATGTGCTACGTGAAATATAAACTGTCGAACTTGCTGAGCCGTTGTGCTCATTACTTGTTTAAAATAAATTTTTGCAGGATAAAGAAATAAGTTTCAGGAATATCGGATTAAGTTGAGATGAATTGCCTAGAAGGTAGAAAGCGTGATTGTTATATTGTTAATATTATAATTCAATGTGAGAAATTTGTTAATTTACTGTGATAAATTGTATGTATATATAAGTTGAATCTGGATATGATAGAAGTTCAATTATGAACTGTGATTGATCAGGATAATTGTTACGATAGAAATTATTATATGTTGGATTACGAATGTCGCAACAAGGAATATTTGTATGAAGATAAATAACAGTAAATTTTAAATGATGAGCTTTATGATACGTGTAAAAAGAAAGAAAAAGTTAAGGTTACGATCCAGGGACTAGGATACAGATGTAAGGATTTTAAATATCCAAATATTTTAATACAATGATTGGATTGAGAAAAGAAAAAGAAAAATTTATACCGAAAATTGGGTAAATGATGATTTTAAAATCAATTAATGGATTAAAGAAGGTGATTAAAGATTTATTAACGAACCGAAATTTGGACGTTATAAAGATAATGTGTAATAAATACAAAGTTTAAGAGAATAAAGTTGGTCGAATTTTGGGGTTGTTACAGCAAGAATAGAATTAAATATAACTATAACATTTAATCCTGAGCTCCATTATAAATGAGTCTTCAAAAGCTTCTTGTTTCTTGGCTCTAATTCTTCAAAATAATTCTAACTAACCTATTACATATTATTTTCATAAAAATAGAAATATTGATCAACAGTTGATAGAGCTAAATTATACGATATTTTTATTCCCTAATACTTAGTTTTTATATTTTTTTTGTGTTGAAATATTTAATTATTTAGCATATTTTGGTTTTAATAGGTTTTATAGGATTTTAGTTAATTTATGTTAATTTAGGTAATTTTATAGTATTTTTATATTTCTTTTTATTTATGTTTATTTATTTATTTTTAGTATTTTAGGTGTTTTATTTATTATTATGTGTTTTTAGGATTTTTATATTATTTTTATTTATTTTTATATTTTATTTTGTAGGAAAAATAAGCTTGGGAGCAAATTTGTAAATCTTGCAAGAATCTGATGGCCTTTTGGTAATTAACCAGCACTGATGGCAAAAGTGTAAATAAGCAAGAAAAGACGCGGAGGGGAAATTTCGTAATTAACCAGAACGGACGTCCGTGCCATGCGCGAAAACCTTCACAGTGCGGGAACAGAACGACGCTGTTTCGAGATTTAATGGAAAGCAGTTCGCGCATTGCGCGCAAGGAAACGAGCGCATAGCAAAAACGACGTCGTTTGGCGTTCGGGGAAAAAAGCCTCCGCGCAATGCGCGGAGGAGGATGGTGACGTCAACGGACGCGGGAATCGCGTTGACCGGTCAACTGTGGCGTGTAAGGGGCTGTTTGGCTTGCACATTAATGCTGGAAATCAGATTATTTCGGGATTTTGCTACTTTTTGATTCCAAATTGGATTTTAATTCCAATTAGGTTTAGGATAATAATTATTTTATTTTTCTTTTATTTTTAATTATAAATCCTATTAGGGTTTGGACAATTTAAGAGGTTTATGGAGCCTATAAATAGAGGGCTTGAGACACATTGTAAGATACAACTCTTCTATTAGAATAAAAATTCTCTCTTCTATTCTTTGATGCTCTCTACAATTATAAGTAGCTAAATTCTTTTTCTTGGTTTAAGTGATTGAAGCCATCAAGATTTATACACTGTGAGATCTAATTTATTTTAATTGTTCAATTTATATTTTGAGTATTGAATATTTTTCTGTGTTTAATTTTATGATTAATTCGTTTAATTGCTAGGGTGCACACTAGTTTATTATTCGTTGAAATCTACTGCTAAATTAAATATTAAATCCATAATTGTTTGGTCACTTTAATTTGCGAAGCAACTAAGGTTAATAATTATTTTGCTTATCAAAAGATTGTTATATCTTAGGAAAAATATTTATCTAAATTAAATGCAGAGGCTTGGATTGTGTTGTTTTGTTCAACGATCTCTCTATTTCTTTATACTGCTACTAGGTTAAATCTTTAGCGCTTGTCTGAGATTATTTAGTAGTAAGGGTTATTTAGATCGCTTTTTTCTGCTTAACTAAAATTAAGGAGAGATAGTAATTATTCCACGTTGAATATTTGAAATATGAATTGAGTTATTCTTGCATCAGTGATCAATTGTAAATTCTTGATGGTGGATTTTGACTTAAACCAAGACTTTTTCTTCTTATTTACTTCTTGCATAATTATTTTAGTTAGTTTTATTTAAATTATTTCTTTAATTACAAAACCCCCCAATTTTTGTTTGCAAAAACATAAAATTAAATAATCATTTTCTGTGGGATCGACTCTTACTTGCACTACTACATTAATATTTATTTTTCCAAAGTAAGATTTTATTTTTGAGTGCTTGCGACATCACACCAACAGTCAAGGGAAAGTACTGAGTTTATTTTAATTATATTTGTTTTATAAATCACAAGCAAATACAATTATTACTATACACCAGGTATAAACTTTGAATGGATACAACATCCAACTTCACATTATTCCAGAATCGAAATCTTTAAACATTTTTATTACACTTTCTAATCATATCAATAATGATTTAGCATACTAATCTCTCACCCTTATACATAAAGGACAACATCTAAAAATGATTTAAAATAATCTATATATGTTCTCTTAACATTTCACTTTGCTAATCTATAGCACATTTAAGACATAAAAATTTTCACAAGTAATACCCATATATATAATTTATTCTATCGCAGGGTTTTACATTAAAAGCACCTACGCTTCGATCTTAATGACTCGTTAGTCAATCTTCATCTTCGCCTCTACAAAAGTAATCAGCTTTCTCACGTTTTTCTGTAATGTTTTGTTTTAAGCAAGGGTGAGCACGATGGCTCAGCAAGTCTAACAGTTTCACATAACACATAAACATATTTCATCATGCTTCATGCATCTCATGCTTTGCAGTGACTACATAACTCATGCATATCATACTTTGCATTTACTCTATGATTCATGTTTTTCATACATGTCATTTATAATGTCGTGCAGTTCAATATAGAATAATCAACTTAAATCATTTACTGCATATCAACAGTCTATTTATCTTGTTGCACAAAGTCACATGTCATTTATATGTGTGTGTGTGTGTGTGTGTGTGTGTGTGTGTGTGTGTGTATGTTCAATTGTTATATTGATAAAATTTTATTGTTTATGGAAATTAAGGGATTAATAATTAAATTAATCCAAATTTAAATAAAAAGTTAATGAGGGAGTTAGTAAAATTGTAATTATTGATTTTAGATTTGACAAATAATTATGGAGGAAGTTTAGAAATTAATTGAGAAGAAAAGTAATTATATAAATTATATAATAATAAATTATATAATTTATATAAGGAAATTAAAGTAAAGTATGAAGAAAATAATAATTATATAAATTATATAAGAATAATTACATAATTTATATAAGAGGATTAAATTGAATAAGGATGGAAGAAATTTTTTATAAATTGTACTTTGTGTAAAATGGAAATTATATACGGAGAAAGAAATTATATAAATTATATAATAACAAATTATATAATTTATATAAGAAAAGTTAATGTAAAAAGTAAGAAAATAATAATTATATAAATTATATAAAAAAAATGAGAAGAAGGAATGTTTTAATTTATTAAAAATTATGTTTATGTATAATGAAATTTTTATGATTTTTATGGTGAATAATATTTCAGAAACGTAAACATGTTAAGGAAACATGTTGTCCAAGTAACGAAGTGAAAAAGTATGAAAAATAATTTTTATATGTTGTATGTATTATTTTATTAATTTTGGAGGTATAAATCACCTCATATAATTACACGCATGTCATTATGTACAAAATTGTCAAGTAAAATACCTGAAAAGGTATAAATATTATTTATAAATCAATTTATGATTTTTAGTATATTTAAAATAAATATTTTATATACATTATATAAAATATTTATTACACGAAATACCTATGCAATGTATTGAAAATATTTAATATGCTTGAATTTTGTGCTATCCGAAAACCAAAGTCGGTAATGAAAGAGGTGGTGGAATTGTTTTTACTCTCCAAATGATTTAATGCTCTTAGTGATATCTAAAGGAAAAGAAATAGAAAAAAAAAACATGCACACAAACAATAAAAAACCAAACACATACATTATCTTTTTCTTCCACCCACCACCACCATCACCATCATCACCACCAACCAAGAGCTTCATTTTCATGTTTATTATACATTATTTTCCTTACGTCCAAATTTTAGTTCATTAATAAATCTTAAATTACCTTATTTAATCAATTAATTGATTTTATATCATCAACAATAATTGAACTAAAACGTTTTGGCATTTAAAACTAAACACTTAGATCCTAGTCCTTGGATCGCACCATTTACATTTTCTTTCTCTTACAAGTATCGTAAATCTTAACATTTAAAATTTAATATTGTTTCTAAATATTATTTGTTTCATAATTCATAATTAGATATATAATGCTCTCTATCGTCACAATTATCTTGAACAATTACAGTTCACAATTAACTTTATTCGTCCTATCCGGATTCAATTTATATGTACATACAAAACATCAATGTAACATTCACAAATTTACCCACATTAAGTTCTGTTATCGAAAATATAACAATTACATTCACAACCTTCTAGTTTAATCCAACTTTAACATAATCCGATATTCCTGAAATTTGTTTCTTTACCTGCAAAAATTTATATTATGCAAGAATGAGCATTAGGGCTCAGCAAGTTCAACAGTGTGCACATAACACATAACATAACATGCTCTGTCTGTGACATACATCATGTATCATGCTTCTACTAGAGCAATATATCTCACGTGCATCATATCTATTTTAGATTAACAATTTTCTAAAGAAAACATCAAACTATTTCACATATAGTCACATAATTGCACCGAAGGCACATCTCGGTCACATTAACCACAAATCACATAACACATAATTTCTATATGCATTTGAACAAAATAAGCATATAACATCATATGACAATTAAAATCAAGTACTGAAGAACTTGCCTCGATCCGAAATTAATAAATAATCAGTTTATTATTCTCCTCGTACAACCTATAGTAAATCAATTAAATGATAATTGATTAGCACTCTACTATATTAATTTAATTAATGTAAAACATATTCAATGCGGACAACCCTGCTCGTCGAAAAAAATTTAGTGTATTCGGTTGTCCGGATTTAATTTAACAATTTTTAAAATTTTAAACTTACTAGATTAATATTTAAAATATTTAAATATTAATCCCCAATATTTAATATTTTTACAAAAATATTAAATTTAATGTCCAAATATCATTTATATACTTCTTAATAATTTTCAAACAATTTTTAAACATTTATTTAATTAAAAACTAATTTCTGAGCGTATTTTTCGTAATTTTCGCAACTTTAGGGACAAAATCGTAATTTCTTGGAAAGACAGGGGGCATGATCGTTATTTGTCGAGGCCAAGACACGCTCGGTATTTTCTGAAAAGGTTGAGGGCACACTGGTAATTAACCAGCGGTGTCGACCGCGCAATGCGCGACCCCCTTCTGCTGCTGACGCCAAACGACGTCTTTTCCCCTGCCAGTTACCGATGCCTTCGCGCATGGCGCGACTTCCTTCTTCACATGCCCCAACACGCCGTCGTTTCGGTCCAGTTTTCGAGAAAAAAAAATGGTCGTCGCGCAAAGCGCAGGCAGCCTTTATTTCCTTCTTCTTATTTTTCCAGGCAACAGTAGACCAACCAAACAAAATTCATCCATTTTTACACCAAATTTTCACAACATAATTACTTTAAAAATCATATTATTCTCATATATACATCTTAAAATTATCTAGAATAATTATTCTAATTATTTTCTAATTTTTCATAAAATTAATTTATCACTAAAAATACACAAATAAATCAAATAAATTGATTTTATACCTATCTAAAGTTTGAAAATATTTCTCTTAAAGCTTGTTCTACACTTCTTGGCACCAAAATTTTTCTCCCTCTTAGTGGTGATGACGGTGATGGTGGTGGGTGGAAGAAAAAGATAATGTAAGTGTTTGGTTTTTTATTGTTTGTGTGCATTTTTTTTTTTCCTATTTCTTTTCCTTTATATATCACTAAGAGCATTAAATCGTTTGGAGAGTAAAAACAATTCCATCGCCTCTTTCATAACCAACTTTGGTTTTCGGATAGCACAAAATTCAAGCATATTAAATATTTTCAATACATTGCGTAGTTATTTCGCGTAATAAATATTTTATATAATGTATATAAAATATTTATTTTAATGTACTAAAAATCATAAACTGATTTATAAATAATATTTATACATTTTCAGGTATTTTACTTGACAAATTTTGTACACGCGTAATGACATGCGTGTAATTATATGAGGTAATTTATACCTCCAAAATTAATAAACTAATACATACAACATATAAAAATTATTTTTCATATTTTTTCACTTCGTTACTTGGACAACATGTTTCATTAACATGTTTACGTTTCTGAAATATTATCCACCATAAAAATCATAAAAAATCCATTATACATAAACATAATTTTTAATAAATTAAAACATTCATTCTTCTCATTTATTTATTTATTTTTATATAATGTATATAATTATTATTTCCTTACTTTTTACATTAACTTTCCTTATATAAATTATATAATTTGTTATTATATAATTTATATAATTTCTTTCTCCTTATATAATTTCCATTTTACACAAAGTACAATTTATAAAAAATTTCTTCCATCCTTATTCAATTTAATCCTCTTATATAAATTATATAATTATTTTTATATAATTTATATTATTATTATTTTCTTCATACTTTACTTTAATTTTCTTATATAAATTATATAATTTATTATTATATAATTTATATAATTACTTTTCTTCTCAATTAATTTCTAAACTTCCTCCATAATTAGTTGTTAAATCTAAAATCAATAATTATAATTTTACTAACTCCCTCATTAACTTTTTATTTAAATTTGGATTAATTTAATTATTAATTCCTTAATTTCCATAAACAATAAAATTTTATCAATATAACAATTGAACATATATATATATATACACACACACACACACATACACACACACATATTTAATTCATAAACCTCACATTATCTTGTAACATCTTTTAAATAACAATTTCTGCATCTCCACAACAATTTTATTGTACCATTACATGTAATTTCTCTTATTCTTAATAAATTATTTTTAAATAATTTATTTACTTTCCAATTATTTTAATTCAACACCATTTATCACCATCTATGCACAGATTTAATTTATCAATAAAATCTCATCACGCACTTTAAATCACAAAAAATATATCAATCATAAGTAATTTAAATAACCTTAATAATTTTGTTATTTAAATTCTTATTCAATATTATTAAAGTGATCCCGAAATTTCAGGTCCTCACATTCTTCCCCCCTTAACAGGATTTCGTCCTCGGAATCGCAATTTCCGTAATAACCTTACGTATCTTATTTATAGCACTTTGCTATACTTTTATCTTAATAAATACAATTAAACTCATTAATAACCATAATTTACCTCTTTAATATCCATACTCACAGCTTTAATAGATGACACCATAATGATCGTAACAGTAAGAGTATTAAATTCTTAACTCAATTCACAATTTCTTTGTAGTATTACATTTCACAATTCTCTAAAAAATTTATTGATAAAACTTTAGCTCGTTTCTTGATGTACTTATCAATATGGTTTCTCATTTTTTGAAAAATTTCCTTTCTTTAATCGCACTTACCCTTACTCAATCCACTTATTTCATGCTATTTATTACACATCATTTATACTCTGCGCATTCAACCTTCTTTTCTTAATTCATATTCATAAATCTTCTTCACATTGCTTTTCTCTTTGTAATATATCCAACATATTTAGTGAACCACATAGATCACTTGGCACTTTGCTTGCATTATAAATCATTCCTTAATACCTCTATCATTCAACACTAGATTTTAAATGCTAACCTTTACTTAATTCATCATAATCCTTATTTAAAATTACTCAAAAAATCCTAGGTGTCACAGTAATAATACTAGCAAGCAATTAAATTATTATTAAAAGATTAATAATAATAATTAAGGTAAACTATTATTAAAAATGAATTAATAATAGTAATGATTATTTAAAGTGTTATTTAACAATTAAATAACGTTATAAGTTATTACTAATTGATAGTAAGATTTAAAATATTTTTCGAGATGGATAATATTATGATAAATCATTGAGTTAAATGATGTGATTAAGTTAAACCAAGGGTATGGTCCATTAGTGACTAATTAGTTGTTCGACCTAAACAGAAATAAGGTATATGCATTAATGCAGTGACATTAATAAATGTCAAAACTGCATAATTTTGTACTAAAGATTTAGGATGTTGAATATGAAACACTGTGTCAAGTCAACGAGAGACTAAAATATGAAATTAACCATATTAATTTAAAAGGGGACGATAATAAGAAATAAATATCTTTAAAGATTTAATATTGAGTCAAACTTTGACTGATATTGTGCACCATTGATCTCACATACCGTATAGTTGATGCAAGGAACATGAAAGATTAGTGTAGGCTGGTTATGTAAGTTTAGGCAAGTTTTTTCAGAACGTGTTGCATTATTTGCATAAATTAGAAATTTGAAAATCTGTTATGTATGCACATGCTATTACGTGCAAGACTGTGTCAATGTGACTTTATGCAACGAGATAAATAGACTGTTGATATGCAGTAAATGATTTAAGTTTATTATTCTATATTGAACTGCATGACATTATAAATGACATGTATGAAAAACATGAATCATAGAGTAAATGCAAAGTATGATATGCATGAGTTATGTAGTCACTGCAAAGCATGAGATGCATGAAGCATGATGAAATATGTTTATGTGTTATGTGAAACTGTTAGACTTGCTGAGCCATCGTGCTCACCATTGCTTAAAACAAAACATTACAGAAAAGCTTGAGGAAGCTGATTACTTTGGTAAAGGCAAAGATGAAGATTGACTAACAAGTCATTAAGATCGAAGCGTAGGTGCTTTTATAGTAATACCATACGATAGAATAAATTATCTCTATGGGTATTACTTGTGAAGATTTTTGTCTTAAATATGCTATAGATTAGCAAACTGAAGTGTTAAGAGAACATATATAGATTATTTTAAATCATTTTTAGATGTTGTCCTTTATGTATAAGGGTGATAGTTTGCTATACTAAATCATTATTGATATGTTTAGAAAATGTAATAAAAATGTTTAAAGATTTCGATTCTGGAATAGTATGAAGTTGGATGTTGTATCCATTTAAAGTTTATACCTGGTGTATAGTAATAATTGTATTTGCTTGTGATTTATAAGACAAATATAATTAGATTAAACTCAAGATTGAGGTTACTTTTAACGGACCAGATCCAGGGTTAAAGGAGTTCGGATTTGGGGCTGTTACATAAATTCTATCTCCCTCCTCTATATTTTCCCTTGACTTTTGATCAATATTTCTATTTTTATGAAAATAGTATGTAATAGGTTAGTTAAAATTATTTTGAAGAATTGGAGCCAAGAAGCAAGAAGCTTTTGAAGACTCATTTGTAATGGAGCCCGAGATTAATATTTGAAATCATCACGTATCATTAGTAATTATTTAATAATGATTCAACCCTTAACTATTATTATTCAATAGTTAATTACTTGTTAAACAATATTATTAATTCTTTAATAATATTTTAAATCTTTATTTATCATTATTATTTATTTAATAATGGTTTAATTCTTAACTATTATTATTTAATAGTTAATTAAATGCTAAATAATATTATTAATTCTTTAATAATATTTTAAATTAATTACATATCATTATTAATTATTGAATAATGATTTAATTCTTAACTATTATCATTTAACATTTAATCATTAATATTATCAATATATTTTAATTACTTAATAATCTTCTTCCGATTAAGTAATAATTTATTCTACTTAATTATCATGTAATTATTATTTAATATGAATTAAATAATAATTAATTAATTAATTATCCATACTCATTATTTAATCTTAATTAAGTAATAAACAATTATACTATTAACTCTAACATCCTTTGATTACTATTTAATATATTAAATAATAAGCAATTAACCATCTTTAATTATTATTTAATGTTAATTAAATATTAATTAATTAATTAATTATCTTTATTTATTATTTACTCTTAACTAAATAATAAATAATTAGTTTAAACACTTTCTCATAATTTAATTACTATTTAACATCAATCAAATACTAATTACTTAGTTACTTCCTTTATTTACTATTTAATTATCAATTAAATAATAAATAATTATTTTTTTTCATTAAATAATATGATATACTTTAAATATCACATTTAATATTTAATAATAATTTAATAATAATTTTCTTCAATTACTAGTCAATTAACATCCAACTAGTGTACATTATCACCTCCAAAAGTATTAAAAATACTTTTTTCTTTATTTAACCTTACTTACTGTTTAATACAACTTGAATAATAAGTAAGTAGGGTGATTAACATTTTTCTAGCATTTAAAAATATTTTTAACAATTTTTCATGTAATTAGTTAGCTTTAATCATTTAATAAATATATAAATTACCAAATTACATACTAAAAATACAAACTAAATTTTATAAAATAGTACACGAAATTCCAAGCAACTTTTCAGTTCGGGCCTTCGCTGGAACCAGCCGAAAAAGTGGTGAACCGATCGTCGGAATGTTCCGGCCGATTCACCAAAGAAAAACCGGCAGTAGGTTTTTAATGTCTCCAGATTTTGCCCAGTTTTGGGGTCTCTTACTAAAACCTTAATAACTTAAGTTCTATAACTCCGATTGTGCTCTACTTTATATTGATGGAATCGTGACTTCCCGAACTACAATTTTCCATGATCGAATAAATTTTTTGGAAAGGATTTGACCTCCGAAAACAGCCTGGAACCGGACTGTTCACGCAAAACTTTCGACAGTGGAGTGTTTTGCTAGAAAAATCATATCTCACTCGTTTTAAATCGGATTTTAGTCATTCAAGTTGGAGAATTTACATAACTTCAAGATCTAGCATAAAAATTTGACGGATTATGATTCTGACTTACGGATCATGAACAGTAATTCCGGGAATGAGGCTACTCAGTTTTTAGTTTTCTAGTAAACACCATTTTACAACTTTTGCTAAGTTTTTTCGCATAAATGCTTATGGATCCATACCAAAAATTCATGAAACATTTATTTAACATATCTAGCATGGATCTAGACTTAAAGAACATAAAGATGAAATTTTTACCATTTATTTTTTATTTAAATCACATAGTAAGCATAACTAGGGTTTTTAGGGTTTTCTAACCTTTTTGTTTTGTGTGCTTGCTTTCTCATCCTTCCAAAGTAGGAGATGAACCTCCAAGACTTGACCTAAGCTTGACTCAGTTGGAGTTGGTGAAACTCACTATGAACTCACTAGCTTTCTAACTTTAAAACTCACTAAACTCACTAGACTCACTAACTCTCTATAGAAGAACTCTCGCCAAATTTTCTGTAACCTCAAACACATAGCCCAAGTCTTCTATTTATAGTAGCATAAATTTATACATATAACACATATGTATATAATGGACATTAACCATTTCAAAAAATGCTAGCAAAAGGTATTGAGTGTTCCATACACTACATCAACCATCAATTTGAATAAATTTGGAGTCCAAGTACTCCACCCATTCCACCGGTCATCCCCTTGAATTGACCCCATTTTCCATTTAATTTTTATTCCAAAATTTACAAATTAAAGCTTTCTAGAAGGTATTGCAAATGGGTCAAAATTTTGGGCTTGGAATTAAATTTGGTTGGGCTATGAATACTCATTTGATCCATTGAAATGTTGGGTTACTAAATTAATTTACTAGACTCCCAATTAATTAAAACATTGGGCTAGATTAATAAAATAACTAATCACATAGAAATTTCCACAAGTCCATCAATTAATTTAATTAATTGGGCTCGTTTAATTAATTAAGGAATAATTTAATAATCAAATTTAATTTAATTTATATAAACCAATTTGCCATATTCAATATTAGTCGAATATGTAATTAGAGTTCTTTACAAAATAATCTTAAGTTAGTTCGTTAATTTAATAAATTCATTAATCGGACATCCTTTACCAAAATTAACCAAATAGTCAAATATTCAAACAATTATATAAATGTTTAAATTAATTCACACAACTTAATTAAAAATTAAATTCCTAATTTTATTTATAATGTAACATAAAATTCTCGGTCGTTAGAATTTACATTAGAAAAATTATAAAGACGAGGTACGCAAACCCCATTTATAAAAACTCATTCATTCATGCATCCAAAAAAGTAAATCCAATCTTATTGGTCATTAGTCAATAATAAATCCTTTTTTATTATTTATGAAATTAAAATCATTCCTTTTATACATTGATACCATTTAATGGGCAATTTAAACTTGCATGAAATTTAATTTAATTTTTAAAATAAACTCTTTTATTTTAATTATAAAATTATCCAAAATAAATATTTTTATTTTATAGTTTTGAAAAACTGCTCAAAAAATTAAGAATAATAGATTCTACAGCACTGTGCCCCGACGCAAGATCGAGCCCTGATGCAGTGTTTGTTCTACAAAACTGTGCCCCAGTGCAGGTCGGTTAACCAACGAAAGTCAATGAAACAATGCCCTGACGCAGTCCGTCAAACAGGTTACTGCAGTTCGCGATTTCAGAAATTTAATCTATTTTTTTATTATCTAAAATACGATTTTAGCTTCTTATTTTCAAAATAAATAATTTTATACAACATATTATGCCCAATAAATTATTCTAAATGTATACCTATACATGTATATGTTGAACATTGAATGGTTAAATTTGATGATAAGAAATAATGTACAAGGGCTGTATTAGATAAGATCAAAACTGTTAGGTTGATCTCCTAATATAAATGTATGGATTTATAAAAGTCTTTTGTGTTGTACTAAGACTTAGATAGGTCAAAACTGTTAGGTTGATCTTTTGTTGTAATATAATCGTAGAATGAACTCTACGATTTCAGTCAAAAAGACTCTACGATCAACAGACTCTACGATCAAGACAACCAATCGTAGAACGAACTCTACGATTTTGGCCAAGAAGACTCTACGACCAACAGACTATGTTCTAAGCGAGAAACCGTAAAATGAACTCTACGATCAACAGTCTGACAGTTGAGTAAACTCTACGATGACAATAAGAGATGATCCTTTACAAATCAATCACGACAGCAAGGATATTCGTAGAGTTGATCATGGAGGGTCGTTGAGTAAAAAGGCAACAGTCATCACGACTCTCAGATCAGGAGCTATTCTGTTCAGGAATTCAATCTGCATTGATGTAACCAAAAAGAAAACTTCTGCAAATCGATCAAAGTCAGAAAAGTCAGGGGACTGACCCAAGCGCACTATGCAACAGAAATAAGACTTTCAAGGCTGAAAAGTCAGAGGACTGTGTCCTATCAGTCCTATAGTATGGAAGGACCAAACAACTCTATGAAAGTTGGTAGGAACCTACGATTGACATATCTGTCCCTAAGGAAAAAGAAAATAACCTTCCATGGACTAACAGGTCAGATCAAATAAAATCTCATCAGAGCATTAATGAGCTATATTAATATAATATACAACAGCTCTCCTCTGTGAGGTAACGGAAAGAAACAAAAGCTCAAGCAGATGTTCCAACGGGAAGAAAACTGAAGCCCTCACTTCTTAAATACCAAGATCGGCAAAAGGAAAAAATAGCGAATTACACAAAGAAAGTATACGCAAGAAGTGAAAAAGATCAAACTGATAAGAAAGCTTGCATTGCTACTAAGTCCTTCGAAAACTCAAGCTAAAAGCAACTTAGTAGCACATCTAAATCTACATCACTCTAGGAGTGTTCTTTGTGAACTAGAGTATCCAAGTCTGTTAGACTTGAAGAGTTCATAGTGAACTAGAGTTCCAAGACTGGTGTTCTTGAAGGAATCTTAGTGATTCTGAAATTGTAAAAGTATCCTTAGTGGATTTGCTGCTGGAAAAGCAGAACAGTGGAGTAGGAGTCTTGTGAGCTCTGAATCACTTAAAACCTAGAGTCTTTCTTATTGTGTCTATTATTTGCAATATCTGCCATATAATTGCTTGTTGAATTCTCACTTTAACATATCAAGAAAAGGGTAACTAAATCGTATTCCGCCGTGTTAAACTTTTTAATTAAGAATTAATTAAAGTAAGATCTTTAAAGTAAAAGAAATTTTTAAAAGAATCTATTCAACCCCCCCTCTAGATATCAATCGTGTCATTGGGAACTAACAATTGGTATCAGAGCAGGTTCTCACATCTAAAGCCTTACAAGCTTGAGTAGATAAAATGACACTCAACAAGAACGGATCAGAACTCGGTGGAGGTAACAGACCACCTATGTGTAATAAAGAAAAATTTGCTAACTAGAAAGTTTGTATGCAAGCTTACATGGATGCTATAGATGATGAACTGTTCGAGACAGTGCTAAATGGGTCGATCATACCAATGAAGCTTGCACTATCAACTGAAGATCCAAGCAAGCTAGTAGCAAAGAAAAGAGTCGAATGGACATACAATGAAAAGAAGGATGTTCAAAGAGACAAAAAGGCTAAGAATATCTTATTTCAATCTCTGGATGATGATCTATTTGAGAACGTTGTCAACTGTAAAATAGCTCAAGAAGTCTGGCAAACTCTGTTGATCATGCATGAAGGAACAGAAGAAGTCAGAGAAAATAAGCAATCACTGCTTGTTCAGCAGTATGAAATGTTCACCCACATCTCAGGTGAAAACATTACAACCACTAACGAGAGATTTAACTTGCTACTAAACTCTCTCAGATCTTATGGAAAAATCTATCCAAACAGAGATCTTATCATTAAATTCATGAGATCTTTGTCAAGCAAATGGGATGCCAAAACCACAGCCATCTGGGAGTCAAAGAACCTACACGAGATGACTGTACATCAATTATATGGAAATCTTCTCACCTATGAGCTGGAGCTAAATCAAAGAGCAGAGAATCTATCTGGGGAAAGAAAGAAGGAGAAAAACAATGCTCTTAAAGCCTCAACCTCAACTCACAGAAGCAATCACAAGGATATCTCTGACTTTGACAAGGATGAATCAAATGATGATGAAGGAGCTGCCACGCTAGTCAGACATTTTAAAAGATTCATCAACAGGAACAGACCTCAGAAGTTCAGAAGCAACAGCAGCAAAGAACAACCAAATGACCTTTACTATAATTGCAAAAAGCCAGGTCACTTCATTGCTAAATGTCCAAAACCCTTAAGAGAGGAGCTGAGGAGGGACAAAACGAGAGCAAATCCAAAAAGAGAATTCAAGAGCTTCTACAAACAAAAGAAGAAAGACAAAAGCTTCATAGCTGAAGGCTCCTGGAGTGACTCGGAAGAAGAACTAAATTCTGAGTCAAGTGACGATGAAGAGCCACAGAAGGCCAACATGTGCTTAATAGCAAACGAAGAAGGAAGCAGCAAAAAGGAATTCAACATAGATGAGGTATTTGATTTCTACTCTCCTGAATTAAGCATTGATGATCTTTGAGAAGGCATGCATGACTTAATGGTAGAATTACACAAATACATAAAAATGTTTAGAAGGTTATCTAAAGACTACTCTAATCTAAAAGAGGATAAAGAAAAAATAAGCATAGAATTAGAAGCCTCATTTCAAACTGCAAAACTTTACTCAAATCTTGAGACTGAGAATGAAAGACTAAAAGAGATAAATGAATTAAGCACTCATAAAGAGTCTTTACTAGTCTCCAAGATTAAGGAACTAGAAAAGACAATTTTTATGTGGAACAAGTCTAGTTCGTCTATGGACACCCTGATCTCAAGTCAAAGAGATGTGACTGATAGATCAGGATTAGGATTTGAGAATTAATTCTCAAAGCCCAACATGGAGAAGTCAATGGAAATAAATGAAGGCAAATCCTTTAATCTTAATAAAGGAATTGTGTTCATCAAATCCTCAGATTCTATATCTCCCAGCAATCCACATTCTGCTAAACCTGCTATCATTTTAGACAATAAAGCTCGCACGGGTCTGGGGTTCAGAAAATTGAAAAATAAGTCAAGCAAAACTCACTCTACGAATCATGAGAATCGTAGAGTAGTATGGAAGCATAATGTAGATCAGCAAAATCAAAAGACTATGAGAAATCATAATCCATACAAATCCTGGATAAATAAGAATTCACAAATGCACACATATCATCGTCAACATCATATCAATCATAGGCATCATCATAAAAATGATAAATATTTGTCAAGCTATAATAGACTGCAAGGATCTAAAGTCAAAAAGATTTGGGTCCCAAAAGGTACTAATAAAGCTGGACCCAAACAAATATGGGTACCAAAATGAAGATTGATTTGTTATGCAGGTAAATAGATCCATCTGGTATATTGACAGTGGATGCTTAAGGCACATGACAGGAGACAAGGCTCTTCTATCAGAATTTAAGGAAAAAGATGGACCTACTGTCATTTTTGGAGACAACAACTCTGGGTAAACCAGAGGTTATGGCTCAACTGGAAATGGGGCAATATCTTTCAGCAAAGTGGCATATATTAAGGGACTAAAGCACAACTTGCTAAGTATCAGTCAACTCTGTGACAAAGGACATCAAGTCACCTTCCTCAACAACCAATGCTAAGTTAGAGATTGGAAAACTAACTCTCTAAAGCTAGAAGGAGTTCGAGAAGGAAATGTCTATGTGGTCAATCTTGCTCAATTAAGTTCAGAACAAACTGTCTGTTTTCTTGCTAAAGCCTCTGAAAATATGTGTTGGCTCTGGCACAGGAGGTTATCTCATCTTAACTTCAAGAGTATTTTAAAGCTTGCCTCCAAAGATCTAGTAAAAGGATTGCCAAAGTTAACTTTCATCAAAGAAAAAGCCTGCAAAGCTTGTCAGTTTGGAAAGCAAACAAAGACGTCATTCCAGAGCAAATAAGTAAACTCAAATGATAGGGCTCTTCAATTACTTTCCATGGATTTATTCGGACCAGTTTCAACGACTAGCCTCGGAAGAAAGAGATACTCTCTAGTGGTAGTAGATGACTAAACTAGATATACATGGGTATCTTTTCTAAGCTCTAAAGATGAAACCATTTCACATCTTATCAAGCTTTTCAGACTAATCATGAATGAAAAGGGCGAAAAGATCAAGGCCATCAGAAGTGATCATGGACGAGAGTTTGATTTCTCAGACATGGACCTGTTCTGTGAAGAAAATGGAATAAATCACAACTTCTCAGCCCCAAGGACGCCTCAACAAAATGGAGTAGCAGAAAGGAAGAATATGACTCTTATTGAAGCAGGAAGAACCCTTTTAGCAGCAGCCTATCTCCCTGAATATTTCTGGGCTGAAGCCATCAGTACTGCATGTTACACTCAAAACAGGTCACTCATACACTCAACATTGAAGAAGACTCCGTACGAATTATGGAAAGGAAGAAAGCCAAACATAAGTTATTTCCATGCGTGATTGCCTATGCTACGTACTCAACAATGGCAAGAAGCATCTAACCAAATTCCAGCCAAAAATCAGATGAAGGAATCTTCCTTGGCTATGCAACAGATAGCAGAGCATTCAGGGTGTTCAACAAGGAGTCATTAACTGTTGAAACCTCCATCCATGTCACATTCGATGAATCAGATCCTGAAAAGAAAAGATCACCATTCAATGAGTCATCAGACATAAGCTCAACGATCGAAGAACTCAAAATCATAGAGTCTGACTCTACGACCATAGGACCAGCAACAGAAATCGTTGAACAAGGAGAAGAAATCGTAGAGCACACCACACTAGACAATGAAACTCTACGATCAGAACCAGAAGCTGATTTAGAGGAACTCAGACAAAAAGGTACCAGAACAGACGTTCCTAGCAGAATAAAATGGACCAAAGATTACACTCAAGATCTAATTATTGGAGATTCAAACACCGGAATCAAGACAAGAGCTGCAACTTCGAATGAATGCTTTTACCTAAGTTATCTCTCTCAAGAGGAACCCAAGAAGATCGAAGAAGCCTTAGGAGATTCAAGTTGGATAGAGGCCATGCAAGAGGAGCTAAATCAATTTGAAAGAAGCAAGGTTTGGAGATGCTGCCAGGCCTCAGCATAAACCAGTCATTGGCACCAAATGGGTTTTCAGAAATAAGATGAATGAAAATGGTGTGATAACAAGAAACAAAGCAAGACTGGTGGCCAAAGGTTACTCTCAAGAAGAAGGAATTGACTACGATGAAGTGTATGCTCCAGTTGCCAGGTTGGAAGCCATAAGGATCTTCCTTGCCCATGCTGCACACATGAAGTTCAAAGTCTTCCAAATGGATGTCAAGAGTGCTTTTCTAAATGGAGAACTTCAAGAAGAAGTTTACATGGAACAACGTCCAGGTTTTATCAATCCAACCTTTTCAAATTATGTTTATAAATTAGATAAAACACTATATGGTCTAAAACAAACACCTAGAGCATAGTATGAAACCTTAACTAACTTTCTCATTGAAAAATGATTCACTAGAGGAAGAATAGATACTACCTTATTCTTGAGAAAACATAAGGATAAAACACTACTAGTTCAAATTTGTGTAGATGAGATCATATTTGGTTCTTCTGATGAAAAATTATGTGAAAGATTTGCCACGCTTATGCAGAGTAAGTTTGAAATGAGCATGATGGGAGAACTCAACTTCTTCCTTGGACTACAAGTAAGGCAGACTGATGAAGGCATATTCATTAATCAAGCCAAATACGTCAAAGACTTATTAAAGAAGTATGGCATGGAATCTGCAACTATCATGAAAACACCTATGCCACCTGCCACCAAGCTCGACAAAGATGAAAATGGTAAATCCACTGAAATCACTCAGTACAGAGATGTTGACTATGCAAGATGCAAAATAGACAGAAAAAGCACAAGTGGAACTTGCCAAATGCTTGGCAGCAGACTTGTCTCTTGGTTTAGTAAGAAGCAGAACTCAGTATCCACATCAACTGCAGAAGCTGAATATATAGCCGCAGGCAGTTGCTGTGCACAAATCCTATGGATGAAGACTCAGCTTGCAGACTATGGGTTTGAGCTTAATTCTATTCCTATATATTGTGATAATACTAGTGCAATTGCTATAACTCATAATCCTGTTATGCATTCAAGAACTAAGCACATAGATATAAGATATCATTTCATTAAGGATCATGTACAAAATGGTAATATATCACTTCACTACATCCCAACTGAAGATCAACTAGCAGATGTGTTTACAAAACCTTTAGATGAATCAAGATTTAATAAACTCATAAATGAGTTAGGAATGCTAAATCTAGACCCTTAATATATATCATGATTTTTGGGAAGATACTAACTTTGCAGGAAGAAAAGCGAGCAAGGAAAATAAGTAAAAGACAAGATCGTAGAGATCACTCAATGATCAACAAACCAAGGATCGTAGAGCACACAACAAACCGTAGAGCTCACTTAACGGTTGGCAAGCCAAGGATCGCAGAGTATTCCTCTATCGTAAAGCTGACTCAACGAACATCAATAAAAGAATTGAAGTGTCAAGAAGGATCGTAAAGCTCTAGGGGAAAAAAGGTCACCAACCAACTAAAATGCTCCTATCAGAACATGACACGCATCTCAACAAACATAGAGGGAAGTTTTAAATACTTTGAAAACTGCACGTCGTTTATTTCTTCAAATCAAAAATCTATCATTCCTATCTATCTCTCTCAATCCAAAACCCTAAGTTTTTAATACTCAGATAAATCGTTCCTATTATTTTAGAAAAACTATCAAATGACACATGCTCAAGTCATTTCTGGAAACGAGCTCAACTTCAAAGCCTTCACAACGGCTGATAAGCAGTTCAAAAGAATAATCCAGTTACTAGATAAGGCTGGTCTGCGAGAAGCTCTGGGAACTAATACGAGGATTCTATTAAAGCTTATCTGAGAGTTTTATATCAGTGGATCCTATGCAAACGGAACTCTAACCACTAGTGTAAAAGGGGTACAACTCAACCTCACTGCGGAAGAATTTAACCTAGCCCTAGGATTCAAGCAAGGATGTCTCACATCTCTACATATGGTGAATACCGAAGAAGGTCTGAGAAGAATGCACCACCAAAAGAATCCAGGATTGAAAGGTTTAAAGAAGAAAGAATTTCCTCAAAAATATGAGTTCCTGGCTGACGTGATAGGTAAATGCCTCCTCTGCAAAGACTCGGCTCATGACTCAGTCAATGAGGTGCAGCTGAAATTAATGACAGCTATAGTCAAGAAGATAAACATCAACTATGGCTCTTTGCTGTTGGAATGGATAGGGAACTGGGTCCAAAATGCGGAAAAAGCAAAGGGGACCAGAAAATGTTCTATGGGAGATTCATCAGCATTCTCCTTAGATCATCTTTGGGGGATCTGATTGAGCTTGATGAAGGAGAAGCCCTAAATACTAACAAGAGAATAACCCAGAGAATCTTTGACAACTGGAAGAGGAATCCAGTTGAAAATAGGAAACTATCCCGGTCAAGGGATAGTGAAGAAACGCAGAGTGGGGCAGGGCCATCGCTATTGAAGAACACTCCTGCAGAAGAAGAATCTCAGGAAGTCAGCAAGCAATCTCAGGGTCTGATCAGAAAGAGGAAAGGAAAGAAAGCCCTTTGAGATTGAAGAACCTCAAGGCTCATCAAATGAGGCTCCTGATACTGCTCCTGGAGGAAAGGCTGCATCAGAGGATGAAGATTCTGACCTGCGAAGGGAAACTTGCAGCAAGTATGAAGCTGAAGAGGCCACTCCAAAAGAACCAAGAAGAAAGAGAAGAAGGCTAGTAAAATTAGCCGACAAAGACTCAGTTGCTAAGGGGGAACTACTTGAAAAAACTGTCATTGCTCCAGTTGAGAAGGAGTCATCTAAAGCAGCTTAGCCTATGGATGCTCAAACTGAGGGGGAGCCACCAGTAGTTTCTGAGCCAGCAGGTGCTTTGGCTGAGGGGGAGACTCACGAAGACACTTCAGTCCCTTCAGCCACAATGAATAATGATGAAGAGGATGACATCGAAATAGTGGTCGTCGGAAGAAATGAGCAAAGGTATCTTAACTACAACTGCCTGCTGAAATTCTTGCCACCGATGCCATTCCACCGAGCTCTGGTGCACAATGTGTGGGATCAGGTCTTCTGGACCTTCAAAGCATATCCAAATGTGGTGATCATTGCCCCAGGCTATCCTCAGAATCTGTTTTATGCCCATAAGTTCATTTCATGCAGCCCCTTTTCACATTCTTTAGGGCAAAAGGTACATTTTATTCTTCTAGCCCTCATTCAAATTCGTACACCTTCATGGATGTTCAATAAATTTGAGGAGTCCTCAAATACCAACTCTGCATCAAACTCTACGATCAACACTTCCCCGATCGTAGAGTCCCCACCTTCTACGGCTGGTGGTCAAGAAAGCCTAAATAATCAAAACGTAGAGTGCCCTCCAGACTCTCCCAAAATTCTTCCTACTCAGCAAACAATGCCTCCGGTTCCATCTTAAAGACTTTTCTTAACCTACGAGGATATTCCCTCCACCTCTGGTCACGAATACTTTCACATTCCCAGCTCTACGACTGACTAGGGACAACCATCTCAACTCCTCCAGGAAATTCTAGACAAGGTATCTCGGCTTCTTACAACTGAAGGCCTAACTGACTTGACAAGCCATATCCATACAGAGATACAGAAAGACCTGGCATCGAAATCCCACAACATTCAACGTAGAATGGACGATTTCATAGATGCTGCCAACGATCTCTTTAACAGCTTGAATAAACAATTCTCCACAAGATTAAGGTAGTTAACCGCAGCAGTCTTTGAAAATCTCCAAGAAAGGGATAAAAAAAATTTGGAAGCCTTAAACAAACATTAGAAGGCCGTTGTAGTTCTTCAAGAAACCAATGACAAATTGTTGTCAGATTTATGTATAGACAAATTCACGCAAGTATACGTGGCCAACAAGTAATATAATAGTAAGTAAAGTATCGATCCCACAAGGAAATAATAATAATAATATTCAAGTACTAATTTTATATCAACTCAATTTTATTTAAACAACCGATTCAAGTTTTATGGAATTAAATTAACTAATTAAAATAAGCAAATTATTAAGCAAATAGGAATACCAGATTTGAAAGTTAAGACTACAACTTCCCCCAATGTTTCGCATAAATATTTTCACTCTCTTGACAACTATTTAATCAATACAATTCATTAAGCGGAAATTCATAAGTATTTATTAAATCTTTTCCAAGAGTTTGACAAAAATATCTATTCTAATTAATTTACTATATTCCTATGTAAAATAATTAAGAATAGATTCTTTAAGTTTAAATTCCCAAAGCATTTACATGCAACATATAAATATATTCCTATTTTATACGTAATGCATGTTATCATATTTAGATCAAAATCTAGATTTCATCTTCCAATGCCATCTAGGAAATCAAATAATTGTATGGCCAAACAATTATAACATGTAAGCACAAAATATGATAAATGAATTATAAAGATTAATAATTGAAACAAGAGAGAATTAATTTATACTAAACATTGGGTTCCATTGTAATCTTAAAATAAAATTAGTTCATAACTAAATAAAAAGAATTCCACAAATTAAACAACATCGTAACAAAAATTAAAGAGAAAAGAATAAAGGATAAACTATTTTGTAGCACTTCTTCAATCTCCAAATCTTGAACTCTTGATGTTGCCTCCTTTGCTTCAATGTAGCTCTAGGTTATTGTGTGTATGTGCTCTCCCTTTGGCATGTATTTATAGGCCTCAAATATGTCCAAACCCTAATAGGATTTATTTTTCCAAACCCTAAGAGGAATTAAAATCCAATTTGGAATCAAAAAATCCTCAAAATCCACGAAATTCGGAATTACCGCGCCAGCCAAACGTGGCGTTGACCAAGTCAACGCGCGTTTATTATTTTTTTTTCTTCCGCTGAACAGCCGCGCATTGCGCGAACCGTTGCCTCTGCCGCGTCCGTGAAACGACGTCGTTCCATGTCCGTTCCATTCCTGACCGAACGACGTCGCATGCTTCTCCGTGTCTGTTGCCGCACCGCGCATGGCGCTGAAGCAATATTGGCCGAATTTACGAGAATGCCACCGCGCTGGATTTTTACAGTTAGCTCCCTCTGGATTCTGCTTTATTACGATTTTGCCACTGGCTTCTTGCAGAATTACACTTTTGCCCTTCCTTCTTTATTTCCTACACAATAAAATAAAAAATAAATAAATATAATATAAAAATGCTAAAAATAATAATAATGTATAATAATAAATAAAACACCTAAATTCCTAAAAATACTTTAAAACTCACAAATAATTAAGTCTAAAAATATTAAATAAATAGAAATAAAATCTAATTATCAAATACCCCCAAACTTAACTCTTTGCTTGCCCTCAAGCAAAATAAAAATCAAAACTAAAAATTCTACCAAATTACCAAAAATTAATCGAACAACTCAAGCAATGAATCAATATGAATTTTGACTTTATCCTCAAAGATTTTTAAATGATAACTTAAAGGAAATTTCAAAATTATGCAATGTTATAAAATTTTAACATATTTATTAATCTTACTCCATTCAAGACCCTTCGTGTGTGTGTGAATCCAAATGTATCAAACTAACGAAAAAAACTTAGATCCGCTCACAAAATTAAATGTTTCATAAAAGATAAAAATATATACAACAAAACTCTATACTTTTATTTTTCACATCACTCAAAGCTAATACATGCAAATATGACTTAGGAGATCAAAAAGTTTTAATCTTTTAAGCACCGCTAGGATTATTAATTTCTTTAAGCTTCTTTTTTTTTTCCTTCTCAATTAAATGGGTGCATTTTATGCTCCATCCCATTTTTTTTTTTTTTTTTTTTCCAATCACGGTGAGTGCATTTTATGCTCTATCTCACCAGCGAGTGCGTTTTACGCTCCATCTCGCTTTTCTTCACATATTTATGAGTGAGTGCGTTTTACGCTCCATCTCAACTCATCTCAACTTAATTTTCTCCATAAGATAAATTAATTTTAATAATTCCAGAAAATTCACTTAAATCATCTCTCCTAAATCATGTTTTACCACAATTTCGCTTCAAGTTACAATCAAATAAAAATATAGAATTCAAAAATATCTATTAAAAGCATTTAACCAAATAAACTTCACTTAAGTTAAAACTAGCTCAAACAATTGGATATGTGCATAAAAATTTGAAGGATCTCAAATAAAATAATAATCAATAAAAAGCCAAAATTCAAACTATGCAAAAATTTATCCATTTTTCAAAAGTTATTATATAAAAACCAATTTTTATCATTGACCAAAATTAATTCAACTAATTCATTGCCCAAGTGACACATCCTAAAAACTAAGTTACCCCATTTTCGTAGGAAACACGATTGCACTTAGCATGTGCAACAAGCCTTTAAACCCCTTGGTTACCCCAAGTGGACGAGTTTTGTCTCGTGAGGGTTTGCAGTGAATACACCCACAAAATTCCAAAATTTAAACTCAAATAAAACCTAAAAATTTGAAAAATTCTTTTAAATTTACCCACACCCCCAAACTTAAAACAGACATTGTCCTCAATGTATAAAATAAAGAAAATTAAGAACAAGGGACTTCCCTGAATATGTAGCATTCTTTTTTCTTTTTTTTCCTCATCTGTTAAGTCTGAGCTGCATAAATAACCTGAAACAAAACAAAAACAATAATAAAATATAATATTAAAATAAACTAAAATTTACTACTAAAATAAAAAGTACTAAAAATAAAATAAAAATTTAAAATTAAAAACTAAAACTTGGGTTGCCTCCCAATAAGCGCTTGTTTTTAAGTCTCAGCCTGACTACTCCATTTTCTCTAGTCTGGATCGAATTTATGCTTGATGAATTGCTTTGGAAGCCATGCCTTGACCACTCGCGCAACTTTTCCTTGAGACTTGAGACCCCCAAACTTGCGTTTATCCTTCTTCCTCCAATCACACTGACCTTTCAAACCCCCAACATTAATCTGAAAGCATTCTTCTTGACCACTTGGAGATTCTATTGTATTAAACACCTTGAATGCCACCTCTTCATCTTGAACTCGCATAGTTAACTCGCCTTTTTGCACATCAATTAATGTTCTCCCTGTGGCCAAGAATGGGCGCCCAAGAATAATCGGTATATCCCGATCTTCCTCAAAGTCTAAGACTATGAAATCAGCTGGAAAAATAAATTTGTCCACCTTGACTAAGACGTCTTCAACTATGCCTCGTGGATAAGTGAGTGATCTGTCCGCAAGCTGCAGTGTGATATTTGTAGGTTTTGCTTCTTTTAATCCCAACTGCCGATAAATTGAGAGCGGCATCAAGTTGATACTGGCTCCTAAATCACATAATGCTCTCCCAAAGAATTTTCTGCCAATCGTGCATGGAATTGTGAAGCTACCCGGATCTTTGAGCTTTGGTGGTAACTTTTTTTGAAGTATTGCGCTGCACTCCTCAGTTAACGCCACTGTTTCAAATTCGCCTAACTTTCTCTTCTTGGATAAGATATTTTTCATGAACTTTACATAGCTTGGCATCTGCTCCAGTGCATCGGCAAATGGAATATTGATCTGCAGCTTCTTGAATACTTCCAAAAATTTTGAGAATTGTTTTTTCAACTTTGATTTCTGCAGTCGTTGGGGGAAAGGCACAGGTGGTGCAATAGAGCTATGTTTGTCTGCCTCTTTCTTTAACATTGGGGTCTCATGCTCTCCATTACTTTCATCTTGATTGTCACCCTCACTATTATCTTTCTGTGTCTGATTGGGAGTTTCCTCAACAACTTCGGGTAACTTCTTACCGCTACGAAGTGTTATTGCTTTGCACTGTTCTTTACCATCTTGTCTAGGATTGACCTCCGTGTTGCTTGGTAAGGTGCCTTGGGGGCTGTTGTTGATGGCGTTAGCAAGCTGCCCCATCTGAGTTTCTAGGTTCCGAATTGACACTTCTTGACTGTTTATCCTTGTCTCATTCTGTGCAATGTACCTAGAAAGTAACTCCTCTAAATTTGTCTTCCTCTCCTGCTGCGGTGGGACTTGATTCTGAAATCCGGGTGGGTAAGGTTGTTTTGGAGCAGGTTGTTGTGCTTGATTGTTGCTCCATGAGAAATTGGGATGATTCATCCACCCTGGATTGTAGTTGTTGTTATTTTCTTGCCTGTGGTAATTTCCAACGAACTAAACTGATTTTGCGTTGATTGCACATTGTTCACTTGGATGGCTTCCTGCACATAAATCACAAATAGCTGCTACAGTCTGTATCGATTTTCCTCCTAAAGCATCGATCTTCTTTGATAATGTAGCAACTTGTGCTGCCAATGCCGTCACCGCATCTACCTCATAAATTCCAGCCACCTTTGGTTGATTCATCCTTGCAGATGGCCATTGATAATTATTTGCTGCCATTGTTTCTAGCAACTCGTAGGCATCATCAAAATTCTTGGCCATCAATGCTCCTCCTGCCGCGGCATCGATACTCGTCCTTGTATTACTAAATAAACCGTTGTAAAACGTCTGGACTTGCAACCATTTGGGAATGCCATGGTGAGGACATCGTCGCAGCAAGTCCTTAAATCTTTCCCACGCTTCATAGAGTGATTCTGCGTCATGCTGAACGAAAGAAGTGATATCGTTCCTCATCTTAGCTGTTTTGGCTGGTGGGAAAAATTTTGCGAGGAACTTCTGCGCCAAATCATTCCATGTAGTGATGGAACCTGGTGGTAGTGAATGAAGCCAGCTCTTTGCTTTATCACGGAGTGTGAAAGGAAATAGTCTGAGTCGAATTGCATCCTCCGTAACACCATTGTACTTGAAGGTGTCACAAATCTCCAAGAAGCTAACTAAGTGATCGTTTGGGTTATCATTCGGTAAACCCCCCAAACTGCACAGAGTTTTGAATCATTTGAATTGTACCAGGCTTGATCTCAAATGTATTAGCTTGAATTGCGGGCCTTTGAATGCTTGATTGGATCTCCGTGACTCGTGGCATTGCATAGTCCCTCAATGATTTCTGCTCTTCAGCCTCCATATTGCCTTGTTCCTGTTCGGTTTCTTGGCAAACTTTTTTCAAGGCTCTGCACCTCCTCTCGATCTCGTCTATGTATGGAGTTGGCTCTTGTCCCTTCGATCTCGTGTTCATACACAAATTTTGTATCCTCAAACCTTAAAATTCCGGGAAAACGTAATGTTACGTTAGCGGAATTTTAAGCTATGATCAATCACTTGTAATTGCTAACACTTGATGAAAACCTACAAAAGCAAAAAAAAAATATATAGAAAATTAAAAACGTTTAAATTAAAATCGAATTGATTGTAACTAATATTGAACTAATTATTAAAAATATTTCCCCGGCAACGGCGCCAAAAACTTGTTGTCAGATTTATGTATAGACAAATTCACGCAAGTATACGTGGCCAACAAGTAATATAATAGTAAGTAAAGTATCGATCCCACAAGGAAATAATAATAATAATATTCAAGTACTAATTTTATATCAACTCAATTTTATTTAAACAACCGATTCAAGTTTTATGGAATTAAATTAACTAATTAAAATAAGCAAATTATTAAGCAAATAGGAATACCAGATTTGAAAGTTAAGACTACAACTTCCCCCAACGTTTCGCATAAATATTTTCACTCTCTTGACAACTATTTAATCAATACAATTCATTAAGCGGAAATTCATAAGTATTTATTAAATCTTTTCCAAGAGTTTGACAAAAATATCTATTCTAATTAATTTACTATATTCCTATGTAAAATAATTAAGAATAGATTCTTTAAGTTTAAATTCCCAAAGCACTTACATGCAACATATAAATATATTCCTATTTTATACGTAATGCATGTTATCATATTTAGATCAAAATCTAGATTTCATCTTCCAATGCCATCTAGGAAATCAAATAATTGTATGGCCAAACAATTATAACATGTAAGCACAAAATATGATAAATGAATTATAAAGATTAATAATTGAAACAAGAGAGAATTAATTTATACTAAACATTGGGTTCCATTGTAATCTTAAAATAAAATTAGTTCATAACTAAATAAAAAGAATTCCACAAATTAAACAACATCGTAACAAAAATTAAAGAGAAAAGAATAAAGGATAAACTATTTTGTAGCACTTCTTCAATCTCCAAATCTTGAACTCTTGATGTTGCCTCCTTTGCTTCAATGTAGCTCTAGGTTATTGTGTGTATGTGCTCTCCCTTTGGCATGTATTTATAGGCCTCAAATATGTCCAAACCCTAATAGGATTTATTTTTCCAAACCCTAAGAGGAATTAAAATCCAATTTGGAATCAAAAAATCCTCAAAATCCACGAAATTCGGAATTACCGCGCCAGCCAAACGCGGCGTTGACCAAGTCAACGCGCGTTTATTATTTTTTTTTCTTCCGCTGAACAGCCGCGCATTGCGCGAACCGTTGCCTCTGCCGCGTCCGTGAAACGACGTCGTTCCATGTCCGTTCCATTCCTGACCGAACGACGTCGCATGCTTCTCCGTGTCTGTTGCCGCACCGCGCATGGCGCTGAAGCAATATTGGCCGAATTTACGAGAATGCCACCGCGCTGGATTTTTACAGTTAGCTCCCTCTGGATTCTGCTTTATTACGATTTTGCCACTGGCTTCTTGCAGAATTACACTTTTGCCCTTCCTTCTTTATTTCCTACACAATAAAATAAAAAATAAATAAATATAATATAAAAATGCTAAAAATAATAATAATGTATAATAATAAATAAAACACCTAAATTCCTAAAAATACTTTAAAACTCACAAATAATTAAGTCTAAAAATATTAAATAAATAGAAATAAAATCTAATTATCACAAATCTATTACCCTCCTCAATAATGAGAGCATTGCCTTGAAGAACTCTCTCACAGAACAAGAACATCGGTCGAATGACACTTTGTCATTGGTGGAGCAAAAACAAATAATGGTTGACGAACGACTCCAAGCACACCAAGATGATGTAGCTGCCACTAAGACTCAACTTCAAGAAATTATTCAGGGCATACAGCAGCTTTCAGAACAGGTAACAACAATTAATGATGCCAACAAGGGGGAGAAAAAGAGCACAGCAGAACAAACAAGAACGAGCTCAGACTACAGCAGAAGAGGAAGAGCACCTCAAGGGATGAGGATGGTTCAAACATCAATACATCCTCCTAGATTCGAAGCAGTACCATCTCATCCCAGACAGGATGTGACAGCAAGACATTCTTCCTCAACTGTGAGGCCATCTAGCTCACAAGAATGGTTTCAAATTAAAGAAGACGAAGCCTTACTGAGGGAAGAAGAATTGAGAAAAGCAGACGAAGAAAGGAGAGCACTCTTCAGGCAGAGGGAAGAAGAAGAAAGAAGAAGACCTCCTAGCAGAAGGAGATAAGTTTTTTTTGTTGTCTTGTTTTTTTTCTCAATTGTATTAACTGACTAAACATCAATAAAATTCATATTTTTCACTAGAAAATACAGTTGCTCACTGTATGATTAGGCATTCAATTTTTCAGATGCATTTTTCCTATTTAATGTGTTCAAATCATTATCTGTTATTTATGTTGTCATCATCAAATAGGGGGAGATTGTTGAACATTGAATGGTTAAATTTGATGATAAGAAATAATGTACAAGGGTTGTATTAGATAAGATCAAAACTGTTAGGTTGATCTCCTGATATAAATGTATGGATTTATAAAAGTCTTTTGTGTTGTACTAAGACTTAGATAGGTCAAAACTGTTAGATTGATCTTTTGTTGTAATATAATCATAGAATGAACTCTACGATTTTAGTCAAAAAGACTCTACGATCAACAGACTCTACGATCAAGACAACCAATCGTTGAACAAACTCTACGATTTTGGCCAAGAAGACTCTACGACCAACAGACTATGTTCTAAGCGAGAAACCGTAAAACGAACTCTACAATCAACAGTCTGACAGTTGAGTAAACTCTACGATGATAATAAGAGATGATCCTTTACAAATCAATCACGACGCAAGGATATTCGTAGAGTTGATCATGGAGGATTGTTGAGCAAAAAGGCAACAGTCATCACGACTCTCAGATCAAGAGCTATTCTGTTCAAGAATTCAATCTACATTGATGTAACCAAAAAGAAAACTTCTACAAATCGATCAAAGTCAGAAAAGTCAGGGGACTGACCCAAGCGCACTATGCAACAGAAAGAAGACTTTCAAGGCTGAAAAGTCAGAGGAATGTGTCCTATCAGTCCTATAGTATAGAAGGACCAAACGACTCTATGAAAGTTGGTAGGAACCTATGACTGACATATCTGTCCCCAAGAAAAAAGAAAACAACCTTCCATGGACTAATAGGCCAGATCAAATAAAATCTCATCAAAGCATTAATGAGCTATATTAATATAATATACAGCAGCTCTCCTCTGTGAGGTAACGGAAAGAAACAAAAGCTCAAGTAGATGTCCCAACGAGAAGAAAACTGAAGCCCTCACTTCTTAAATACCAAGATCGGCAAAAGGAAAAAAATAGCGAATTACACAAAAAAATATACGCAAGAAGTGAAAAAGATCAAACTGATAAAAAAACTTGCATTGCTACTAAGTCCTTCGAAAACTCAAGCTAAAAGCAACTTAGTAGCACATCCAAATCTACATCACTCTAGGAGAGTTCTTTGTGAATTAGAGTATCCAAGTCTGTTAGACTTGAAGAGTTCGTAGTGAACTAGAGTTCCAAGACTGGTGTTCTTGAAGGAATCTTAGTGATTCTGAAATTGTAAAAGTATCCTTAGTGGATTTGCTGCTGGAAGAGCAGAACAGTGGAGTAGGAGTCTTGTGAGCTCTGAACCACTTAAAACCTAGAGTATTTCTTATTGTGTCTATTATTTGCTATATCTGTCATATAAGTGCTTGTTGAATTCTCACTTTAACATATCAAGAAAAGGGTAACTAAATCGTATTCCGCCGTGTTAAACTTTTTAATTAAGAATTAATTAAAGTAAGATCTTTAAAGTAAAAGAAATTTTTAAAAGAATCTATTCAACCCCCCCCCCCCCCTTCTAGATATCTATCGTGTCATTGGGAACTAACAGTATGGAATCAAAACAATTAATAATTCGCATAAAGTTTAGCTCTTGATGCCACGATTGGTTTGTGATATTTATGAATATACATACAATCAAATTGCATAATAACAATAGAAGCATGGTAAAATCAAAACTTAAAATTTATAAACCATAACCAGGATCGAACTTTATGCACAATTAATAATTAACAAGAAGGCGATAGAAAATTATACCCTTGTAGATACTAGCTTCCACATGTACACATTCAACTCTAATTTCTTTAGGTTCTCCTTGAATTCCATCGATTAGATTCCTTTAATCAACGTTAACCACCCAAGTGTTTGGCCTCTATAGGTGATCCACCAAAGAAAAAATAAGAATTTAAGAAGTGGGTAATGACAAACCCTAGATTTCTCTCTCTAATGAATATGTGAGTACTATCCCAAAATAATGTGGAAGTGTATGTATCACCAATCTATAATAAGACTATTCTTATTTATAGATACAGTCAACCCTCCAAACACCTCTAGGAATATGGTTTTTAATTAAATTCCTAATCTTATTAGGAACTAAATAATAATAATAATAGTAGTAGTAATAATAATAATAGGAAGAAGAATTGTCCTATTTATTTCTAATTAGTATTTCTAAAATACAAAAAAATAAATATTAAGTTATTTAATTTAATCTATCACCATAGTTTAAATTAAATATACATAATCTATTGTTACGATTATGTCATTAATTCTTAAATAATTTTTTTTCTTTTACAATGAGACCCTTTAGGTTCTCCATATTAAATAGGTTGTAGAATAAATCAATTAGAATAATTCGAATCTTATTTAAATAAATAAATTAAAATATTTAATTTATTTAAATAAATAATATTTATTCTACTATAAGGGTATAATATATGGAAAACTCTACACTTACCTGGGTAAGTGTACCCGCAGCCTTACCCGGAGTGTATATATATATATATATTTTTTTTTTTTAAAAAAAAAAAAAAAAAAAAAAAACTGTGAGTGCCGGTAAGGCGGCGGGTAAGTTTTCCGGGTAAGTGTAGAAGTGCTCATAATATATATAGAGAGAGATTAATATATAAAGTAAGGAACTACGATCACCTTACTTTATGAGCTGTCCGATAGGCCCATAAAGCATCATCCATCTTGTTTGACCAATCTTTCTAACTGGGATTCACTATCTTCCCAAGGATTCTCTTTACTTCCCAGTTGGAAACCTCGGCTTAGCCACTCGTCTGCAGATGGTAGGCAATTGCAATCTTGTGAGTGACCGCATGGTTAACAAGAGTGGCTTCAAACTGTTTATTACATAAATGCGAACCCTTATCGCTAATGACTACACGAGGTGTGCCAAATCTAAAGAAGATATTTTTGCGGAGAAATCTAATCACCATTTTAGCATCATTAGTGGGTAATACAACAATTTCAACCCACTTTGAAACATAGTCCACCGCGACTAGTATATAAGAATTACAAAGAATGAAGGAAATGGCCCCATAAAATCATTGCCTTAAACATAAAATAATTTAACTTCCAAAATCATGTTTAGTGGCATCTCGTGTCGTTTTGAAATATTACCAACACTTCGGCATATGTCGCATCTCTACACGAAGTAGTGGGCATCCTTAAAGAGAGACGGCTAATAAAATACTGATTGTAAAACCTTAGTTGTTGTTCTTTCTCCTCCAAAATAACCCTCGTAATCTGAAGCATGATAATGTTGAAGTATGCTTTCCATCTCCTCTTGCAGAACACACCCTTTTACCATTTAATCAGCACACTGTTTGAAAAAGAATGGCTTGTTCCACATAATATTTGACATCATGGAGAAACTTCTTTTTCTTTTGACTTGTTAAATCTGGAGGAAACACCTTACCCATAATAAAGTTCATAAAATCATCATACCATGGTGTTTCATGCTTTACTGCAAAAAGCTGTTCATTCAAGAAAAACTCGTTGATCACCGTCTTATCTCCCTTATTTTGCTATGGATTTTCCAATCTCATCAAATGATCCGCTACCTAATTCTTGGTCCCTTTTCTTTCTTGGATCTCCAAGCCAATTCTTGTAGAAATAGTATCCATCGTATCAATCTCGACATGGCATCCTTCTTAGCAATTAGGTATTTAATTACTGAATGGTCTATGAAATTGATCACTTTGGTCTTAATGAGATAGGAACGAAACTTATCAAATGCATAAACAATAACGAGTAGCTCATTCTCTGTTGTTATGTAGTTTAATTGAGCATTGGACAATGTCTTGCTAGCATAATATATAGCATGAAAGACCTTCTATTTATGCTTACCTAATACCGCTCCAATTGCAAAGTCACTTGCATCGCACATCAATTCGAATGGAAGATCCCAAATTGGTGCTACTATTACTGGTGTTGTAATCAACTTCTTTTTCAAAATTTTGAATGCTTTAACACATGTCTTATCAAGTGAAATGGAACATCCTTTTCTAATAAACTGCATAACGGCTTCGTGATTTTAGAAAAATCTTTGATGAACCTTCTATAAAATCCCGCATGTCCTAAAAAACTCCGAATACCCTTTATTGAAGTTGGTGGAGGAAGATTCTCAATAGTTTCTATCTTCACCTTATCTACCTAAATCCCTTTTGCAGAAACTCTATGTCCCAAAATTATTCCTTCCTGGACCATGAAATGACATTTTTCCTAATTTAAGACCAAATTTGTTTCCATGCATCATTTAAATACAAGTGTAAGATTCTCTAAACACGAGTCGAATGTATCCCCAAAAACTGAAAAGTCATCCATAAAAACATCTAGATTACGCTTGACCATATCTGAAAAAATAGCCATCATACACTGTTGAAACGTCGTTGGTGCTTTACATAATCTAAAAGACATCCTTCTGAAAGCAAAGGTTTCGTATGGGCATGTGAAAGTGGTTTTCTCTTGATCCTCGGGTGTTATAGCAATCTAATTGTTGTCCGAGTATCCATCCAAAATGCAGTAGTACTCATGTCCCGCGAGTCTGTCCAACATATGATCGATAAATGGTAGTGAAAAGTGATATTTGCGAGTGGCCTTCTTTAACTTTAGGTAGTCCATACATACCCGCTAACTCGTAACTGTCCTTGTAGGGATCAATTCGTTGTTCTCATTTGCAACTACCGGCATTCCCCCTTTCTTTGGTACACATTAAATAGGGCTTTCCCATGAGCTATCCGAGATACAGTAGATAATACCCACATCTAACCATTTGATGATCTCCTTTTTAGCCACTTCTTTCATGAAGGGATTAAGTCTTCGTTGTTGCTCAATGGTAGGTTTTCCCTCTTCTTCAAACAGAATTTTATGGATACAGATTAATGGGCTTATCCCTTTTATGTTCCCAAGAATCCATCCTAAAGTTATCTGATACTCCCATAACAACTATAACAATTTATCCTTTTGAACCACATTGAGAGAAGCATAAATTATGACCGGTAAAGTAGAAGCAGACCCAAGATAGGCATACCGTAAATAATTGGGAAGTGGTTTAAGTTCTAAAACATGTGGTTCTTCCAATGATGACTTTACCCTATCCGATGGCTTCCCTATCTAGTCCAAGGATTTAAATTTTGTATTGATTCGTTCAAATTTTGGAGTTGAATCTAACACTTAGGCCAATTCTAGCAAAGCTGGATCATCCAAAATCTCATTATTTACCATTGTAGTCTCAAGAAGATCTTCAATTTCAGTCTCCATAAATACATCCCTAACTACTTTTTCAAGTAAATTAACTCGGTAGCACTCCTCACCTTCCTTAGGGAATTTCATAGCCTTAAATACGTTAAAGGTATCTTGATCTTGGGCCCTCATTGTTCACTCTCCTTTCTGCACATCGATTAATGTCCTACTTGTAGCTAAAAACGGGTGCCCAATAATGATTGGTATGTTGTTGTCCTCCTCAAAATCAAATACTATGAAATTTGAAGGGAATATAAACTTGTTCACTTTTACGAGCACATCCTCCACAATTCCCTTTAGATAAGTGAGGGAGCTACAAAATCACGTTTGTGGGTGTAGCTTCCTTTAATCCTAGCTGTAGATAGACCAAAAAAGGCATGAGGTTGATACTTGCTCCCAAGTCACACAAGCACTAGTTGAAAAATTGAGTGCCTATAGTGCACAGAATAGTGAAGCTACCCAGATCCTTCAACTTTTGTGGTAACTTCTTTTGTAGAATTGCACTACATTCTTCCGTTAATGCTACTATTTCGAACTCCCCTGGTTTCCTCTTCTTTGATAAAATGTCTTTCATGAATTTGACGTAGCTAGGCATCTGTTCTAAAACATCTGTGAATGGGATATTGATCTGTAATTTTTTAAACACCTCTAGAAACTTATAAAATTGTATGTCAAGCTTCTGCTTTTGAAATCGTTGTGGTAATGACCGCGAATATTACATCACATTGTAAATATATTTAGGAAATATTTATTAAAGAAGTGAATTATATTTTATTTAACTATGTTGTGTTTTTATGTTGATCATATATTTATGTGTGAAGGTTTACAAAAGGGAAGTCCATTTAGTGTGGTAATTTAAACTAGTGGACTAAACTAAGATTTTTAATATCGATTATCGATAAACTAGAAACCCTAATTAATAGTCCAGTCGATTTTGTCTCTAGCAAGTCTAATTGGATTATGTGTTTTATTAATGTTGCATTTAATTAAGCATCATGTGAATTAATTGATAAACCAATCAAGTAAATTGCCAAGCCCGTTGATTTAATTATTAAAGGCCCAAGTAGATTTAATTGGTAGCCCAACCAATTTATTACTAACCCAAGTGTTGGTAGTAGTAATCAATGTTGCAATGTGTAGCCCAAGTTGGAATTTAAAATAAAGCCCAACCTAAATCAATGTTGAAATTAATTGTAGGCCCAATCATTTAATTAATTGAGGCACAAAGTGATTGTTAGTTAAAGTCCAATGAATGAATTAAATTCTAGCCCTAGACTTAGCCTAACATGTCTGTATTGGTAATTATATATATATATATATATATATATATATATATATATATATATATATATATAACCACTTGATTAAAGCATTAAGAAAAAGAAAAAATTAATTAAATTTTGGGGCCTTGTGAACCATTTTAGTTGGTGGATTTGGGAGGCTAATGGGGAGCTATTGTAGCTTCCCTTGGAAGCTTAATATGTTGGGAAAAGCAAGGAAAACTAGTAGGCGTATGTGATGGATGGTTGGTGTGTATACTTACATAAAGTGTAAGTATACATTTTAACTAAGAAATCTTATATTAGACTCTCTCACTTTCATTAGTTCATCCATTAGTCATTTTTATTTCACCAAATGTTAGGAGAGAAAAGCTTGAGTGCAAAAAAAAAGTAAAGAGAAAATTAGAAAGCTAGAGAAGCAAAGAGGAAGAGGAAGCCTAGATTATCAAGGTAGATCATCCAAGCCTCCTTAAGTTTCTAGCAAGAAGAAAGAATGCAACTAAAAGGTTTATAAATGTTCAAAACCCTAGCTTTCATTTAAATCTTTGTCTTGTATGCTTAGAGTGATTTGATAGTCAAAATGTGTTTCTAGTGGTTCAAAGTTTATTTTATGAACCTATAATGTTAGATCTATAAAATATATGAAGATCTATGTTTAAACATGGTTAACATATATTTTGATATGCTGGTTATGTGATTTGGTATAAGAAAAGTGCATATAAACACTTTCTGGTTAAAACCCTGCCTTGATTTGGTGGTTTGATATGTTGTGTTGTAAGCAGTGGTTGTTATTTTTATGAGTTTTATGGCTTATTTGATAGCTCTAGAGGTTATAAAAATATCCCAACTTGAATCATCCAAAAAGGCGACAAAATGAACAAGTTATGGACATTGTTCCAAAAGGTGTCGTTTTTGAAACCATTCTCAATCGATCCTAATTTTTATGTCAAAAACGTTTTCAAGAATGCGATCGATCCATGGAACATTTTAGAACATTAAGTTACGAAGATTTCAAAATAATTTTGGAGTCATTTGAATGTGTATAACTCAATTTATTGAAGATTGAATCAAAAAAGCAAAAGTTAATAAATTTGAAGGAAAAAAAAGAAGAGGAAAATTACATTCTAACTAAGAGGGCCTCGACCCTGTAATAGTACTTGAAAAGAGGGCCCCAACCTTTTCATGTTTTTTTTTAAATGACTTTTTCGGGTCGGGTCATTTTAAACGGGTCGGTTCGAATCGGTTTGAGTCAAAAATGTTTAAAATTTTATATAATTAATTTAGGACTCAAGTTTGATAATTATTTATTATTTATATAATAAATAATAAATAAATTAAATAAAAGTCATTAATATGATTAATTGTTATGTAATTGATATTAAATAATAATTAAAGAAAAGAAAACTAATAACTAATTATTTAGTATTAGATAATAAATAAGCAGGATATGAAGTTAATAAAATAATTGTTTATTATTTAACTAATATTAAATAATGAATAAGGATAATCAGTTAATTAATTATTATTTAAACGGTACTAAATAATAATTAAAGGGAGATAAAGTTAATAAAATAATTATTTATTATTTAATTTAATATTAAATAATAACTGAGGATAATTAATTAATTAATTATTATTTAGATGATATTAAATAATAATTAAAGATAAATAAGGTTAATAAGATAATTGTTTATTTAAATAACAAGTAAAGGTTAATCAAGCTTATTTATTTATTTAATTAATATTTAATAATTAAAGTGAAGAAATTAAGGAAAAAATAATGCAGTTAAAAAAATTACATTAAAATTGTGTGGGTCTTTAAAAGTTACTAAGTGATTAAGATATTATTAAATAATGATATTAGCTAAATTATTATTAAATGATTACTAATAATAGTAAGTGATTAAATTATTATTAAATAGTTAATAATAATAGTAGAGGGTTAAATATTATTAAAAGATTAATAATATTATTAATCAATTAGGATGTTGTTAAATAATTAATGTAATATCCCAAATATTTACAAGATTTGTAAATAAGATTTTTAAATATTAAGTAAAGGTTACGGTTTAAAACCTAGAATTTGAGAAGTAAGATGTGTAGAAAATGGGTAAACATTTTTTTTAATGGTTTACTTGTTAGAAATTAAATATGAGGATATAGTAATGACTCATGTAGAGAATTTATTAAGGAAATAAATTCAATTGAGAAGTGAAGGTGGTTATATTAAATTATATATACCTAAAATGTGTTTGTTAAACAAATAAGAATATGAGTAAATTAATTGTAACGACCCCGAAATTCGACCCAATTTATTACCTTAACTTTCATATTTATTAGCCATTATTTCCCTAACGTCCAAATTTCGGTTCGTTAATAAATCTTTAATCACCTTCTTTAATCCACTACTTGATTTCAAAATCATCATTTACCCAATTTTTCGGTATAAATTTTTCTTTTTCTCAATTCAATCATTGTATTAAAATAATTGGATATTAAAATCTTTACATCTTGATCCTAGTCTTTGTAATATCTCAGATATTTACAAGATTTGTAATTAAGATTTTAAATAATCAATTAAAGGTTATGGTTTAAAACCTAGAGTTTGAGAAGTGAGATGTGTATAATTTGGGTGAACATTTTTTTTAACATAATTTATTTGTTAGAAATTAAATGTGAGAATATTGTAATGATGCATTTAGAGAATTTATTAAGAAAATAAATTCATTTGAGAAGTGAAGATGATTATAAGGATATATATACATAGTTATATATTCCTAGAGTTGTGTTGGTTAGCCAAACAAGAAGATGAGTAAATTAGATACTCAATAAAACTAATAAATTAATTAGTTTAAGTATGGATTAAGAAGGAAAGTCATGTAATATAATTAATTGAGTTAATTATATGAGTCATGAATTAAAGCTAAGATTAGCAAGTAGAGAAGTGGAATATTGCCTAGAATGACAATATTAAGAAGATAATTAATTAAGTAATTAACTTAATTATTTAGTTGTTATATAGAGTCCATTGATGGATTTAATACAAGCCCAATATGGGAATACTTGCATGAAGGTGGGTAATTAAATAATAAGCCCAAGTTATATATGATATGTAAGTTGTGTTGGGTAGTCCAAGTAATTAAATAAGAGAGCCCAATACAAAGTAATCCATGTAGCCCAAACACATTAAAGTCAAATGATGGTCAATGTGTTGGGAGAATATTTTTCAAGTATTGATTGAGTGTAGAGAATTAACTAATGTATGGTTAATTGAATAACCCTAGTTGGTAGACAAGAGAGAGAATTAACCAAACATTGGTTAATTGATGGAGGAAGGAAGGTAGTGTTGAGAATTAACTATGGGTGAGTTAATTATGTAACCCAATGTGGTAGGATAATTAAAGGTAAGTCTAATTGGATTATATTATAAGTCCAATTGAGGTATTAAACTAGGTCAAATTAATTAACCTAGTAGTCCATATAATTTAATTTGAACATTGATTTATGTAATAATTAACCAAGCTCAATGCTTGTTTTAATTAAATGTAACATAGGGTATTTAATATTAGCCCAATGTAGTAAATAAATTGAGCCCAAATCAATTAGTTGAATGAGCCCAACATATTAAATCCTAGGGTTCAATGTGGAGCCCAAATGGTAGTCAAAGTGGTGGTCAATATATATACATTGGTGTATATATATATGGATACTTATATAATGATATAGGATATAAAAATAAAGCTAAAATGGTGTAGTAAATTGATAAATCCCGAATTTTGGGGGGGGGGGGGGGGGGGGGGGGGGCACATGTGGATGTTGTGTGTGGCTTTATTTTTGCTTATTTTACACTCCAAAAGTTGCTTACAAGCAACCTTGATGGATGTCATTCAAGTTGTCAATCAATCCATGCTATAGTAATCTCAATTAAGCTCTAAATTGACTATGTTGGTGAATTAGGAGAGTTAATAAAGTATTAGCATTTGGCTATATATAGAGTGCTTCCCACACTTGTGATATGTTTGTTAGTCTTTTTACTAGAAAAGCTAGAGAGAAAGAAAATAGAGAAAAACTCTAGAGAAAAAGAAAAAGAAAGTTAGATCTTGTGAGCATTGATGGTTGGATGATCTTGGAGCAAGGTTTAAAGATGAAGGTCTCATCAAGAGGAAGTTATCTATGTAAGAAAATTGATCATCCAAGTCTTTTCAAAGTTCTAACAAAGAGGATAATCAACAAAAGGTATAAAACCTTCTAGTTTGATATTGTTCTTTGGGTATTATGTAATTTCTATGGTAGAAATATAATTTTCAAAGTCTAAATGGATAGATCCATGCTATATTGGTATATCTAGGGTTACATGGGTTTAACATGGGTTTTTTTATATGTGTTTGTGATGAAAAATTTCATCAAACTCATTGAATAAATTTTTACCGACGAAAACAAGTTAATCTAATACGTAGCAGCCCCTTCACGGAATTACTGTTCTCGATCCGTAAGTCGGATTTATGATTTGTCAATTTTGGGTGATAGATCCATGAAATATGAAGATTCTCCAAGTTGAATGACTAAAATCCGATTTAAAATGAGCAACATATGGATTTTCTACCAAAACACCCCATTGATTTTAGGGCTGTGCATAACAGTCTGGTTTGGAGCTATTTTCAGTGACCAAAGCAAATCCAAATTTGATGTTTGATAATAAAATCATGTAGTTCGGGAAGTTACGAATCCATCGATACCTAATAGACCTCAATCGGACTTGTGGATTTCATTTTATTCAAGTTCCCGTCGGAGACCCCAAGTCTGGAAAACTCAGAAAGTAATCTGCCTATTTTTTTAAAAAAACCGGCCGGTTCGATTTTTTTCGGTTTTTCATGATTTCTAGGTAGGGCCGGTTCGGGCATTTTTAGGCCGGTTCTTGGGTTGGTTCCAAAACAGAAAATGCTTATAATTTTATAAAGAAAATTATAAAAATTTAAATTTTGAAATTTTCTGTTATTTGGTATTTATTAGAAGTAACGATGGATTAAAGCTTACTAAATTAATAATAATTATAGAAAAATTATTATTAATTACAGAAAAATGATATTTGAACTCTTGACATAATATTCGAGTGATATAAAATAATATGTGAAAAAAATTGGGTGATTCATCATCAATTAGCTATTTATTAGTGTGTAAATAAGCTAATAAATTAATTAATTATTATTTAATTAATATTAAATAATAAGTAAAGTTAAGTAATTAAATAATTATTATTTGATAAATATTAAATAATAATTAAAGGATGTTAAAGTGAATAAGTTAGGTATTTACTATTTAATGGATAATAAATAATAAGTAAAGTTAAGTAATTAATTAATTATTATTTAATTAATAATAATAATTAAAAGATGTTAAAGTAAATGATTTAGTTATTTATTATTTAATCGATATTAAATAATAAGTAAAGTTAAATAAATAAATAATTATTATTTAATTAATATTAAATAATAATTAAAGGATATTAAAGTTAATAAAATATTATTAAATAAATAATAATATTAGAAAATTATTAAAATATTATTAAAGGAATAATAATATTACAAAGTGAAAAAAAAATATTATTAAATAAATAATAATATTAGAATGTGAGTAAAATATTATTAAATGGTTAATAATATTATTAAGTGATTAAAATATTATTAAATGGTTAATAATATTAATATGTGAGTAAAATATTATTATTTGGTTAATAATATTAATAAGTGATTAAGATATTATTAAATGATTAATAATATTAAGAAGTAATTAAGATATTATTAAATGGTTAATAATATTAAGAAGCGATTAAAATATTATTAAATGGTTAATAATATTAATAAGTGATTAAAATATTATTATATGATGAATAATATTAATAAGTGATTAAAATATTATTCAATGGTTAATAATATTAATATGTGATTAAAATATTATTAAATGATTAATAATATTAATAAATGATTAAAATATTATTAAATGGTTAATAATATTAATATGTGAGTAAAATATTATTAAATGGTTAATAATATTAATAAGTGATTAAAATATTATTAAATGATTAATAATATTAATAAGTGAGTAAAATATTATTAAATGGTTAATAATATAAGTGATTAAAATATTATTAAATGATTAATAATATTAAGAAGTGATTAAAATATTATTCAATGGTTAATAATATTAATATGTGATTAAAATATTATTAAATGATTAATAATATGAATAAATAATTAAAATATTATTAAATGGTTAATAATATTAATATATGAGTAAAATATTATTAAATGGTTAATAATATTAATAAGTGATTAAAATATTATTAAATGATTAATAATATTAATAAGTGAGTAAAATATTATTAAATGGTTAATAATATAAATGATTAAAATATTATTAAATGATTAATAATATTAAGAAGTGATTAAAATATTATTAAATGGTTAATAATATTTGAACGTAGTGTATATTATCAAAGGTTGATAATATTTTTAGGTATTTGGTACATTATTAAATGTCCAAATCATTAAGTTATGTAAAAGAAGAAAGTTTAATTGAATTAAACCAATATAATTAGTCCATTTGTGACTAATTTAGACAACTTATCGAAAGTGGGTTGTACGATGAACGTATAGTGAATGTTTAAGTTGGTTAAGTGTACCCGACATGTCCAACTAGGTTTGGGCTAGGGTTTTTGTCCGGAACGTAAATGTTCATTTGTCGGACAACTAAAGAGTTAATTAATATTTTGAAGTTAAGGTCTTAAGTTAAAGACTAATTAATAGTCATTGTAACTAATGATTATGTCAATTCTATATACAAATTGTAGGTTGAACGAGAGACGCAAATAAGCGTAACTGGTAGAAGCAAACCAGGTAAGTTTTTCAGAACATATTGCATTATGTACATGATTTATAAGTTGTTATTAAACTGTGATGTGCTCATACGTGGTTATGTGCAAAGAGGTTTTAATGTGCTTTTGTGAAATAAGTTGATTTGAACTATTGATATGCGGTAGTTGATTTAAGACAATTGTTCTGCATTGAACTATATGTCATGATAGAGGCTAGACATGAAGCATAGATTAAATGCGAGGCATGATATGCATGAGAAATGTATGTACTGCAAAGTATAAGATGCATGAAGCATGAAGTATGATTGAACTGTTTTTACGTGTTATGTGAAACTGTTAGACTTGCTGAGCCGTCGTGCTCACCCTTGCTTAAAACAAAACATTACAGAGTAGCTTGAGGAAGCCGATTACTCCGATAGAGGCAAAGATGAAGATTGACTAACGAGTCATCAAGATTGAAACGTATGTGCTTTTGTAGTAAAACATTGCGGTAGATTAATTCATTCACTGGTGTAAGTAGATATGAAGAGTTTATGTTTTGTTGTGCTATAGATTAGCAAACTTAAATTGTTAAGAGAACATTTACAGATTATTTGAATATCATTTTCAGACGTTGTCCTTTATGAATAAGGATAATAGGATGGTGTGATTGAGTCATTATACATATGATCTCAAATTGATTGTAATATAATGTCGTATCATGATTGATATGAAGACATACTAGGAATGTATAAAGATTGCGATTCTGGAATAGAAAGAAATGTTATATAATTGTAAATAAATGATTATTTAGCAATTATAATATTGTTAAAATTCACGAAAGATAAGGAAAAGGTTGTACTCGTGTTGAACCGGATCCGAGGTTCGAGGAACCCGGATTCGGGGTCGTCACAGTCCTTGGATCGCAACCTTAACTTTTTCTTTCTATACCATTATCGTAAAGCTTGACATTCAAATTCTAATATCATTCATATCTATACAAATATTCTTTGTTTCATGATTCATCATCAAATATATAATAGTCTCTATCATAATATTCATGTTGAACAATTTCAGTTCATAGTTTAACTATACACATCATATTCAAATCCCACTTATCTGTACATATAACATATCAAAGTAACTTGGCAAATTTATTCACATTGATTTATAATATTAAAATATAATAACATTCACAACCTTCCTTGGTAAACCGTCTTTATAAAATCTGAAATGCTTAAAATTTATTTCGTTCCTGCAAAAACGTTTATTAAGCAAATAATGAGCACAACAGATCAACAAGTTCAACAGTTTATACTCAAGGTAGCACATACCTTATCATGCTTGGTGTATGTCATGTATTACGTGTTGTGCATCTACTATAACAATATATCTCATATCATTGCACAAAGTACACATAGTCGTCATATTATCCATAGATCACAGACACATAATTTATATGCATTTAATAAATATTATCATATCGTAACAGTCAACATTTAACATTTAAACACTAAAGAACTTGTCTGGCGTCCAATTATTTAAATTGATAGCTCAAACCCTTAACTCAATCAACCTATGATCATAAAATCAAATAATAAATATTTATCTCTTTATGATATAAATTTACTTATTTAATATCATTTATAATGTAATTAACTCTATCCGACCCTTTAATTTTAGGGTATTGGGTTAATTATTAATTAATATGGTTAATTATATTAACCTTGTTCTTTAATATATTAATTTAACTTAATATTTAATACCTTCACTACGGACAACCCAGCTCATCGGACAAATTTTAACATATATGGTTGTCCCAAAATTTTATTTAATCAATTTCTAACCTTTAAACTCATTAGATTAATATTTAAAATATTTAAATATTAATCCCCAATATTTAATATTTTTACAAAAATATTAAATTTAATGCCCAAACATTATTTATATATTTTTAGTATTTTTCTATAATTTTCTATGATTTTTAAACAATTTTTAAACATTTATTTCAATTAAAAATCACTTTTGGGGGCATTTTAGTAATTTCCGCGCCCTTAGGGACATAACCGGAATTTCTCGAAAAGTCCAGGGGTATTTCCGTAATTTTTGCGCACTTAAGGACACGTTCGGTATTAAAAGAAAAGCTCAGGGGCATATCTGTAATTTTCTGGGCCAAGGGACACGCTCGGTAATAATTGAAAAAGTCAGGGGTAATTTTGTAATTTCTCCCCAAGACTGGCCGCGCATGGCGCGACATCCTCCCCGGCTCCGCCCAGGCCAAACAACGGTGTTTGGCGTGGCGACGATCTGTTGCCGCGCATGGCGCGACCTCCCCCTTCCGCGTCCAAAAACGACGTCGTTTTTGGACCGACTTTCTGAACTACCGCGCAATGCGCGGACAGTCCCAGATTTCTTCACCTTCGCAACAGTGCACCACTTATCAATTTTTCTACATTTTTCCTCCAAAATTTCCAACAAAAATTGTTCCAAAAATCATATAATCCATAACTATACATCCAAAAATTATTTGAAATAATTATTCTAATTATTTCTTATTTTTTCACAAAATTATTTTAACACCAAAATATTAAAATAAATCAAATAAATACATTTTTATACATTCCATAACTTGAAACTTCCTCCTTGAAGCTTGGTGTACACTTTGACGCCCCCAAAATCCTCTTCCTTTTCTCTTCCACATACACACATATATTTATAATCCCCTTTTTGCTAAATTACTCCACCGACTTAACCCACCAACGTAAATTTCCGGATTTTTCCAGATTTTTACATGCAAAAATTAATTAATTTAATACATTACGTAATTATTACGTGTAATAAATATTTTATATAATGTATATAAAATATTTATTTTAATTCATCAAAAATCATAACATGATTTATAAGTAATATTATAACCTTTTTCGGTATTTTTTTTGACAAATTTTGTACACGCATAATGACATGCATGTAATTATATAAAGTAATTTTTATTTCTAAAAATCATAAAATAATTCATATAACATATACAAATTATTTTTCATAATGTTTCACTTCTTTACTTGGACAATATATTAAGCTAACATGTTCCCGTTTCTAAAATATTATTTTTCATAAAAGTTATAATAATTTCATTATGCATAAATATAATTTTTAACGAATTAAAACATTCATTTTTCTTTTTTTTTAAATTTCATTTCTTTACATTTCACATTAATTTCTTTATATATATAAATTATATATAACTTAATATTATATAATTTATATATTTACATTCTCCTTTTTAAAATAATTTCTTAATTTCTTTCAACCTTATTCCATTTAATCACCTTATATAAATTACATAATTATTCTTATATAATTTATGTAATTATTATTTTCTTCAAACCTTATTCAAATTTCCTTATATAAATTATATAATTTATTATTATATAATTTATATAATTATTTTTCCTTCTCAATTAATTTCTAAACTTTCTCCAAAATTCTTGATAAAATCAAAAATCAACACATACAATTTTACTAACTCCCTCAATATTATTATTTTATTTATTTATTTATTTTATTATTTTAAATTGGATTAATTTAATTATTAATCCCTTTATTTTCATAATTAATGGAATTTAAAATTATCAATTAGCCATGCATATTTATATATATATACAAATGTATATATATACATATCAAATTTCTATATCTCACATTATCACATAACCTCAATTAAACCATAATTTCTGCATATTCATAACAATTTAATTGTACAATTTATTGTACCTTTATCTAACATTTTTCTTATCCTTCATAAATTGTTTTTAAACAACTTATTTACTTTTCAATTTTTCTAAACCAGCACAAATCATCACCATCTCTGTACAAATTTAATTTATCAATTAAATCACATCACATACCTTAAATCACATAAAATAATAATTAATTTAACAACCTTGATAATTTTATCAATTAAATTCTCATTTAATATTATTAAATAAATCCTGAAAATTCGGATCCTCACATTCTTCACCCCTTAACAGGATTCCGTCCTCGGAATCATAATTGCCGTAATAATCATACATATATTATTCATAGCACCTTGCTATACCTTTATCTTAATAAATCACAACTATTTCCATAATAATCATATCTTACCTCGTTAATTTCCATAACTCACATGGATAACCCCATAATGGTCATAACTATCAGAATATTTAAATTCTTAACTTAATTCATAATTTCTTTGTAGTATTACATTTCATATTTCTCTAAAAACTTTATTAATAACACTTTAATTCGTCTCTTGATACACTTATCAAGATAATTTCTCATTCTCAGAAAATTTCTTTTCTTTAATCATACGCACCCTTACTCAATCCGCTTATTTCATACTCTCTATTGCACATCATTTATACTCTGCACTTTCATTCTTCTCTTCATATTCACACATCTTCTTTACATTCCCATCTATCATTCTTTAATACCTCCATCATTCAACACTAGGTTTTAAGTACCATCATTTACTTAATTCATTATAATCCTTATTTAAACTTATTTCAAAAATCGAGGGGTATCACATTCACCCATCCTTCATAAAAGTTCGTCCTCGAAATTTCTATGTACTAATATCTCACTCATTTGCAACATACTCAATTCTTTTGCATTCTTTCCACATATCTTTCTTTCCTTCCGTCCTCGTGGTCATTACACATTGTCATTTCTAATCCATCACATTTTATAGTTCATTTACTTCACAATTATTACTTTCCTTATTACTCACAATTAAATTACTACCCCATCCTACCATCCAATCTTCATAAGAGTAGAAGAATTCAAAAAATTTTATTTTGGAAAACTTTCATAATACACTGAATGAACATTTATTTCGATTTAACAGTACTTCGCTCCCCGAGTACTTCATACTGCAAACCCTGATAGTGGATCAATCTGTCATTAAAGTGTTGGATGTTTCACCATACATTGGCACGCCATATGATCAGTCTGCAATGCCTGTGTCTTGCTATGCCAGGTGACCATTCGGTCAACCTGCAACATTCTTAATCTCTTTGTTCATCTCAGCCTTAGAATTCATTCAAAAGTAATTTGATTAGTTATAACTTTCAAAGAATACGAATTCAATAAATATATTTCAAAATTTATCTAGCCGAATCAAATAGCTTAGACTTGTATTTCTTCAACGCTTGCCTAGCCAGATCAATTAGCATAGACGTTCTTTTAACACCTTATAATCCGCAGAAATTTTTAAAACATTCATCATGTCAGGACTTTTCAAAATATCTAGCCGAGTCAAATGACATTGACTTATAGTTCTGACATACCTTCATAAATCAAAATCATTTATGACTTCATGTTACCGCATCATCTTGACAGTACGTTGAGAATTCCGTCGTTAATAATTCTTACACCATACTTTATGGTGTCGAATCACCTTATGACGAAATAGTACCGCACCGTCTTAACAATACGTTGAGCATTTCGTCATTCATCACATCTACATCGGGCTAAAAGGTGCATGGATGATTCTTTGGAAATACATTTTGATGTTAAAAATATTTTTGTCTAGCCGAAACAAGTAGCATAGACACGTTTTAAATTGCTTAAAAAATTCATTTGTATTTTTAAAACACATTCGTACCAAATTAACTTGAGGCCAAAAATTTCGAAGTCTAGCAAAGCTAGAAGAGTGGAAATATCCTAAATTCCCTAACATTCACCCCTGCTTCTTCACTTAATTAATAAATTTATTGCTAGGACTATTACTATTTATCATATTAAAATTTTCTATCTACTCCAACTTTTCTATACCCCCGTATAGTTCATTAAACTTACCACACATTATGAGTCCAGTAACTTACCACAAGAATATGAGTTTTAAAGCTTGTCCTAGCAATATGTAGTCTAAGAACAAATCAAAGACTATCCATATGCTGAGGGCTCAAAACATACCATATGATTATGAGTCATGGACTTACCACATGTATGAGTTTTAAGAACTCGTGCCTAACATAATATTATCTATCTATCAAAACCACTAGCGCGACTCTAACATTTCAATGATTATCACATAGTAACTAAGTAAACACAATTCCCCTGCCCATACAAAGGATTGTGCCACTCAGTCACCACGTGAGTCCCTAATTGAAATTTCGTACCCAAACTTTCTGCCCCCTTATCTTAACATTTCAGTCATTCATGTCTCATCATTCTCTGAATTCTTCTTGTACTATTTCATAGTACCATATCCCTTTATAGCATCAAGCTATACATTTTTGGACCATTAACAGGTCTCTTTGTTATTTCACATTCTTCCTTGATCCCATCATGATCTTGCTTCACAATCTACTTCTTTCTCGCTTCATTTATCTCGTGATCGTATCGTAGTACGATCCTCTCACTGTTCCTGATCATGTTATTATGATCTCTTTCCTATACTTTTTGGATTACCTTGTCATCTTTATTACTTGAATCAGGTGTCCCCTGATTTTCTTTGAGATTCATCTTTGAATCATTTCAAATATTCTTTCAGATATGTTCTTAATTGAACTTATAAATTTTCTCAATTCGTTTCATTCAAATCTTTCTTAACATCTTTATCTCTTTCTTATAATCTTCTATCTTTCATATTTCCTTCACTTTAACGTATATTAGAGAACTGTATCTCATAACTTATATCTTTCTATTTTAATTTCCCTCATGTTCATCAAACTTATCACGTATTTGGACTTAGGAACTTACCATAATCATATGGTTGAGGAGCTTGTCCTAGTCAGACCATAGTCGCCCATTCGCTAAAGGGGCTCCACCATATAATAATGAGTTACGAGTTTACCATACGCTTGAGTTTTCAGAACACTCAACTAACTGTACTCTTTCCTACTAAGGTTATAGCGTAGGGTATCATTTACCTAAGGTTTATAACCTCTAGCTCTGATACCAACTGTAACGACCCCGAAATTTGACCCAATTTATTACCTTAACTTTCATATATATTAGCCATTATTTCCCTAACGTCCAAATTTCGGTTCGTTAATAAATCTTTAATCATCTTCTTTAATCCACTACTTGATTTCAAAATCATCATTTATCCAATTTTTCGGTATAAATTTTTCTTTTTCTCAATTCAATCATTGTATTAAAATAATTGGATATTAAAATCTTTACATCTTGATCCTAGTCCTTGGATCGCAACCTTAACTTTTTCTTTCTATACCATTATCGTAAAGCTCGGCATTCAAATTCTAATATCATTCATATCTATACAAATATTTTTTGTTTCATGATTCATCATCAAATATATAATAATCTCTATCATAATATTCATGTTGAACAATTTCAGTTCATAGTTTAACTATACACATCATATTCAAATCCCACTTATTTGTAAATGTAGCATATCAAAGTAACTAGGCAAATTTATTCACATTGATTTATAATATTAAAATATAATAACAGTCACAACCTTCCTTGGTAAACCGTCTCTATAAAATCTGTAATTCTTGAAATTTATTTCTTTCCTGCAAAAACGTTTATTAAGCAAATAATGAGCACAACGGCTCAGCAAGTTCAACAGTTTATACTTCACGTAGCACATACCTTATCATGTTTGGTGTGTGTCATGTATTACATGTTGTGCCTCTACTATAACAATATATCTCATATCATTGCACAAAGTACACATAGTCGTCATATTATCCACAGATCATATACACATAATTTATATGCATTTAATAAATATTATCATATCGTAACAGTCAACATTTAACATTTAAAGACTGAAGAACTTGCCTGACGTCCAATTATTTAAATTGATAGCTCAAACCCTTAACTCGATCAACCTATGATCATAAAATAATCAAATAATAATTATTTATCTCTTTATGATATTAATTTACTTAATTAATATCATTTATAATGTAATTAACTATATCCGACCCTTTAATTTTAGGGTATTGGGTTAATTATTAATTAATATGGTTAATTATATTAACCTCGTTCTTCAATATATTAATTTAATTTAATATTTAATACCTTCACTATGGACAACCCAACTCACCGGACAAATTTTAACATATATGGTTGTCCCAAAAATTTATTTAATCAATTTTTAACCTTTAAACTCATTAGATTAATATTTAAAATATTTAAATATTAATCCCCAATATTTAATATTTTTACAAAAATATTAAATTTATGCCAAAACATTATTTCTATATTTTTAGTATTTTTCTATAATTTTAAACAATTTTTAAACATTTATTTCAATTAAAAATCACTTCTGGGGCATTTTAGTAATTTCCGCGCCCTTAGGGACATAATCGGAATTTTTCGGAAAGTCCAAGGGTATTTTCATAATTTTCGCACCCTTAGGGACACGTTCGGTATTAAAAGAGAAGCTCAGGGGCATATCTGTAATTTTCTGGGCCAAGGGACACGCTCGGTAATAATTGAAAAGGTCAAGGGTAATTTCGTAATTTTGCCCCAAGACTGGCCGCGCATGGCGCGGCATCATCCCCGGCTCCGCCCACGCCAAACGATGTCGTTTGGCGTGGGGAAGATCTGTTGCCGGGCATGGCACGACCTCCCCCTTCCGCGTCCAAAAACGACGTCGTTTTTGGACCGGCTTTCTGAACTACCGCGCAATGCGCGAACAGTCCCAGATTTCTTCACCTTCGCAACAGTGCACCACTTATCAATTTTTCTCCATTTTTGCTCCAAAATTTCCAACAAAAATTGTTCCAAAAATCATATAATCCATAACTATACATCCAAAAATTATTTGAAATAATTATTCTAATTATTTCTTATTTTTCCACAAATTTATTTTAACTCCAAAATATTAAAATAAATCAAATAAATACATTTTTATACATTCCATAACTTGAAACTCCCTCCTTGAAGCTTGGTGTACACTTTGATGCCCCCAAATTCCTCTTTCCTGGTGGTGGCTATGGTGTTGGGTGGTGGAGGGTGGCGGTGGAAGAGAAATGAGAGAGAGAGAGAGTTTGTGTGTTTCTTTGTTTTCTTTCTTTTTACTTCCTTTATTCCTTTTCTATTTCTTTTTCTCTTCCACATGCACACATATATTTGTAATCCCCTTTTTGCTAAATTACTCCACCGACTTAACCCACCAGCGTAAACTTCCGGATTTTTTCAGATTTTTACATGCAAAAATTAATTAATATTATACATTACGTAATTATTACATGTAATAAATATTTTATATAATGTATATAAAATATTTATTTTAATTCGTCAAAAATCATAACATGATTTATAAGTAATATTAATACCTTTTTCGGTATTTTTCTTGACAAATTTTGTACACGCATAATGACATACATGTAATTATATAAAGTAATTTTTACCTCTAAAAATCATAAAATAATTCATATAACATATAAAAATTATTTTTCATAATTTTTCACTTTGTTACTTGGATAACATATTACACTAACATGTTCTCGTTTCTAAAATATTATTATTCATAAAAGTTATAATAATTTCATTATGCATAAATATAATTTTTAACGAATTAAAACATTCCTTTTTTTTTTAATTTTAATTTCATTACTTTACATTTCACATTAATTTCTTTTTATATATAAATTATATATAAATTAATATTATATAATTTATATATTTACATTCTCTTTTCTTAAATAATTTCTTAATTTTTTCCAACCTTATTCCATTTAATCACCTTATATAAATTACATAATTATTCTTATATAATTTATATAATTATTATTTTCTTCATACCTTATTCAAATTTCCTTATATAAATTATATAATTTATTATTATATAATTTATATAATTACTTTTCCTTCTCAATTAATTTCTAAACTTCCTCCAAAATTCTTGATAAAATCAAAAATCAACACATACAATTTTACTAACTCCCTCAATATTATTATTTTATTTATTTATTTATTTATTTTATTATTTTAAATTGGATTAATTTAATTATTAATCCCTTTATTTCCATAATTAATGGAATTTAAAATTATTAATTAGCCATGCATATTTATATATATACACAAATGTGTGTGTGTGTGTGTGTGTGTGTATATATATATATATATATATATATATATATATATATATATATATCAAATTTATATATCTCACATTATCACATAACCTCAATTAAACCATAATTTCTGCATTTTCATAACAATTTATTGTACCTTTATCTGACATTTTTCTTATCCTTCGTAAATTGTTTTTAAACAACTTATTTACTTTTCAATTTTTCTAAACCAACACATATCATCACCATCTCTGTACAAATTTAATTTTTCAATTAAATCACATCACATACCTTAAATCACATAAAATAATAATTAATTTAACAACCTTGATAATTTTATCAATTAAATTCTCATTTAATATTATTAAATAAATCCTGAAAATTCGGATCCTCACATTAATACTTAATTAAAACTAATAAATTAATTAGTTTAAATATGATGTAAGAAGGAAAGTCATGAAATATAATTAATTAGGTTAATTATGTTAGTTATGAGTTAAAGTTACAGAAATGCTAGAATGATTGCCTAGGATGGCAATATTGAGAAGTAATTAATTAAGTAATTAACTTAATTATAAAATTGTTGTATTGTAATATCCCGGATATTTAAATGAATTAGAAATAAAATATTTAATATTTAATAAAGGTTGAAGTTTGATAACCTAGTAGTGATAGATAAATAGAGGTCCAAATTAAATTTAACAGACTAACTTAGATATGGTGATATCAAAATTTTTGATAAGTTAACAAGTAAAGTGATAATTCAATAAACTTGACTAAGAACAAGTCTAATTAAATTAAGAGAATTAATTAGTAGAGTTATGTAATTATGCGACGTGGTTGCGTGTAAATTAAATTTGTATTTATATGAATATATTTATGCATGCATATTTAGTAACATAATTTAATGGTTAATTAAATTGTGATAAATAGATAGATTAATATTAAATTAATCCGAATTGAATTAAAAGGTTTATTGTAGAATTAATTTATTCATTAATCAACAATTATGCAAATTGTTGTTAAATTATTTGTGAGGAATAATTATGTAAATTATATAATTATAAATTATATAAAGTAGTTGAATTAATTAAGGGATATTAGTAATTGTATATATGTACAACATTTAATTTCATATATATGTACATATATATAAAGGGATTAAATTAATTAAGTAATTTTAAATAGTAATTGAATATATTAAATGAATATATTCTATAATTAAATAAATTATTGTAAATGATTTATGAGAGTGAGAAATTTAATTATACAATTATTTGTGTAATATTAATTAAATAATTAAATAAATTATTTAAATAAGAAATTGAGTAAATATATTATTATTTCAATGTATTTTCGGGTAAATGAAATTATTTTCATAATTGATGAGAAATGAATTATTTAATGTAAATGTATTAAATAATTTAATTTATGGCCTAAATAATATATATTAAATTATATATTGTATTTATTTTAATTTCATAATTTATTGTGAAATTGTTTTCGAGGTAAGGTAATGTATATAAATAATATATATAGATTATATATATTATTATTAGCGAACACACTCTAAAGTTTTAATATCAAAATAATTAACAAGTTGTCATTAATTAAATATTCAATTAAATTGAATATAATGAGTGAATTAAATTTTATAAATTAATTAATATGATAATTAATTAATGTAAACAATGTAAAATATTATTAATAATACTTATTAGTCCATTTTGTAATTTAATACTAATGGGTTGGAGTATTTAATTATTTATTCAATCTAATTATTTATTTAATCATGGATTGAATAATTAATGTGTAAATTATTAAATTAGCCCAACATGGAACAATTAGTAGCCCAAGTGAAGAATAATAAAATTTGACAAACCAGTAGCCCAAACAATTTAATAGGAGCCCAATTGGTATTTTAAATAAAGCCCAAAGCTTGAGCCCATTTGGAATTTAATTATGGAAAGTATTATTTATTCAAAAGTGACTTGGAAAAAGATTTTTGGGACAAGATGCTTAATGATCAGCCGGCAAGGATGGAGAGAAAGAGAATGAAATGATATTTTTATTTTATTTCTCATTTATTTAATAAATGGTTGCTTGTATTAATTTTTTTTGTACATGGACCATGCCTCTTTTCACCAACTTAGGTACTTTAGCCATTTCTTGTGCAAGTATCCAAGTAGGAGCATCATGAATTATAGATATAATTTTTGTATCTAAGAATTTTGCAAGTATACTTGAAATTGTAAGACATTACATTTCATTTATTTTTTTTCCAAGTTCCAAAAGAGAGGGAGTTTGAGAGAAATAGCTTGGGAGAGTAGGTATTTTGAGAGAGAGCATGGAGAAGGTAGAGAAGGAGTTCTTGGTTCATATCTTCAAGTTGCACAACCCATTTTGGAAGAAAAATGAAGATAACCATTAAAATGAGGTAATGATTATTTTAAATGTAGTTTATTTTTAAATTAAATAAACCAACATGTGAGTATAAATGTTGACTTTGTCATATTCTAAACCTAATGTTTTGATGATGATTTATTATGAATACTAAATTCTTTATTGTGAATTTCAGGGAATACTTGTTGAAGTGTTCAAGAAGACTGAAGAGTGGATTTGAGCTTTAAGAATTTTATGTAAGGTCATTACAAATATTTAATTTTTCAATTTAAGGCTCTAGGACATTTTATGTGCATATCATATACTGGCTTTAATACTAACGATTATTCATGTTTATCTTATGGGGTTAGTGTGAATAATGTTGTCCAAATATGGAAATGGATATCAGTGGATATAAAACTTGAGTTACTGTGTACTTCGTGCATAATATTTTGAAAAGAACAAATCTCGATATTAGTGTATGTGATAATGATGATATCTACTAAAAAGGGGTCATGATTACTTGTTACAGATATGCTTAACATTTTGAATATACCGTGTATGGGTACAATTTATCTTTCCAAGTAATAAATATTGTTGAGATATGCTTTGACTGGATATTCTTATCCAAGTGCCACGGTAATATTGAGATATGATTTAACTAGATATTGTTATTCAAAAGCCACGGTCATATTGTTGAGATATGTTCTGACCGGATATTGTGCTAACAAGTTTTATCTCTTTATGAGATAAGGTTTATGGAGAACGGAATTGATATCTCTCTAAGCAGTAATGGTATTATTTTATATAGCTATAAATTGCGTATGGATTTTTTCTACCGAGTAATGATTTAACAGAACACTGATTACATATTGGAAAAATCATTTTTGTGTAAACTGCTCTTTGGGCTATTGGAAATTCTGATCAAGCATATTTCTGTGAGATTTAAATTGGTAATATCTTTTTATTATTAATTGATCATTGCATACATTAGATGAGCCTTACATTGTTAAATTAATTATTTGCTTTGATCACCAGACCTCTAAATTTGTATCTATCTGATCTTTGTTTATTTAGACTAAGTGATTGTCTAAAAGGAATTTAATCCAAGTGTGGATTAAGAATTTTTTTACAAACAGAGTTAAGGAAGCAGAGGTGCTTGAGGAGTGCATAGGTGCACAAGGAGCAAAAGTGCTCAAGAGAATTTAAGAATTCATTTAATCTGTTTTGTAAAAGGTGTTACTTTGTAATTGTGAGAAATATATATAAAGTGAGTCTCCAATACTAGTTGGTATTGGACGTGGAGTAAGCTATTATTATAGAGGGTAATAGCTGAACCACGTAAAAATCTTGGTGTTGATTTTATTGCTTGTTATTGCTTTTCACACTAGATAATCGTTATCTCAAACAATAAAATCTAAAATATTCACAGATAATTTATTTACACCGTGTATTTTCTTTAAGTGATATTTTTAGCCAAGAAATTTTCATTGATTTAAAAGAAAGTTTTCAATTCAGTAGACCATATTAATACAGCAAGCTGTATTCATTAAAACAGTAAATTGAATTCGGAAAAACAAAAAAGTTTATCATAGTTTGTTCTCACACTTATTCAACCCCCCTTCTAAGTGTGCCTTATCTAAATTTCATTTGGTATCAGAGCTAGATTCTACTTATCTTGGTCTTAAAGGTGACTTGTAGGGAAAGATTCTAGTATGGCACAATTCGGGAACAACAACCAAGAAGGTCAATCAACCAATAGACCTCAACTGCTGCATGGAACAGACAACTACAACTTTTGGAAATTTCGGATGAGGATCTATCTAAAAAGAGATCCTTGGGAATGGTGGGTTGTAGAGAACGGACCAGTTATACCAAGAAAAGATGATGGTACTCCAAAGACTCTGCTTGAATTGGATTCAACTGAAACCTACATGATGTCTTATGATTCAAGAGCTATGAACACACTACTCAGCGGTATGGTACAATCTGAGATCGATAAAGTCTCGTCATGCAATACAACTAAAGAGATCTGGGATACTTTAATAGTCAGTCATGAAAGGACATCCAAGGTGCGTGAAGTCAAACTAAGCATGCTCATGCATGACTATGAAATGTTCAAGCTTGAGAAAGACGAAACCATAAAGATGGCCCAAACAAGGTTCCTAGTTCTCCTGAACTCATTGAAGTTACTCGACAAATCTATTCCACAAAGTGAAATTAATCGTAAGTTACTTCGGGCAATGCCCAAGAGGTTTACTTCTAAAATTACTACTCTTCAAGATTCTTCTATTATTTCTGCTATGGATACTTTAACACTATTTGGTGAACTTGAGGAATATGAACATCAGTTAAAAAGATATGATGATGAGGAGGAAACCCCTCGAAGAAAGGTTTTAGCTCTTAATGCAGGAAACGAAGAAGAATTTGATGATGACTCGGATGAAGAAATAGCGATGATGTCAAGGAGACTCAAAGGACTACTACAAAGAAAGAACAAGAGGAAGAACAATTTTAATTCGAGCAAGATCAAAGGAAAGCAAACAAATGAAAATTGCTTTAAATGTGGACGTCCAGGACACTTCAAGAAAGATTGCTTTCAACTAAGGAACAAGGGAAAAACAAGCGCCAAAGATAACAAAAGAAACAAAGCCCTTGTTACATAGAGTGATGATGAAGAATCCGAAGTTGAGGTAGACGCCGATGATAAAATAGCTCAAGTATGCTTCATGGGAATAGAAGGTGAACGAAATGAGGTATCTATTTATGAGTTTAATTTATTTAAACAAGAAAATTTGAAATTAAAAGAAAAAAATGCAAATTTGAAAGAATTAGCAAATAATTTAATGTGTGAAGTTGAGTCTTTGATAAATGAAGTTGGGAAATTGAATAATGAACTGAAAATGCGAGATGTATGTATTGATGCATTTAGTAATGAATCTCAGTCTAAACCTATTCATACTAATGAACTTCAAAAGGAAGTAGATTCATTAAAACTATCTCTTGCTAGGTTTGTTCAAGGAGAAGAAAATCTAATTGTTATGTTAGGTAAACAAAGACCTAGTTTTGATAGACAAGGAATAGGATATAATCCCACTCGTAAAACCGGAAAAGTGAATATGCTTAAATCAAAGTTTCATTTCAAATTGAATTATTGTTCTCCTTTCACAACATGCAAAAATTGTGGTATTAAAGGACACTTGAATGTTAACTGTTTTAAGAAAAAGAAAGTTAAAAAGGAATGGATTAAAAAGGGAGATTTATGCGTAACTAACACAAATGGACCCAAAAAGATATGGGTACCAAAAATGGTGAATTAATTTTTCTTGACAGGTTTGCTTTAAGGCAAGGGTTACATCTCAAAAATGGATTCTTGATAGCGGATGTTCACGACACATGACTGGTGACAAATCAAAGTTCGTGGAACTAAAAATCAAGAAGAAAAATGGAACGGTCACTTTTGGGGATAACCGAACCTGTGAGATTGTTGGAAAAGGTAAAATCGGTAATGGTAAGGTTAATATAGATAATGTTCATCTTGTTAGTGGACTTGAATTTAATCTTATAAGTGTTAGTCAATTAATGGATAATGGACATCAAGTTAGTTTTGAAAAAGATAAATGTACAATTTCTCATGGTACTAACAATTCCATTCTAGTTGCACAAAGAGAAGGAAATATATATACTCTTGATTTTGAGCAACAGGAAGAAGAACTATGTCTTGCCTCGATGCAAGATGAGGCTAACCTATGGCATAAACGGATGGGACATGTTCACATGGAACTAATCAAGAAATTATCTTCCAAAAATCTCGTCAAAGGGTTGCCAAAAATAAAGTTCGAAAAGAAAGGAATATGTGTTCCTTGTCAACTTGGAAAACAAGTAAGGACGTCATTCAGTGCGAAGAATATGGTATCAACTTCTGCTCCTTTACAGTTATTTCATCTTGATTTATTTGGCCCAGAGAGGCATGCTAATATCAATGGTAAATTTTATGCATTTGTAATAGTAGATGATTTTTCTAGATATACATGGGTATTGTTTTTGAGAACCAAAGATGAAGCATTCAAAGGTTTTGAAAAATTGATAAGAAATTTAGAAACTAAATTTAGTATCAAATTAAGAAAGATTCGAAGTGATCATGGTACTGAATTTCAAAAGGATTTTATTACTTTTTGTGATCTTAAAGGTGTAAGCCATGAGTTTTCTGCTCCCAGAACTCCTCAGCAAAATGGGGTAGTGGAAAGAAAGAATAGAACACTTCAAGAAACAGCTAGAACTCTTTTACAAGAAAGTAAGCTTCCAAAGAAATTTTGGGCTGAAGCTGTTAATACTTCTTGTTATGTGCTAAATAGAGTTCTTATTCGTCCTATTGTTTTGAAAACTCCTTATGAGCTGTTGAATAACAAAATTCCAAATATAAGTTATTTCAAAGTATTTGGGTCTAAATGCTATATACTAAACACCAGTGATAATTTGGGAAAATTTGATGCTAAGTCTTATGAAGGTATTTTTATTGGTTATTCACATAATAGCAAAGCATATCGTGTATTTAATATTAATAAGCTATGTGTTGAAGAATCAGTTCATATTACATTTAATGAGACTAATAATGATCTTCCAAAAGAAAGAGATGAAGATGTAGGAAATATGGGAATTCCAACTAATGCAGCAAACCGAAAAGGTTTATTCGGCAAGCCGAATGAACGATTTCAGCAAGCTGAATTGGAAAACTTCCAAGGAATGGAAAAAGAAACAACACAAGAGCTTGAAGTAAACTTCTCTGAACCAGAAGAAGTAATACATGATGTCCACATGCCAAAGACAGCAAAATATCTCAAGGATCATCCCCTAGATAATATCATTTGAGATATAAACAAAGGAGTTACCACACGAAGAAACCTACAAAATCAATGTGCATTCTCTGCATTCTTATCACAAGTTGAACCAAAGAATGCTAAGGAAGCCATAGTTGATGAAAACTGGTTAATGGCAATGCAAGAGGAACTTCAACAATTTGAACGATGCCAAGTTTGGGAATTAATGCCTCTTCCTAAAGACGTTAGTATTATTGGAACAAAATGGGTGTTTAAAAACAAGCGTGATGAGCATGGGACCATCATTCGCAACAAAGCAAGGCTAGTAGCTCAGGGCTACAATCAACAAGAAGGAATCGATTATGAAGAAACATATGCTCCAGTTGCAAGATTAGAATCTATTCGGATCTTGTTAGCATTTGCTTGTTACAAGAAGTTCAAGCTTTATCAAATGGATGTAAAGAGTGCGTTTCTTAATGGATATATCAATGAAGAAGTCTATGTCAAACAACCTCCTGGTTTTGAACATGAGAAATATCCAAATCATGTTTTTAAGCTAAAGAAAGCTCTTTATGGTCTCAAACAAGAGCGTGGTATGAAAGGTTGAGTAAGTATCTTATTTCAAGTGGTTTTACTAGAGGTAAAATAGATTCTACATTATTTATTAAGCATGAAAAACAAGAAATAATTATTGTTCAAATATATGTAGATGACATAATATTTGGTGCTACTAACGATTTTCTTTGTGAGTGGTTTTCAAAGTGTATGCATAAGGAATTTGATATGAGCTTAATGGGAGAGTTAAATTACTTTTTGGGACTCCAAATCAAGCAAACAAAGGAAGGGATCCTTATTCATCAATCCAAGTATACAAAAGAACTACTCAAAAGATTTGGTTATGAAGGAGTGAATTCAAAGGCTACACCAATGAGTACATCAATAAAGCTTACATCAGATGATAAAGGTATAGATGTAGAGTTAACCAAATATCGAGGTATGATTGGATCTTTATTATATTTAACTGCATCTAGGCCTGATATAATGTACAGTGTATGCCTATGTGCTCGGTTTCAAGCAAAACCCAAAGAATCCTACTTACTAGCTGTTAAAAGAATTTTTAAATATTTAAGTGGTACTATAAATTTAGGGTTGTTTTATCCAATTTGTAATCATTTTGAACTAATGGGTTATTCAGATGCTGACTATGCAGGATTTCAAGTTGATAGAAAAAGTACAAGTGGTGCTTGTACATTCTTGGGACAAAGTCTTGTTTCATGGCATAGTAAAAAGCAAACTTCAGTTGCTTTATCAACCACTGAGGGTGAATATTTAGCTGCATGAAGTTGTTGCTCTCAAATATTATGGATGAGACAAACTTTATGTGATTTTGATATTATATGCAATAATGTGCCTATATATTGTGATAATTCGAGTGCTATTAACATATCAAAAAATCCTGTTCTGCATTCACGTACAAAACATATAGAAGTTCGGCATCATTTCTTAAGGGATAATGTTTCAAAAGGGTTAGTTAAATTAATGTTTATCCCTACAGAGAAACAGTTAGCTGATATTTTTACTAAACCTTTGGGTGAGGAAAGGTTTTGTATGTTAAGAAGAGAACTTGGTATGTGCATGGTATAATTATATTTCATGTACTCGAAGTTTTATGTGATTTAGTTTATAATATATTTTCTGCATGTTATCTGAAATATGTATCTGTTCATTCGTCTTTATCCGCTCAAAAAGCCTTCTAGATGCATGTTTCTTTTTATGATTTTTTTTTCGTCTGCCGGTTATTATTTATTACCTTGAAAGACAGAACGATGGTAGTCAAACAGTGTTCTGAATTTGAAAAGACACACGTCTTTTGGTGTCAGTTTTCTTGTTGGACTCCTATTTCATGTATACTTGCGTTTTCTGTCTTCGTCATAAATCAGATCTCTTAAACTTCATCTCTCATCAAAACTCTTCATCTTTCTCCAAATCCTTTAAAGTCATGAAAACCAGGGCTAGCAAACGATCGACTGAGAAATCTAACGTTGGCAGATCTTCTTTAAAGCACGCTACAGGAACAAAGATGAAAGCAAGGCGGGTTTCGAAGAAATCGTCAATACATGTGTCGTCTGAAGGCACACTGTTTTCAGACGATTCAGATTCAAGTTTTTCGTTTCTAAGGACATCTGAAGTAGATCCATCTCATCAGAAGATGAAGGAACCGATGCGTGACGAAAACTTGTCTTCTCAGCCAGAGAATCCCTCAAATCTGGTAAATCAATTTTATTCTTCTATCGATATGCTAGACAACTTTTTCAGAGGACATAGTTTTGAAATCCGTTTTAAAAATTCCATTGCTATAAAGCAATTTGTGTACGAAAAAACTCTGGATTTATTCTATTTCAAACACTCTGTTTTGCAGACACTTTTTAATTCTTGCTAAATTTCATCTATGTTGTTTCCACCTATTATTGCTTATCCCAGATTAGTTCAACAATTTTATACTAATCTAGAATGCAATGGGGATTGCTTTACCACCTTTGTTAAGGGAAAATCTTTATTTTTGACTTCTATCGATTTTGGTAGTATTTTGGGAATTTCATCTACTGGACCTTGTCCTTTTACTTTAAAAGGCGCTGCTTCAATTCCTTTTTCTCCAATAGAACAATTGCGTATTGTTATGGGTGATCAGTCTTTATCTACTTTGTTTACTCCTAAGACTGTAGATGTTTGCCCAACTGCTTGTGTGCTACATAAATTGATTAGGCACAATCTGTTTCCACGGCTTGGTGGTGGATCAGATTTTACGTATCAAGATATGGTGGTAGTTGCTATGATTTTAAAAAGTGTTCCTTTCAATTTGTCTCAAATGATGTTGTTGCACATGCAAAGTTGTATTCGTCAATCTAAAAAATGTTTGCCTTACAGCAAATTTTTGACAAAATTTTTTCAACATTTTAAAATCTCTTTTGATGACGAAATCTCGGTTTCAAGTAATGAATTTATAGATACTTCCAACTTGAAACAATCTCATATCACTTTTCTTGCTGGTGAGTTTGTCCGTCTTATACCTGATCCTTCTACCAATCCTTCAATTTCTCCGACTCCTGATTACTCTTCATCTTCTTCACCAAAAATTCAAGGTTCTGACATTATGAATGATTTGACTGAAATTTTGCAAAATCAAACTTCCATGAAAAATGATTTAGCTGACATTAAGACTCGACTTGCGATTCTTGAAAGAGGGAAACTGCCAATGGATGCACCAGAGATTAATAAACTTTATCATCGCGTTGAAGATGAGTTTATTGATCTTCAGGCAGGTTTTGAATTACAAACCATGGCTATGGTTGAAGCCCTGCAACGTAAATTTAATCGAAATACCTGTCAGTTGAGTCAGGAAATGAAGTTTGTCAGTTATCAGCTCGGGGAGTTTGCCGAATTTATGGCAACATGGTTTAACGATGTTGGACGGAAATTACATTTTCAGTCTATGCAGTCCCCTATTCCTGAATGGCCAATGTGTAATTGGCTAGCCGAATTCAAGGGTGATTTTCTCGACATGCCTCTTCCTCCATCAACTTTTATTCCAAGACCGACCCGTTTTGCCGATGATCTTTCTGAGGAAGAACGACTTCATCGGAATCGTCATCGTCCTTATTTTACTAAACGTATTGAAACCAGTGCTCATATTGAGGAACTTGACTAATTGTTTTCGCTGATGACAAAGGGGGAGACAACTTGAAGGAGGATTTTGCTGACTATTGTTGAATGGCTGACTGCTGAATGAAGATTTATTTTATGTTCATGTTTTCAGACTAATTTCATTTGTTTTTTTTTAAAGACTATGGTTGCTTCTGTTGGATAATTCGGTTTGATGTTTTTTAATGGTTTAATATATGCATGAATTAAGGGGGAGTTAATATTTGTTGTCATCATCAAAAAGGGGGGAGAATGTTGACTTTGTCATATTCTAAACCTAATGTTTTGATGATGATTTATTATGAATACTAAATTCTTTATTGTGAATTTCAGGGAATACTTGTTGAAGTGTTCAAGAAGACTGAAGAGTGGATTTTAGCTTTAAGAATTTTATGTAAGGTCATTACAAATATTTAATTTTTTAATTTAAGGCTCTTGGACATTTTATGTGCATATCATATACTGGCTTTAATACTAACGATTATTCATGTTTATCTTATGGGGTTAGTGTGAATAATGTTGTCCAAATATGAAAATGGATATCAGTTGATATAAAACTTGAGTTACTGTGTACTTCATGCATAATATTTTGAAAGGAACAAATCTCGATATTAGTGTATGTGATTATGATGATATCTACTAAAAAGGGGTCATGATTACTTGTAACAGATATGCTTCACATTTTGAATATACCGTGTATGGGTACAATTTATCTTTCCAAGTAATAAATATTGTTGAGATATGCTTTGACTGGATATTCTTATCCAAGTGCCACGGTAATATTGAGATATGATTTAACTAGATATTGTTATTCAAAAGCCACGGTCATATTGTTGAGATATGTTCTGACCGGATATTGCGCTAACAAGTTTTATCTCTTTATGAGATAAGGTTTATGGAGAACGGAATTGATATCTCTCTAAGCAGTAACGGTATTATTTTATATGGCTATAAATTGCGTATGGATTTTTTCTACCGAGTAATGATTTAACAGAACACTGATTACATATTGGAAAAATCATTTTTGTGTAAACTGCTCTTTGGGCTATTGGAAATTCTAATCAAGCATATTTCTGTGAGATTTAAATTGGTAATATCTTTTTATTATTAATTGATCATTGCATACATTAGATGAGCCTTATATTGTTAAATTAATTATTTGCTTTGATCACTAGACCTCTAAATCTGTATCTATCTGATCTTTGTTTATTTAGACTAAGTGATTGTCTAAAAGGAATTTAATCCAAGTGTGGATTAAGAATTGTTTTACAAACAGAGTTAAGGAAGCAGAGGTGCTTGAGGAGTGCATAGGTGCACAAGGAGCAAAAGTGCTCAAGAGAATTTAAGAATTCATTTAATCTGTTTTGTAAAAGGTGTTACTTTGTAATTGTGAGAAATATATATAAAGTGAGTCTCCAATACTAGTTGGTATTGGACGTGGAGTAAGCTATTATTATAGAGGGTAATAGCTGAACCACGTAAAAATCTTGGTGTTGATTTTATTGCTTGTTATTGCTTTTCACACTAGATAATCGTTATCTCAAACAATAAAATCTAAAATATTCACAGATAATTTATTTACGTGTATTTTCTTTAGGTGATATTTTCAGCCAAGAAATTTTCATTGATTTAAAAGAAAGTTTTCAATTCAGTAGACCATATTAATACAGCAGGCTGAATTCATTAAAACAGTAAACTGAATTCGGAAAAACAAAAAAGTTTATCATAGTTTGTTCTCACACTTATTCAACCCCCCTTCTAAGTGTGCCTAATCTAAATTTCAATAAATATGTTAATATAGTTAATAATATGTAGTGGTAATATTTATGTCATACTTGAGTTTAATATACTTGGTTTGTATTTTGGTATAATTTATATGCTAAAAACATGTGTTTAGTGGTGTTAAATCAAGTCTCAAAATAATGCCCAAAAATAATTTTTATAATATTTAGATTTAATGTTCTAATATTATAGAAAATTAAATCATGAGAAAAACAAAGTTTGAATCACTCAAAATGGAGTTATACACAAAAAGTTATGATTTGTGGTAGTTTATGTGATGTAATTTTTTTTATAAATTTTTTTAATATTAAATCATGAAAAATTATATTTTCATGTTATAAATTGTTGTTAAGTTATTGGTATTTTTCTGGATTTTTATTGAGAGATTAAGAGTTTACTTGAAGGTATAAATTTTATTAAGTTGGTATTAGAAAGTACTGTTCACGTTCTGCTATTGAAAAAAAAAAGGGCTGGCTGCGCAATGCGCGACAGCGATTTTCCGGAAATGCGCGGAGCCAAAACGACGTCGTTTTGGAGCGGAAAGTGTAACCCGCGCGACACGCGCGGAAGCCGTTCGGTTGATATTCAAAACGGCACCGTTTGGGGCCGTTTATCTTTTCTAAGCACGCAATGCGCGGTAATAAATTTTCGGCTGAAATTACGATACTGCCCTCCGTTCGGTTTTCTGATTAATTACGAAATTGCCATCGGTCCGGTTTTTCAACTTATTTACGGAAATGCCATTCTGCATATTTTTAATTAATTTAAATGTTTAAAAATTAATTTAAAATTATAACAAAAATAATAATAATACAAAAATGATATTTAGGTATTTAATATTATATTTTCCAAATATAATAAGTATTTAGGATTAATATTTAAATGTTGTAAATATTAATCTAGTTTGTTTAATATTATATATTTCAAATATAATAAATATTTAGGATTAATATTTAAATGTTTTAAATATTAATCTAGTTAGTTTAATATTATATTTTTCAAATATAATAAATATTTAGGATTAATATTTAAATGTTTTAAATATTAATCTAGTTAGTTTAATATTATATCTTCTGAATTTATGATTAAATTAATTATTTATTATTTAATTAATATTAAATAATAAACAAGGATGATAAATTAATTAATTATTATTTAATTACTATTAAATAATAATTAAAGACAACTAAGATTGAGTATTCAATTATTTATTATTTGATTAACTTTAAATAATAAATAAATTCAGTTAGTTATTATGTATTATTAAATAATAACTAATGATAGTTGAGTATTTACTATATAATTTTATTATTTATTATTTAATTAACTTTAAATAATAAATGAATCTTGTTAATTAGTTATTATTTATTATTAAATAATAACTAAAGATATTTGATTATTTTTAATATAATATAATTATTTATTATTTGATTAACTTTAAATAATAAATAAATCTAGTAAGTTATTATTTATTATTAAATAATAAGTAAATGTATTTAATTACTTACTATTTAATTAATGTTAAATAGTAATTAAATGAAATAAAGAAAATGTCTTTTAACTCTTTTGTTTAAACAATTATAATAAATTATTTAATAGTTTAATAAGTGTTTAACACTTGAGAAAATTATTTTCTAACTTATTAAATTATTAACCTAATTTGATTGAGGGTCTATAAGGTTAATAATATCGTTTTGACTGATGTAAATTATGTGTTAGTACTTATGTGTGGTAGATAAATTCCTTAGTGAGCGTATAGTTGTACAAATACGCCGTACTAATTATTAGACCAACTTTATTAATGTTAGGTCTTTCAAAGCCAGTTAGTTAAAGCTAGACATTAATTGTAGCTGAGCAGACAGGCAAGTTTCCTAAACTCTGCTCAATTTATATTCGAGCAGGATATATTATTTTATTGTTCAAGTTCCTAACTCAAACTCAAGTTATTACGTTTCAAGCATGCTATGGTTTAATTCTGTATAATTATTCCACCTCTTTAAATTGTTGATTCGCACATAGTGCTTGTTGCATGTGTTCATCAGGTATGAAAGGCTGATCACCTTCATTACCATAAGGTTCAGTTAAATTTGTTCATGGTCATTATTTACACTCAACATTAATTAATTCAGTCATTCAATTATTGCAATTATGATTCGTACTCTTTCACAATCATTATATTGTTGAAAATCCAAAAGCTTATTCTTTCTTTCAATCATGATATATCGTTATTGTATTTAAACTTGCTGAGCAAAGTCGTTGCTCACTCTTGCTATATCATGATAACAAATTTCAGAATAATACGAATGTCCGAGGAGAGACGGAGACAGAAGCAAAAGACAAGATTATAGTGTTATGCATGATAATTAAATTGTTATATGATGTAAGTAATTGTGTAAACCTTTTTATGAATCTAAAGGTATATATGTAAGTTAAGGTTAGAAACCTTGGGAAATGTTGTAGAATAAACAATTTATGTTTATATATTCTGCATTAGTTATAGAACATGTGTGAAGATGATGTATCGTGACGTACTAAGTCTAAGGTTCAAGGTACCCGGATTTGGGGTCGTTACATGTATAGAGTCCAATAATGGATTAAAATAAGCAAATATTAATTGTTGTAAGTCTTGTTGATAATTATAAAGAGGTAATTAATATAAGTCCAATTAAATTAATTATCAAGCCCAAGTTATAAATGATATGTGAATTGTGTTGGGTAGCCTAAATAATTAAATAAGAGAGCCCAATGCAAAGTAAGTTACGTAGCCCAAACACTTAAAAGTCCAATATTGGTCAAAGTATTGGGAAATATTGTTAAGTGTAAATAATTAACTAATGTAGGGTTAATTCAACAACCCTAGTTGCTAGACAAGAGAGCATTAACCAAACATTGGTTAAATGCTATGTGAGTGAATTTGATGATGATAATTAACTATGGATAAGTTACTTGAGTAACCCTAGATAGTAAATAAATTAAAGATTTAACCATGCATGAGTTAGTTGTAGGAAGAATATTATAGATACAATTATGTATGTATAAAATTCACCAAGGTAGAATTGATATGTAACTATGGGTTGGATGTTGTAGAGAATTAACCACATTGTGGTTCATTGTTGGGAGATGTATATATATATATATATATATATATATATATATATATATATATATATATATATATAAGATGAGCTTTAATCAATGTTGGGGTTTTAAATGACCAATGTTAAGTATAGTACTTTAACTATAGTTCTTATGGGAGTTAGAGAGTTAACCACGTGTGGGTTAAGTGTTGGTGATTGTTGCTTATTTTACACTTCACCATTTATGTTGCTTGTAATTAAGTTGATGGATGGCATTTTAAATTTCAAAAATACAAGTATTGTGCATGTATAAGTGAATATATATATATATATATATATATATATATATATATATATATATATGTAGACACCCAAATTTTGCACTTCTCTACTAACCCTGGCAGGAGGGCAAAGTCGTCACTTGACCCGACATGCGAAAAGGAGGGTGGACCCCAACACGAAGCCACCCCAACGATTTACGGTCAAAGCCGCCACAAACAGACAACGAGCATCTGGTCACTTGAGGCAAAGCAAACAGTTGATCCAGAAAACCTGAGTTGATCACAAAAGGCGACTAATGGCCACTACGCTTACGATGTTCGGGGGTCTCGCTCCCCGGTGAGCGAGCGACTGCCCAGCTCGCCGGTGAGCTGGCGGGGGTGGAAAGGGGGCAGCGCCCCTTGGAAGCCAAGCACAATTAGCAAATTCTATATCAAGTCGCAGCCCTCCGGACTAGCCTCCCAGAACAATATGGCACGTTTCCCAAGGATTTTTGGATTGCAAAATACGAGCCTTCCAGCGAAAAAATGAAAGACCGACATCTGATGCGGAAATCGAGGAAAACAACAGAGCCAGCCGCAGCTGCACCTGCGGCTGGCCGCAGTTGCATCTGCGGCCAAGATCTGAAGTTGCTAAATCGCCATTTCCAGTTTCATTTTCAGGAGACGCGGGCGGAAGAAAGAAAGAGAGAGAGAGAGGCTACGGGAGCGAGAGAAAAGAGAGAAAAAATGTGAGATTTCTTCCTCTTTTATACAATCGTTGTATCCTATATTGATTTTCAAGTGTTAAAGTGTCTATTGCATCGATTGGAATGTGAAAAAATCCTAGTTTCATAGCTTCATTGTGTTTTATTCAGTAAATCTTTTAGATATAGTTTTATTTCATTGTTATTGCATTTGTTGGGTGGATCTACTGTAGATCCAAAAAATATTTGGTGCATTGCTATTTAAATAGTTTGATTTTGTTTATTTTGAGTTTAGATCCAATGTAGTCGATATATGTTGTAGATCTGTGGATTAGGGACGGTTAGGGAGAATTTATTGCGGATGGAATCTCCTCCTAACCTCCCGATGATATCCTTTTAGTTTATTTTATAGCTTTTACGTATGTAGCGATGACGATGCATTTGTATTGTAAATATGTAATTTTTGGGCCTTAAAGCGATGTCGGATCGAAAATCGGGTTTAAGGCCCCATGATAGTGAAATGTGCGATTGTGGGCGTTTGGGGTTATTTGGATGGCTCACATGCCCATGAATAACTCCGACGCCATTTTAATGCTTGGTTTTCCCTTTTGACGCGAGAAAATGATTTTGGAATGAAACGATAAAGATTTTCATAAAATCAAGCAAATTAGGATATTAGATCGTTCGTAGGCTAAATAAAATTGTAAGTGTCGGATGAGCTCTATTCCTATTTGACGAAGGGTTTGAAAATATGTTTTACAAAATATCATCGGTTTTATTATCGAAACAAAAAAGCAATAAAAATGAACTTTTCGATTAAGTAAAATCCTTCGTGCATAGGGTTAACGAGATTCTGAAGCATTTTCAAAGTAAAGCATTCCAACGACATTCATTTAGGCACACGCGCGCACACACACACTCTCAGGATTTTAAAAGGATAGAAGAAAACATCGAGATTGCGGTAACCGTATTTCACGGAAGTCGGAGGGTGCCTGACACCTTCCCCTCGCTTAAGCAAGCCCCCGAACTCTATGAATCTCGGTTTGCGGACCAATTAATTCGGAGTCATATATGAGCCAGCGATTACAAAAAACAAAATTCGGATGAGTTGGTACATCCATTTCAAATATACCAACTGGCGACTCTGATCAATTGGCTCATAAGAAAATCGACATTTCGAAACCCCGTCGACACTAAGCCGACCCTTTTCAAAAACCACATCTTAATCTAAAGGCTAAAATTGGAAAGGGCATTTTAATTATTAAAAAACGAAACGACGGAAATCCCGGCGTCGACATATATATATATAGATGCTTATATAATTATATAGGACATAAGAATAAAATCTTAACCAATGCTAGAGTTAAGTATTAGTAAATATATTGGATATATATATGTATACTTGATTATAGAAAATTAACCTTACTTGGGTTATTTGGTGGAAGATGTGTGTATGTTTAATTGATGAGCTTGAGCTATGACTGATAGTTAAGTTAACATAGGTTACAAGAGCGAGAGTCTTAACCACACTTTAGTTAAGTGTTGAAGAAATGTTGCTTTTGTTTTACTCAATTGATAACTTGTAAACAAACTTGATGGAGGTCAATCAACATGTCAATCCAAGAGCTAATCAATCAAATAGTAATCCTAAATTAGTCTCTAATTTAAGCAATGTTAGTTGATTAGTAAGAGTTAATGGTGATTAAGTGTGTGCTATAAATATAGTGTTCCACACATTGGCTATGTTTGTTAGTCATTTGTCTAAAATTTCTAGAGAGAAAAGCATGTAAGCACTTGTGAGTTGAAGGAGATTGCTAGAGGAGGAGCTTGGTAGATGACACATAGATTCATAGCATACGTTGGAAGGAGAAGAAGAAGAGCATCCATATCCAAGAGGTTAAAAAGTGTTCTAAACTTTCCTTAGTGCATTTTTATAGTCTACATATCTTTTAATTGGTCAAAAAGTATTTTTAACTGATCAAAAATTATTTTGATGATCTAAAAGTCTAAAACTATAATATATAGGTATATTCATGGTATGATATAGTTAATACATGTATTTGTATGTGTAGTACGCAAAGAATTAGAAGGAAAGTCCATATAATGATTTACCGGTAAAACCCTAAGTAGTTCGATCTTTAAATTTTGTGTCAAACTTTTTCAAAAATGTGATTGAATCATGAAATATTGTAAAACAAGAAGTTAGGAAGACAACAACACTAAGTTGGCGTCATTTGGATGTGTAGAGTTTATTTTATTCAAGTTTGAACAATTAAAACCAAGGATATGTGATTTTAGTTTTCACTTTGTCATTGTGAGCAGTTTTTAGTTTAGTTCCATTTGGAATTTTGATTTATGATCTAAAGAGAAATTATAGAGGGGGAAATTATAATGAGAATGGACTCAAGAATTACCCCAAAATATTTCAAAATGAAGAAGTTATGGCTCTCGGAGCATCAAAGGGTCGAGCAGTCAAAAAGTTGACTTTTTGAAAAGGGGTCGAGCGCACCTGCGCTCGGGCTGAGCGTAACTGCGCCCGAGGACACTGCCAAAGCAGATTTTTGTGCTCCAGGTCTGGTCGGGTCGGCCCGAGTCGGGTCGGGTCGATCCGGATCGAGTTTTTAATGAAATTTTAAGTTAAAATAAGTGTAAAATAAATGTGTTTGGATAATAAACATATATATGTAGAATTTATTAGTGAATTAGTGGTAGCTAAAAGTTTAAAATAAAGACTAAAGTTAACACAATTAAAAATTTAACTATTGATATTGTTTGAAGATTATTAAAATATTATTAAATGATCAATAATATTAATATATGATTAAAAAGTTATTAAATGATTAATAACATTAGTACATGATGACAATGTTATTAAATAATTAATACATTAATAAGTGATTAAAATAGTATTAAATGGTTAATAATATTAATGAGTGATTAAAATATTATTAAATGGTTAATAATATTAATAAGAGATTAAAATATTATCAAATGGTGAATAATATTTGTAAATGATTAAAATATTATCAAATGGTGAATAATATTTGTAAATAATTAAAATATTATTAAATGAAGAATAATATTAGTAAGAGACTAAAATATTATTAAATGGTTAATAATATTAATAAGTGATTAAAATATTATTAAATGGTTAATAATATTAATATGTGATTAAAATATTATTAAATGGTTAATAATATTAATAAGAGATTAAAATATTATCAAATGATGAATAATATTTATAAATGATTAAAATATTATCAAATGGTGAATAATATTTATAAATGATTAAAATATTATTAAATGATGAATAATATTAGTAAGAGATGAAAATATTATTAAATGGTTAATAATATTAATAAGTGGTTAAAATATTATTAAATGGTTAATAATATTAATAAGTGATTAAAATATTATTAAATGGTTAATAATATTAATAAGTGATTAAAATATTATTAAATGCTAAATAATATTAATACGTAAGTAAAATATTATTAAATAATTAATAATATTTAAACGTAGTTATATGTTATCAAATGTAGATAATATTTTGAAGTATTTGGTACATTATTAAATGTCCAAATCATTAAGTTATATAAAAGAAGAATGTTTAATTAAATTAAACCGATGTAAATAGTCAAGTTGTGACTAAATTTTAGACAACTTATTAAAAGTAAGTCGTATGGAGAACGTGTAGTGAATGTGTAAGTTGGTTAAGTTTACCGACATGTCCAACTAGGTTTGTTGGGCTAGGGTTTTTGTCTGAAACGTAAAGGTTCATTTGTCGGACAACTAAAGAGTTAATTAATAAGTTGAAGTTAAGGCCTTAAGTTAAGACTAATTAATAGTCATTGTAACTAATAATTATGTCAATTTTATATATAAATTGTAGGTTGAATGAAAGACGCAAATAAGCGTAAATGGTAGAAGCGAACCAGACAAGTTTTTCAGAACTTGCTCCTATGTGCATTAATATGCTACAATTTGATATTATATTATTGATATGGAGATATATTGATGATATTTGTGTTATGTGAAAAGCATGAGGTATGATTACATGTGAAAATATGAAGCATGAATTGCTAGATGCTAGTTGATTATTATAAGAAGTATGAAGCATTCATAAAATGAAAAGCATGATGTAAGAATAAACTGCAGAGCATGTATAATATGTGAAACATGTAATGTGTTATGTGCAACTGTTAAACTCGCTGAGCCGTCGTGCTCACTCTTGCTTAAAATCAATATTTTCAGACAGTTCAAGTTATTCGATGTTTTTGATAAAGATCAAGAAACAGAAATGCATACTACTTTCACTGAAGGTCTAAATGTCTATTGTAGATATCAATCCGAATTGGATAGGTAAAATGACTGTGTAGTATAAGACTTAGTTGGTATGTAATATGAATGTTAAATACTCAAAATGATTGTAATAGAATGTCGTATCATGTATGATATTGAGACATACTAGGTTTGTTTAAAGATTGCGATTGTGGAATAGAAAGAGATGTTGTAGAATTATAAATAAATGATTATTTAGCAATTATAATATTGTTGTAATTCATGAACAATAAGGAAAATGTGACATCCCAATTTTTACAGTAATTCCAATTGAGGATTATGATTAATTATGTAAAGGTTATCAGATAAAGCCTAGTTTTGAATGACAGAATGTATTAAGGAGCGATTAAATGTGATTTATTATATGCCAATATGACCTAGGTGCTAGATTGAATATATGTATATGTATATATGAGTTGTTAAATAAAGGAAAGTTGAAATTAATGAAATAATGGAAATAAGCAAATAATTTGTGAATTTAGCTAAAGTAATGTTATTGTACTGAGATAGTATTGTTATTTAAGTTACACATGTGATATGATTAGAGACGAATGGTCGAGTAATTATGAGTTAAGTTTAACTACGATTATAAAGTTTTATGATTCAATATTGATGAATAAGTTATGTATTGGCGGATAAGGTTCGGATTAGCAACCGAGACGAGTAAGGAAGGTAAGTTAAATAAGATAGAGTTTAATATATATATATATATATATATATATATATATATGGACCGCATTTATGGTCAATTAAAAAGGTATTAAAGGATTAAAGGACAAGTTTAATGCATGAGATTCCGGTTAGTGTGGTTTAAAGTCAATGATTATGTAATCCAGAAACAAATGGATAGAATTAAGGAAGGCCGGGATCTCGAGGCGCCACAGGTGGTATCAGAGCAGTTGGGTTATAGACCTTAGGTAATAGTACCTTAGGCTATGACTTTTTGTGTGAAAGAAGGAAATAGTAAAGTAAGGGACTCTAGATGAGTTAAGTCAGTAAGAAATGAATTTTGGAAATTCAGGATTAAGAAATAGTAAAGGATTTTTTAAGATAAGATAATGATAAAGGGCAAAGGGGCCATGAGATCCTAGGTGATCAAAGATTAAGGGACTCTTGATGGGTCGTGAATGGTAAGATAAGATTAAGGGACTCTTGAGGAGTTGTGAATTGTAAGATGTGAATAGGGACTTGTGATGAGTCGTAAAATGTTAGATATGAGTAAAATGGACTCTTAATGAGTTGTGAAAAGTAAGATATGATTTGATAAAATTGATATCATGAAAGGTAAAGGAAAGGAAAGTTAAAGAAATGATAGGGTATGTGGGATTTTTCATTGAGGACTCATAGTAGTGGCTGAGTTGTGCACTTCCTTATATGGGCGGGGATTTGTACTTACTTAGCTTCCTATCATGATAATTAGTGGACATCCAGTGTCCCGGTATCGGTTATGTATGTTGATAAGGTAATTCTTTTCTTCTACATGTACATGATACATAGGAAGTGAGAAGTATTAAGCGAGAAAGATTAAGACTAGTTGCGTGTTCTGAAAACTCAAGCGTATAGTAAGTTCATGACTCATGATTATGTGGTGGAGCCCCTCAGCGAATGGGCGACTATAGCCTGACTAGGACAAGCTCCGTGAACCATATGATTGTGGTAAGTTCCTGAGCTCAAATGCGTGTCAAGTTTGATGAACAGGGTTGGGTTTAGAGTAGAGAGCCATAAGTTAAGAGATATAGTTCTCAGATAGTGACTAAGATTAAGGATATATGAAGAGATAGAATTGTAAGAAAAGATTATATTAGTTAAAGAAGGAAGAAAGAAGAGATTATTAGAATTGGGTAGGCAATCCACTCTTCTAGCTATGCTAGACCGTCGAGATGTTTTGTTTAAGTATCAAAGTAATTTTTAAAATTCCGTGATTCATGGGTCTATGCTAATTGATTCAGCTAGACCAAAGTTATTTAAAATTTCAAAATGTATTTATGAAATCATTGTCACACTATTGAATATGGTGTGGAATGATAAAATGGCGGAATTCTCAATGTACTTCTATGACGGTACGGTATTAGGAGGTCTTGAATGACCGAATTCTCAATGTACTGCTAAGATAGTGCGGTATTATGAAGCCTTTTAAAGGATTTTTGTTTTTAACTTATAAAAATGGGTTCCAGTTTTGAACCAATGACATCAATTTTTTTTTAAAAGTTCAAGTTGAAATAAATCAGCAGTTTAATAATGTGAGTCTACGCCATTTGTTTCGGCTAGACCATTTTGAAAAGAAATGAGCAAATGTTTTTAAATCCAGATAATGCATAAAGCAAAATGTTTTTCAAGTCTGAGGTGAACAACCCTGAAAAGGGGATTTGTTATGTGGGTTGGTTAACGTGGTTCAGCCTAAAAGAAAAAGGAATAGGGTACAATAGGCTGATCACCTAGTGTACTAAATACGGTAGTTTCTAGTCTGTGTGACTGGTAAATAGGCCGACAACAAATTAATGGCGTTGTTGCGTCGTGACTCAGGTTCATTGGTCTTTATTGACCCCTCAGCAAAAGCAAAAGTTTTGTTTTAAAAGCAAAAGTTTTATGTTTTAAAAGAAAAGTTATTCCTATTTATTCATACGGTTTCACAGTTATTTGAACAATTGTGAAGATTCCTGAAAGACATTCCAATCTTCTAGAATGAATGTTAGAAATGGGTAAGATGGGTAGAGAGAGGAGAGAATGTAAAGGTGAGTGAAAACCTAGCTATGATGAATGGAATACATAGAGTTATGTAGTGTTGCAAATAAGCAAGATTTGGGTACACAACAATTTCGAGGATGGAATTTTTTAAAGGAAGGGTGCATGTGACATCCCGAATTTTTACAATAATTCCAATTGAGGATTATGATTAATTATGTAAAGGTTATCAGATGAAGCCTAGTTTTGAATGACAGAATGTATTAAGGAGCGATTAAATGTGATTTATTATGTGCCAATATGACCTATGTGCTAGGTTGAAATAAAGGAAAGTTGAAATTGATGAAATAATAGAAATAAGCAAAATATTTGTGAATTTAGCTGAAGAATGTTATTGTACTGAGATAGTATTGTTATTTAAGTTACACATGTGATAAATTGTATGTATAATACTGAGGTATGAAATAAGGTATATGTGTACAGGTATGATGCAGATGTGTGTATACAAGTATAGTTAAATAGGGCCATGTATGATTACTTCATGGCGAAATTTTATTTACAGGTTATGAAACTGATGTGTATATATTTGTGTATGAAATGGTAATAGACTATGTCACAATTAAATAATGTTTGACCTAAGTCCTAATAAAAGGTAAGTGAACGTTATGATCCTGAGACAGGTAAGACATATAAGCAAAAAAATATGGACCACATTGGTCAAATTAAAGTTTAAAAGGTTAAATGTTAAGTTTAACGCACGAGATCGCCGTGAAAGTGTTTTATGATAATATAAAAGGATTTTAAAGTTAACAGTTATGACATCCAGAGATAATCAGATAGAATTAAGGAAGGTCGGGATCTCGAGGCGTTACAAAAAATGTAGTACTAGTGTTGAACCTGATTGAGGTTAAAGGAACCCGGATTTGGGGTCGTCATAATTAATAACATTGGTAAATGAATTAGATATTATTGAATGTGGTATAATATTGTTTGATAATTAAGATATTATCCAAATGTGGTAATATTGTCTTGTAAGCTACGTGTTGCTAAATAGGGAAATATGTACTTACTTGGCAATCTGTTTGATAGTGATATATGAAATCCTATGTGCATTACTAATCGATAGAATAACCTATTTAATACTAGGTCTTTCAAGGACAGTAATTTAAGTCGTGTAAGCTGTAGTGTACGACTGAGGCAAGTTTCCTAACCCAAACTTGAACTATTATTTTCAAGCCTATTAGTGGTTTAATGTATTGTTAATTACTCCACGGAAAAGTAAATTATTGATATACGCACTTTGTGCATTTGAAATATTGTTCTATTATTAAGCTGTAAATTATTTAAAGTTCTTTATTACATGAACTGTTCAAAAAAAATAGTCTACACCATTTGCTCCGGCTAGACATACAAACTTAATATTTTTAAAAGCTATCCAAACTAGTAGTTGGTGCGAAAATCTTGTACTGAGAGAATAAACACTAAATAGGAGATTATTAGTGTCATTTGTTCGACACGTTCAGAGTATAATGGTATGCATACACATGGTATACAAGAGACTGATCCCCTTGAGTACAAACTGAATTATAAAAGGGTCATTCGAATGATTGATTCCTTGTCAATGTTCATGGTCTATTTTAGACCTATCAACAGTAAAGAATCAATACTTGTTCTTCCATTTTGAACTTGATTATCTTATCAGTTATTTCATCAACTATCTTAAAAGTTGAATTATTCTATTGTTATTCTAATTCATTCATGGTATATCTTTTTCATTTATTTTAAACTTGCTGAGTAAAGTAGTTGCTCACTCTTGCTATATCATGAACTAAATTGCAATTAAGCCAAAGTGTTCCAAGAAGGACAAAGGCAAGGAAAAGCTTGAGGAGTAGCTTTATGTGTTACTATTCTATCTTGTAAATCATGAAACCTTTTCATATTAATAGTGTATTTATGATGTATTTTGTTTAAGGTTATAGACCTTGGGACTGTAGTAAACCCTTTTAAAATGAATAATGTATGATTATTTATTTTTGCAGTATTAATATATATTGTTTAGTGGTGTTGGATCATGAGCACTAAATACGAGGTTGAGATAACCCGAATTTTGGCCTGTTATGGGTTAGGATCAGAACTGTAGGTTACAAACTTTAGGATACGAAACCTTAGTTCTAACCTTATAATTAAACTTATATAGAGTACGCCATGAGCTAGATCGAGGAGATCTATTGAGTTGAGTTAAGTTTGGAGATGGATCATGGAGATTCGAGCCGATGTTGTAAAAAATAAAATATTAATTCATTTCATCAATGAGTATATTTTATTGTGATACTGATATGCTCTCGATTTTTTTCTCTCTTATCTGTGGTTGTAGGATACCTGAGATAGGTCAGACGCGCCAGCTGGTAGAGGAGGAGTTCATAGATATACATGTGAATACAATCCAGCCGCTAGTTGCTACACCTGAGGAGGATCACGTGGCTGGTGTTAAGGAGCTAGTTAGGGGCCAGGTAATAAGGCCACATAATGAGGATGACTCAAAGGAGCAGTAGACTACCAAAGAGGAGTCAATTGTTGAGGAGGAGGCACGTTTTGAGAATGACCTCATCAAGCAGTTAACTGAGAAGAAATTGGAACTAGAGGCCAGAGTACAACATCAGAAGTAGAAAACTAGACTCATCAGGAGTAGGAAAATGGCTACAAGAATGTGGCATATCAGTTGGATCTAGATGAGCTACAACAGCAGCATATGGACATCACAGCTGAGTTTGGTTTGGAGATAACAGACAAGATATGCATTTATGATGAGTGAATGAAAGTTGCTAGCAGAGTGGACGAGCTAGAGGGAAAGGTCCAAGCTGGGGCATCCAGGATTGATTCCCTGGGCTTTGCGATGGATCGGTAGGCTGAGGAGTCGGGTTCAAAGGTATCCTCCAGAGGAGGACTTGAGTCGCCGCTCTGTGAGCCACAGGACAGCCTGACAGGAGCATGAAGATGCGATTTATCATGGGATGCACCGCTACTAGCTATGTCACCGTTTTAGCTTGTATATAAATGCAGTTAGTTCCCACTGTTGTTTATGGTAGGGACGGGTATATATTATAATCCAGTACTTTTGTTTTAACTTGGCATAGTGTTAGACCTCAACTTTTGTTTTTTCATATGAGGGGGATGGTTTAAATCCCCACTTTATGTTCTTTAGGGGATAACTATCAGTTGGTATTAGCATTTATAACAGTATACCATGGATTGTTACTTGATGTATTAAAACAGTGGTATATCAATATAAATGCGGTTATTTTATTATGTTTGTCTTATGTTTGAAAAGTGCATTCATAATGGTAAAGATTAGCAGTTGTAAAATATGGTGTAAAATGTAAAACAAAAGTGTTAATATAAGGTTTTGTTCATAGCAGATAATGTCATCAAGAAGACAACCCCGAAACCCAAGAATTGAGGAATTGGTAAACAACAAGGAGGTTCGGTTAACCTATGAGGGCTTTCGCCAACATTTTAGTGGATGCAATGTAGAGTAGAACAGCTAGTGAGTCATCTGGCGAATTTTAAAGATTTCAAATTAGTCAGATCGCCGAAATTCCGCGGAACTACAGATCCGATAGAAGTCCAGACATGGGTGGAGGAAATGGAGAAGGTGTTTGAGGTCACACAAGTGACCAAGGAATAAAAGACGTCATTTGCTACCTTTATGCTGAAAGGTAAAGCAAATTATTGGTGGAAAGCAAACAAGAACCAAGCTGGAGAGGGTGTGATAGCGTGAGCTCGTTTCAAAGAGCTATTCTGGAGAGCATGTAGACAAGGATGAAGGTAAAGTTCCTAGAGCTGAAGCAAGAAAATATGTCTGTCGCTGACTACGCTACAAAACTTAATGAGTTGGCATGGTTTTCACCAAACCAGGTGGACACTGAAGTCCAGAGAGCAAGAAGATTCGAACAAGGACTGAAACCCTAGGTGTACAACAAGGTCGCGGTTTTGCAAATTACCACGTTTTCTTCCCAATTTGAGAAAGTCATTATTGTTGAAGGGGGAAACGAGGTCTTAACTAAGTACAACTAGGACCAGAACAAGAAGAAGAGTCATGATGGGCATAGAGAAAGAAACTGTAGCGGATGAAGCAATCCTCAAAAGAGAAAGTCGAACGACAGTTAGAGTTCTGGTAACAAGTAAGGAGTTAAAACGAATAAAGGAAAGAAGTGCAAAAAATGTGGGAAGAATCATTATAGGGAGTGCATGAAAGGAAATGGAGTCTACTTTAACTGTGGACAATCGGGACACTGCGACACCCCTAAATCACTATACTTACTATATCTAACTTGGTGCTCACTATAAATGCTAAATCATTATGTTTATAGATGATTTCCTTTATTCATAAACAAAGTTCTCGTCTTAATTCCCAAAGATCTTTCATTACTTCATACCAATTCCTTGTAATCGATATAAGGGACTTAATATTCATTCATAACATTTTAACCTTAACATTTAGATATTTTATAACTTTACATATTTCAAGATTCACTGCATTAAATCATTAGGACGGTTCTTGAGAACAAAGAATCTCGCGGTGAATGTTTGTATCTTCATCCGTGATGAATGTTTTCATCTTTTTTCGTGACAAATGTTTGTATTTTTGTTCGGTGAAAAATTCTCTTTGTCCGTACAGAACATACCCAACTAGTTAAAACCCTCACTCAAAACAAATTTAGTTATAGTGATATCTCTTCATATCAATAATCATACTTATCTGGCATTCAGAATAGTAATAACAAGTTTGTACTTGGGTCCAAGGAACTTAACGATGAATTTGACCAGTTAACATCGAGTAGTCCTATCTCAGATGCTTACAGTACTCACAAGTCATTTACCAATGCTCATCTAGATAAATATATCATTGTCTATACTATGTTAAGTTTGACAATTCTAGTTTTTATCAAAGTAAAGACATGACAAGAATATGTGATAAAACTTGATATATATTAATATAGAGTTGTTACATGGTTTGCTTGTTTATATTACATAAGTCATCAAGACTTTAAAGCAAAAGGACAAGCAATTTAATAAAGCATGTAAACTAATCTACGCATTTCTTCTTTCCTTTCTTCTTTTTAGAGCCGGAGCTTTCGGGTTTGTCAGCAATTTAGGTTTATTTGCAGGGGTGAGCATACAAAAGCTTAGCAAGTCTAACATATAGCATATAAGTGAACTTACACCGAGATGAATTGTAAGGATTCACGACACAACAATTGATATTACAAATGTTTTAACATAGCAAGACTGAGTGGTGGTTAGACCTTGAACTGTTCTTTCTCTTTCGACTTAGAACCATTTACAGTGGATATAGAAAGGGGATCAACCTAACGACATCCTATGTTATGTATAACATACACTGCACTGGACACATCATGAATAGTGATACATATTCATTCATCTCAGTTTACTTCACATGTCAAGATCGGCCCAAGATAACTTGGTTTGATAAAATAAAATATGGTTTGAAATGTATCACGAATGAGCATTTCATTTTTCAAGTTATACCGAAACAAGAAGTAATACCTCGCATATTAAAGATTTATAACACATTTTTTGTACAAGATGTATAAATCACATAAAAAGCAAGTAAACAAAGGTTAAGAATAAAAAACTTGCCTTAAAGCAATTTAGGATTTTTTCGATAAAGTGTTAAATGCCTACATAATTATTTACCCGTACCCGAATGTTAGGTTATCAAATTTTATTTCTTAATAAATGTTTTTATAACTCGTTTAGACTATTTCCATAGGTGGTTTTAGTTGGAAACTTCTCAAACTCAAAAATTCATTTTTAAGTGACTTTCTAAAAAGTGGACAACAACATTGGTTGTCAGACCCTGGCTCATTTAAACGGCCATAACTTCTTCATTTTAAAATATTTTTGAGTTGTTCAAAATTTCACGCATTCATAACTTCTGTCTTTACAATTTATGTACCAAAGTTCAAAATTCCTTGCTGATTTACAAGGATTTTGACAGTAAGGGGACTACACTAAACTATTTTAATATTTCTTTGACTAGATTGATAAAACATGATACCTTAAGCTTTAATTTGCTAAGATAGCATGTTTTAACAATTAATAACACTTTATAACATAAAATAAGAAAATCATAAAACTTCTTATATAGAGATTTTATGAATTTTGCTTAAGAACACACGATGAACGGAAAAATCGTACATGGTAACGACTTACGTTCTTGAGCTTTTGGATTTCATACTTGAAATAATTTGAGCATTATAAATTTTTGCATAAGTGATTATAACATTTATATATGAAATAATTTGGTCATTATAACAACTTGTTTACTTGATTTTAACAGTTTATAACTATTGCTCAAGAACACATGAAGAACATGGAGAACGAAAAATCGTACATGGCTATGACTTGCGTTCATTGAGCTTTAGTTCTAAACTATGAAATAAAAATTGACATAACAACGACTTGCTCAAGTCATAAGGAACATAGAGAAAAAAAAATCGTATATGGCTACGACTAATATTTTGATCTTGTCAATAAAAGAAAATTGAACATTATATCTACTATAAAATGAAGAGAATCTCAAGAACACGTGAATAACACAGAGAACGACAATCGTACATGGCTATGACTCGCGTTCTAGAGCTTTATTGACTATAAATTGAAAGAAAAATTAAACAAAATGACGACTAAGGATCGTACCTTTTGTGATTGCAAGCTTTAACTATTTCTTTGCAATTTTCTCTCAAGAATTCACTCTTATAATTGTGTATAGCTTTGATACTATAATTTGTGCTTTGGAAATGAATGCTAGAAACGGTGAACTAAGCTCTCTATTTATAAAAAAACCAAGGGTAGGAGGCAAGTGCAATTAACCAAGGTATGAATTTCTATTTTGCTAAGGTATGAATGTGTAATTATGTGATACAAATATCAAAATGATCATCATATTCCTCCCTCCCCCCCAAAGTGGTCGGCCAACAAGCCAATTAATGCCATCAAATGTATGAAATGATCGCATTTTTGTAACATTACATAACCATACATGTTAGCTTTTAATTGGTCCACAACTTAGCCTACCAAATGAATAGTACTAGGCCTTGTTTGGTTGGTTAAAGAACCTATTATTTGAGGGGCATTGTGTTGGTTTGTAAAATTCATAGACTTGCAATCAAATTGCATAAAATAGCGGAAGCATGGTAAAATCAAATTTAAAAATTTACAAACCATAATCCAGGATCGACCTTTATGCGTAATTATTAATTAATAAAGAAGAAGTTAGAGATATACCCTTGTAGAACTCAAAGCTTCAACGGGTACAAGTTCACCTCCAAATCCTTTGCGTTCTCCTTGAATTTCACCGATTGGATTCCAATGATCAACGTTAGACACCCAATTGTTTGGCCTCTAGAGGTGATCCACCAAGGAATAATAATAATTCAAGAAGTGGGTGATGGTAAACCCTAGTTTTCTCTCTCTAGATAATATGTGAGTAATCACCCAAAAACTTATGGAAGTGTATGTGTGTAACCTTAATCCATAATAAGACTTCTCTTATTTATAGATTTAGTAAACTCTCCTAACACCTTTAGGAATAGGGTTTTTAATTAAACTCCTAATCTAATTAGGAACTTAATTAATTTAATATAATAATTATAATTCCTAAACTATTTAGGAACTTAATTATTAATTATGAGAGTACTCTTATTAATTAATTCCTAAACCATTTAGGAACTAAATAATAATAATAATAATAAGACTCCTCTTATTAATTTATAATTAGTATTTCTAAAATACTAAATAATAAATATTAAGGTATTTAATTTATTCTACCCCCATAGTATAAATTAAATATACTTAATTCATTATTACAGTTATGCCATTTACTTCTTAAATAATTATTTTTCTTTTGCGGTGTGACCCTTTAGGTTCTCCATATTAAATCGGTTATAGAATAAATTAATTAGAACTATTCCAATCTTATTTATATAAATAAATTAAACTATTTACTTCATTTAAATAAATAATATTTATTCCATAATAAGGGTATGCCCCCTTAGCGATCAACGACTTTCCAGATAATATAGATTTCAACATTTAATCACAAAAGATCATATTCAGCGAATAGTTATCGAACAATTCAATCATTCTACCTCACAATGTCCCAATCAAATATAAGACATGGTATTACTGTCAAGTCTTATTTTATTTGATTATATGCATTTTGATCCTTAAATGAATAACTCTAATTAATGTAAATTAGAAACTACTTTCTAATTTCCATTCTGCATTGGCCAAGGACTACTGAGTTGTCATTTATCGAATCGCATAGGACATTCCTTTCTTTTACTAGAAGTGGTAGATTCTTTGTTGATCACTCACCTATCTCCATGTATGACTTATTATATCTGATCATACCCTTTGATACACCCTAAAGGTTTTAAGGAATATGCCAAAATATAATTCATCATACACAAGATACTATGATTATCTCAAGTCCAAGGATCACTTGTACTACTATCACAAAAGGAACTGTTATTGACAGACAAGTAAGACTCCATTAGGTGTTCCTTGAGCGAGTCACGTTCAGTGAACTTATTCTCTAATAAGCACCTACATATTTGCTTTAGTGTCTCTATACAAATGATTTTGAGATCATCATCATCTTCATAAGAGCAAGCATAGTATGTACCAATCTATCCGGATCTACTAATCCCTTTTTTAGTGATCTAACGATTAGGAATAATTTTAGTTTTGAGCTATCTTGAATTTAGGTCTCATTAGCATGATCCTCATCATGGTTCTAAAAGCATTGCTCGAAAACTATAGGTTTATCCATTTGATTAATTCAAGTAATTAATCATGAATAAAGAAATAGCTTGATTCTTTTATTAATAAACAAATAAGATTACAAAATATATGTTTATCACATCAAATGTGATTGCCTTGAGGGCATACTACTTTCACATTGATGGTCTTTTACCAAGCTTGGTTCAAGGGTAGTTTAGTCCTTTACATGTTAGCATTTGATTGGTTAATTAATGATTCCTTTAACTAATCAAAATTACTTAGTTTAACATTAATTTTGATTAAATATACTAATTTGTATAGATGACTTTTACTATTTACAGTTGACTTTTCGTATATACCGTATAATTTTTATATTATTATCATATTATTTTTATATTCTATTCGTAAAATTTTAATATTTATACACATTTATGAATAATATTTTTTTAGGGTTTAGGGTTTGAACCCTAGGATTTAAACCTTGGGGTTTTTAAAATTAAGGTTTAAGTTTTTTGCAAACCTTAATTTTAGGTTTTGAATAAAATTTTACTTTTATTTTTCTAATAATTATTTAAATTGGATTCTTAAACAAAACACAAAAATAAACTCATATGAAAATTCCATAACATATATAAGATGTAATTCAATCTTTATTTATGCATATAAATTCATACTATAACTATCTCAGAAGTTTGGAACATTACAGACACTTCGCTCTACAATGCCCAAAAGCAAAGATGGGCGACTGTTTTTATTGTGGTGCACCCGATCATTAGAAGAAGGATTGCCCAAAAAGGAAGAGCGATTCAGATAATGCCAATCAAGGGAACAACTGCAAGTTGACTATTAGAGGGTCAGCACAGTAGAACAAGCCAGTGACACGCACCTTCAACATGATTGTACAAGATGTAACGGAGTCTAAGAATGTCATGTCAGGTATTATTCTGATCAGTAATATTCATGCATACACATTATTTGATTCGGGTGCTACCTGTTCGTCTGTGTCGGATGAATTTGCTGAATGGTTAAAATTACCTCGTGAGAAATTAGAACACCCTATGAATGTAGAAGTGGCAAACAAGGAAGTGAATCCCGTAGAATACGTTCATAGGGATTGCTGTGTTGAAATAAGAGAATACAAACTATGTGTGAACTTATTCCTAATTCGATTAGGAGAATTTGACGTAATCCTTCAGATGGATTGGCTATTTAAACACGGAATAGTTATTGACTGCCAAAAGAAGAGTATAAGCCTGAGGACTCCAAATAAGTCAAAGGTGGTGTTTTATAGGAGTGAATCATCGAGATAATCTTATTGTCTGACAATGATGCAAGCAAAGAGATTGCTAAGAAAGGGTTGCACAAGTTATCTGGCTTACGTGGTTGATACTCAGAGATTAGGGGTGAAGTAGGACAGATACCTGTGGTAAGGAAATTCTTAGATGTTTTCTCAAATGAGTTGTCAGGTTTACCGCCAGATAGAGAAGTGGAACTCGTAATTGACTTAGTACCGGGGACATCATCAATATCAAAAGCACTGTACAAGATGACTCTGGTAGAAATGAAAGAATTGATGACACGACTGCAGGAATTATTGGAAAAAGGGGTATATTCGACTGAGCGTATCTCCATGGGGAGCGTCGGTATTATTTGTAAAGAAGAAAGATGGATCATTAAGACTTTGTATCGACTATCGAGAGTTGAACAAAGTTTCAATTAAGAACAAGTACCCATTGCCCAGGATAGATGATTTATTTGATCAACTGAAGGGAGAAAAATACTTTTCGAAGATTGACTTGAGAACGGGGTATTACCAGCTGAAGGTAAGAGGAGAGGAAATAGCGAAGACAGCATTCAGAACTCAATACGGTCACTTTGAGTTTTAGGTAGTGTCTTTTGGTCTGTAGAATGCGCCAACAACATTTATGAACATGATGAACAAAGTATTTAAGCAGTACTTGATGACATTTTGGTTTACTCTAATACGGAGGAGGAGCACACCGAACATTTTAGGGTAGTATTGGAGACGTTAAAAAAGGAGAAACTGTATGTGAAGTTTTTCATGTATGAATTTTGGCTACAAAGGGTCCAGTTTCTAGGGCATGTAATTGATAAAAATGGTGTTTTGGTAGTCTAACAAAGGTGTAGGCAGTTATAAATTGGGAACAACCAAAGATGCTAATAGAAATCAGGAGTTTCTTAGGTTTGGCAGGTTACTACAGAAGTTTTATTCAGGATTTCTAAAAGTTAACAATGCCATTGACAAATATGACAAGGAAGACAGTTAAGTACGTATGGACGGAGAAGTATGAAGCAAGTTTCTTATAACTGAAAAAGAGACTTAGTAAATCACCTGTGTTATCCTTACCAGACGATACAGAAGGATTTATGATGTACAATGATATGTCACATAAGGGTCTTGGCCGTGTACTGATGCAACACGGCAGGGTCATTGTGTACGCTTCACGATAGTTAAAGGACCATAAGAAGGAGTATCCAACTCATGACCTGGAGTTAGCAGTGGTAGTGTTCGCATTAAAAATCTAGAAGTACTATTTGTATGGAGAAAAGTGCAAGATATGCACATACCACAAAAGTCTGAAGTATATCTTCACTCAAAAGGAGATAAATATGAGGCTGATGAGATGGTTAGAGTTGATCAAAGACTATAATTGTGAGATTCTATATCATCTCGATAAAGCTAATGTTATAGCGAATGCTCTGAGCAGAAAGGGTAGAGAAAAGTTGATGCTGACGACCCAAAAAGAATAAATCAAGGATATGGAAAGACTAGAGTTGAAAGTCAAGTATTCGAAAGAGGCAGATGAGAAATTGTTCGCAGTAGAGGTGAGTTCAATTTTATTAGACAAAATAAATGAGGCTCAAGAAAAAGGTGAAGAATGCATTGCCATAAGAAAGTGAGAGGAACTAAAGTATAAAGTTGATGGCACAGGGATGTTGAGATTTGAAGGGATGATCTGGGTACCAATGGTTCTGGAATTGAAAGAGGAGATTTTGTAGGAAACTCACAGTGCAAGGTATTCGGTACACCCTGGGGGTGCGAAGATGTATCAAGATTTGTGTCAGCACTTCTGGTGGCTGAACATGAAGAAGGAGGTCACGGAGTGTGTGGAGCAATGTTTGACATGGCAGGGGGTTAAAGCAGAACATCAGAAATCGAGTGGGCTACTGCAACTATTGGAGATTCCAGAGTGTAAGTGGGAGCACATCATGATGGATTTTGTGACCGAGCTTCCACTGACGCAGAAAGATTACAACGCAATATGGGTGATAGTAGATCGTTTGACGAAACCTACATATTTTTTACCAATCAAGATAAGGTACAATATGGAGCAGTTGGCAAAGTTATATATAAAGGAAATTGTGACGCGACATAGAGTGCTGGTATCTATTGTGTCTGATAGAGATCTGTGCTTCACGTCAAATTTCTAAAACAGGTGGTTCTTCTGTTGATGACTTTACCTTATCCAATGGCTTCCCTGTCTAGTCCAAGGATTCGAATTTTTTCTTGATTCGATCAGATTTTGGAGTTAAATCTAACACTTGGGCCAATTCTAGCAAAGATGGATCATCCAAAATCTCAATGTTTACCATTGTAGTCTTAAGAGGATGTTCAATTTCAGTCTCCATAAACACATCCCTAACTACTTCAAGTAGATCAACTCGGTATCACTTTTCACCTTCCTTAGGGAATTTCATAGCCTTGAATACGTTAAAGGTCACATCTTGATCTTGGGCCCTCATTGTTAATTCACTTTCTGCACATTGATCAACGTCCTACCCGTAGCTAAAAACGGGCACCCAAGAATGATTGGTATGTTGTTGTTCTCAAAATCAAGTACTATGAAATCAGTAGGGAATATAAACTTGTCCACTTTTATGAACACATCCTCCACAATTCCCTTTGGATAAGTGAAGGATCTATCTGCTAGCTACAAAGTCAGTTTTGTGGGTGTAGCTTCCTTTAATCCTAGCTGTAGATAGACCAAAAAAGGCATGAGGTTGATACTTGCTCCTAAGTCACACAAACACCGGTTGAAAACTTGAGTGCTTATAGTGCACGGAATGGTGAAGCTACTTAGATCCTTCAACTTTAGTGATAACTTCTTTTATAGAATTGCACTACATTTTTCCATTAATGCTACTGTTTCGAACTCCCCTGGCTTCCTCTTCCTTGATAAAATGTTTTTTCATGAATTTGACATAGCTAGGCATCTATTCTAAAGCATATACGAATGGGATATTGATCTATAATTTTTTGAACACCTCTAGAAACTTATAAAACTGTTTGTCATGCTTCTGTTTTTGAAATTGTTCTGGAAAAGTGTAATGACCGCGAATATTACGACACATTATAAATATATTTAGGAAATATTTATCAATGAAGTGAATTATATTTTATTTAACCATGTTGTGTTTTTATGTTGATCATATATTTATGTGTGAGGTTTAATAAAGGGAAGTCCATTTAATGTGGTAATTTAAACTAGTGGACTAACCTAAGATTCTTAATATCGATTATCGATAAGCTAGAAACCCTAAGTAATAGTCCAGTCAATTTTGTGTCTAGCAAGTCTAATTGGATTATGTGTTTTTATTAATGCTGCATTTAATTAAGCATCTGTGAATTAATTGATAAACCAATCAAGTAAATTGCCTAGCCCATTGATTTAATTATTGAAGGCCTAAGTAGATTTAATTGGTAGCCCAACCAATTTATTACTAACCCAAGTGTTGGTAGTAGTAATCAATGTTGCCATTAGTAGCCCAAGTTGGAATTTAATATAAAGCCTAACCTAAATCAATGTCGGAATTAATTGTAGGCCCAATCATTTAATTAATTGAGGCACAAAGTGATTGTTAGTTAAAGTCCAATGAATGAATTAAATTATAGCCCTAGGCTTAGCCTAACATGTGTGTATTGGTAATCTTATATACACACACACACACACACTTTTGATTAAGGCATTAAAAGAAAAGAAAAAATTAATTAAATTTTGGGGCCTTGTGAACCCTTCTAGCTAGCAGATTTTGGGGGCTAATGGGGCGTTATTGTAGTTTCCCTTGGAAACCTAATATGCAGGGAGAAGCAAGGCCAGCTAGTTGGCCTATGTGAAGGATAGTTGATGTGTATACTTGCACAAAGTTTAAGTATACATTTTAACTAACAGAAATCTCATCCATTAGTCATTTTTATTTCACCAAGTGTCAAGAGAGAAAAGCTTGAGAGAGAAAAAAGTAAAGAGAAAAATAGAAAGCTATAGAAGCAAAGAGAAAGAGGAAGCCTAGATTATCAATGTGGATCATCCAAGCCTCCCTACGTTTCTAGCAAGAAGAACGAAAGTAACTTAAAGGTTTAAAAGTGTTTAAAATCCTAGCTTTCATTTAAATCTTTGTGCCTTGTATGCTTAGAGTGATTTTGATGGTCAAAATGTGTTTTTAGTGGTTCAAAGTTTATTTTATAAACCTATAATGTTAGATCTATATAATATATGAGGATCTATGTTTAAACATGCTTAACATATATTTTGATTTGTTGGTTATGTGATTTGGTATAAGGAAAGTGCATATAAATATTTTTTGGTAAAAACCCTAGTTCGATTTGGTGGTTTGATGTGTTGTGTTGTAAGTGATGGTTGTTATTTTTATGAGTTCTATGGCTTGTTTGATAGCTCTAGGGGTTAAAAAATATGCAAACTTTAATCACCCAAAAAGGTGATAAAATGAACAAGTTATGGACATTGTTCCAAAAGGTGTCGTTTTTTAAACCCTAGTCGATCGATCCTAATTTTTATGTTCAAATGTTTTCAAAAATATGATTGATCCATGAAATATTGTAAAAAATTAAGGTACAAAGATTTCAATATAAATTTGGAGTCATTTGGATGTGTATAACTCAAATTATTGAAGATTGAATTAAAAGAGCAAAAGTTAAAAAACCTGAAGAAAATAAAAATAAAAATTACATTCTGACTAAGAGGGCCCCAACCCTGTAATAGTACTAGAAAAGAGGGCCTCGACCCTCTTCTATTTTTTTTATTTAAAAAAATGACTTTTACGGGTTGGGTTGAGTCGTTTTAAACAGGTCGGTTCGGAACGGTTTGAGTCAAAATGTTTAAAATTTTATATAATTAATTTAGGAACCAAGTTTGATAATTATTTATTATTTATCTAATAAATAATAAAGAAAGTATATAAAAGTCATTAATATGATTAAGTGTTATTTAATTGATATTAACTAATAATTAAAACAAATAAAACTAATAACGAATTATTAATTATTAAATAATAAATAAGGGAATATATGAAGTTAATAAAATAATTATTTATTATTTAATTAATATTAAATAATGAATAAAGATAATTAGTTAAATAAATATTATTTAAATAATAATTAAAGGGAGATAAAGTTAATATAATAATTATTTATTATTTATTTAATATTAAATAATAAATGAGGATAAGTAATTAATTAATTATTATTTAATGATATTAAATAATCATTAAAGGAAAATAAGGTTAATAAGATAATTGTTTATGTAAATAACAAGTAAAGATTAATCAAACTTAATTATTTATTTAATTAATATTAAATCATTAAAGTGAAGAAATTAAAGAAATAATTATGCCGTTAAACAATTTACATTAAAATTGTTTGTATCTTTAAAAGTTACTACGTGATTAAGATATTATTAAATAATGATATTAACTAAATTATTATTAAATGATTAATAATAATTGTAAGTGATTAAATTATTATTAAATAGTTAATAATAATAGTAGAGGGTTAAATATTATTAAAAGATTAATAATATTTGTAATCGATTAGGATTTTGTTAAATAATTACTAACATTGATAAGTGAATTAGATATTATTGAATATGGTATAATATTATTTGATAATTAAGATATTATCCAAATGTGATAATATTGTCTTGTAAGCTACGTGTTGCTAAATAGGAAATTATGTGATTACGTGACAGTCTGTTTGATAGTGATATATAAAATCCTATGTGCGTTACTAATTGATAGATAAACCTCTTTAATAATATGTCTTTCAAGAACAGTAATTTAAGTCGTGTAAGCTATAGTCTATGACAGAGGCAAGTTTTATAACTCATACTTGAATTATTATTTTCAAGCATGTTAGTGGATTAATGTATTGTTAATTATTCCACAGAAATGTAAATTATTAATATTCGCACTTTGTGCATTTGAAATATTGTTCTATTATTAAACTGTAATTATTTAAAGTTCTTTATTACATGTACTGTTCAAGAAATATTCTATGCTATTTGTTCTGGCTAGATATATAAAGTTCATATTTTTAAAAGCTATTCAAACCAGTAATTATTACAGAAATCTTGTACTGAGAGAACGAACCCTAAATAGGGGATTATAAATGTCGTTTGTCCGACACGTTCAGAGTTTAATGGTATGCATACACATGGTGTACTAGAGGCTGATCCCCTTAAGTACAAACTGAATTATAAAAGGGTCATTCGAATGATTGATTCCTTGTCGATGTTCATGGTCTATTTTAGACCACTTAGCAGTAAATAATTAATAATTGTTCTTCCATTTTGAACTTGATTATCTTGTTAGTTATATCATCAACTATCTTAAAAGTTGAGTTATTCGAATTCATTCATGTTATACCTTATTTATTTATTTTAAACTTTCTAAGCAAAGTAATTATGACACCCCCAAATCCGGGTCACTTGAACCATGGGTTCGGTGCTCACGATATTATTCTACCCTGTCATCACATCCATTTAATCTAAATAATAATAAAACCTAATTTACATTCATCTATAACTATCACAGGTTCACATACCTTTATACATACACACATATGTACCTGACATATTACAAAAAGATAATATTTACGTATACATGACTCTATCACTGTACTTCTACTGTTTGCCGACTTTTCCTTTTCCCTTGTCTGTATTCGACCCCTTGACATGCTCAGGTTTAACTGAAATATCATATTTAAAAGCAAGAGTGAGCATAAAATAGCTCAGCAAGTATATAAACAAATGATTACATGATATTTCAGAATGATGAATGAAAAATCATTTATAATTAATAATAATCATTTACAATAAACTGATTCCTTTACAATAACCTGAGTCAAAAACAATGAGCTGGTTCATTTACAAGAACAGTTCAATGAATGAACACAAGAAATACAACATGATCTTTATATAATTAACTGGAACATGTAACGAATGTGTTGTACGGTCACAAGACCAATAACCCGTTAAGAACAATACTAATCATACAGACTGATATTGCCTAGGGTAATCATAAGACTTGTAGTAATATGCTTTCTGGAAATATGTAAATTATAAATTACAAGTGAATATTAAATTTTTCGAATGAGTTATTAATAGAAATTAAACCTTTTGAGGTGTGACAAATAATTTGGGACAAGTGGATTATGGACTATTGAATGATAGAATTAAATGCAATAAGTTTGGATCAAATTGGAATTGAATTGAATTTAAAATGAGCAAAAAATTGATTTTTAGGAAATTAGATGAAATTAATTGTATAGAGAATTGACAAATGTCCATAATGCCATTAACAAGTAGTGGAATGACATATGTATCCTAGAAATGCTCAATGACTAATATGTCCTTATGAAGTCATGGGAAATGACTTATTTGACTTGACCATGCTAGGTTAAATGAGCCAACCATGGTTAGTTGCTAGAGAATTGATATAAGCATGCATGCATATGATTTTCAGCATTATACTAAGTCTATTCCATTCTATCCTTCGAAAGTTACAAGTAAATAGAGAAGAGAGGAAGATAAGCTAGGGTTTGAAGAAACTCAAGGAAATCTCAAGGGACAAGTACTCTAGACAAGTAAAACAAGTGATCGAGGTGGAGAATCAAGTCTTGACAAAAAATAATCAATATGGTAGATGCTAAGGTTTAAATGAACAATTTGTTATGTGATTAGGATTATGTATAGCTAAAGGTTGGCTTGTTTAGTACGTTATGGCATGCATGTGTATATAACTAAGGCATGAACCAATATTATGGTCATGTAGGTTATAAACGGGATAATATTTTACCAGTTGTGATAGAAGAGGACCAAGACAAGTTTTCTAACTGAACTTCTAATTGCAGTTTCTTGAGCAGACATTCATGTTATACATTCATGTTATCATGTAAAGTTCATTCCTTATTTACTATATTAAAAAGGTCGATGCCAATTTTGATTCCGGCTAGACACATGTAATGTTTCATGTTGAATTCAGCTATTGATTGTTATGTTCTTTAATCCACATTATTGTGGTGCGGACTCTATGATATGCTGTAACAAAACAACCCTACTAAAAAGGGGAATAAGGATAAAGGTAATAAAACAATTATGACGTGGTTTCGTCGTTAGATGTATGTTGTGCACAATATAAAAGTACGATGGGCTGATCACCCAGAGTACGCATCTAAATTAATATTAGTACCCCCGGGCAATGTCAATCTTTGTGATTGGTGTTGTTCTTAATGTAATATAATTGATATGAGAAGTATCGATCTTGATGATTAGTATTGTTCTTAACGTGTTCTTGGTCTTGTGACCATACAACAATTAAAATCTCATGTTCTCAGAAAATCATGCGCAGTTTATGTTACACTCCCATCCTCTTTCGTTGAAGGCTTATAAACCAGTATTAATATGTATACTTCAATTTTCATTGTAAATGATTTTATTTATTATTCTGAAATATCATGTTATCTTGTGCTTATTTACTTGTTAAGCTATTTTAAGCTCACTCTTGCTTTATTCATGATATTTCAGCTAAGACAGAGAAGACCGAAGGGTCGGGCGTAGATAAGGGTAAAGGAAAAGCCAACTAGCAGTAGATGTGCTATTATTGTATTGTTATGTAATTATTATTATGTTTTGTAATATATCAGATAGATTAGCTTGTATGTATAAAGTATGTAGAACCTGGGATTAGTTATGTATGAATGTAAATTAACTATTGTTGTTATTCAGAATGAATGGATGTCATGACAGGGTAGAATAGTAACGTGAGCATCGAACCCGAGGTTCAAGGGACTCGAATTTGGGGGCGTCACAGGTTGGTATCAGAGCCGATCGGTTATAAACCTTAGGTGGGGAAACCTTAGGAATATGACCTGAAGGAATATAGTAAAACTCATTTAGAGTTCTAAGAGGCGAATGGTGGAAGTTGTCAAGGTTATAATTTTCCACAATATGTGTTATATGTTATGTGTTACGTGCTATATGCTTTAAGAATAAGGAAAATTGCAATGAACTGAAACAGTTGTTCTTGTGATTTGATAGCATGCCAGAGATTGGAGAATCCAGTCGGGCTGCAGGAGAAGAAGAATCTAGAGATATTCATATAGATGTAATGACGACAGTGTCAACTATGACAGTGGTACCAGCTGAGGATAGTGAACAGAAGGAGGATCCAGATGAATTAGAGGGAGACTCGGATGGGGCATTGCCAAAAAATGCTTCATCTGAGCAGAGCGAAGCAGACCGAGAATGGGTAACAGGCCTGATACAGCAAAATAACAAGTTTGTGGATAGGATTTTGGAATTAGAAACTCAAGCAGCTGAACGACAGACAACTGTAGAACAGAATGAGACAGCAGTTCAAGTATTGACTAATAAAAATATGGAGCTAGAAGATAGATTGGGGCAAGAAGAACAAAAGGTTCAAGAGTTGAAGAATGATAAGGAAATCTTGGAAGCAAAGCTTAGGGAAGCAAATGCTGAAATAGCTAGGTATGAACGTGCTGGGGCCAAAGCAGTGAGAAGAATAGATTTATTTGAGGAAAAGGTGAGGTCCAAGAAAGCTAGAATGGACAATATGGGTGTAATAATGGAGGACATGAGCTACGCATTTCGCACGGCATTTGGGAGAGCGCAGGATAGGGTACATTATTACCCTGTAGAATATAACCAACCAAGGGACATCTTGAGCCGATGGTAGATGGTAGATATAATGAATGATGAGTACAAGGATGCTGTTAGACGTGGGATGCTCCTGTAGGAAGTTGTAATAGATATATAGTTATGTATGTATAATTATGTGTGTATATTATGTAATCCCTAATTTTTGTTATAAAAAGGGATATCAAGCATCATGTACCCTCTTTGGTCTTAAGGAGGGAAGTATTAGTGTTGTATAAAGTCATATGTATCTTGACTCATGTGCTACATGTGATGTAATATGTGAGGTACCAGACAAGTTGTTTATAAATATAAATCCAGTTATGAGACGTGTGTTGTCACGATTACATCTTTAAAGTTATGAAAATGTGATATATAATGTTATGTATTGATCATAATATAAATTGTTAAACAGAAATGCCGCCTAGACGCAGACCAGATGTTCAACCTCCACCAGAGGAATCAATAAATGCTCCTGAGGAGCCAGTTAATCCCATGCAGCAGTTTGTAGACCTGTTGATGGGAGCTTTTCAAAACAGGAATGTAAATCCAGTAGGTGATCAACCGGTAGCTGCCAGGATCGCTACCTTTAAGGACTTTAAAGCTGTAGGACCTCCGGAGTTTAAGGGGATGATGAACCCAGTGGAGGCTCAAAAATTGGGTCATTGAAATAGAAAAGGTTTTTGAAGTACCTAACGTGGCAGAGGAACAGAAGACTGTCTTTGCTACTTTTATGCTAAAGGGAGAAGCAAATTATTGGTGGGTGGCCAATAAAGGAAGATTGGGAACAGGTGCTGCACCATGGGAGAAGTTTAAAGAAATCTTCTTCGAGGCATATTTCCCTCCAGTAACTCAAGACATGATGGAGGTGCAATTTCTAGAATTAAAACAAGGAAATATGACGGTGGCCGAGTATGCGGCAAAGTTTATTGAGCTAGCAAGGTTTGCGCCACACGAAGTAGATACAGAACAGAGGAGAGCAAGACACTTTGAACATGGATTAAAACCATGGCTTTACGACAGAGTTTCAATGTTTCAGCTTGGAACCTTTGCTGGAGTAATGGAAAAAGCTATTCTAACAGAAGGAGGTAGTGATGCCTTAGCAAAGTATAAGCAAGAGCAATATGGCAAGAAGAAAGTTGATGTATAAGGACGACAACAGTGGAGGAAGCAATTTTAATAAACAAAAATGGGGTGGCGACAGTAATACAATGGTAGGGAAACAAGGTGAGCAGAAGAAGAGAATACAGCCGTGGCCTAACTGTGGAAAGGGGCACACGGGTGTTTGTTTGAAAGGAAAGAACGTATGTTTTAAGTGTGGAAAGGAAGGACACATGGCACCAAATTGTCCAAATCCTAGAATGAGCAGAGGATGCTTTTATTGTGGAGAAGCATGGCATCAGATTAAAGATTGCCCAAAGAATAAAGTAGATGGAGGGAGCGAAAGTAAGGGAACTACTAGTGGAAAGCTAGCAATTACTGGACCTACACCACCAGGGAGACCGATAGCTCGAACATTTAACATGACAGTTCAGGACGCGGTGCCATCAAAGGACGTGGTGTCAGGTATCATCCTTGTTAATGATGTAAATGCATATGTATTGTTCGATTCGGGTCCTACATGTTCTTTCATTTTTGATGAATTTGCTAAGAAATTGAACTTGCGACTAGTAAAGTTAGAAAGCGTATTGAATATTGAAGTAGCAAACAAAGAAGTAACCCAGGTGGAAAGTATTCATCGGGATTGTTGTGTTACAAAAAGAGGGTATAAGTTGTTAGTTGATTTCATTCCTATTCGGTTAGGAGAATTTGATGTGATACTAGGAATGGACTGGTTGTATAGTCATGGGGCAATGATTGACTGCCAGAATAAGCGTGTAAACCTTCATACTCCTACCAAGTCTAAGGTAGTATTTTATGGTAGCAAATCACCTAGGCAATCTTGCTGTTTGACAATGTTACAGGCAGGGAAATTATTAAGAAAAAGATGTATGGGTTACTTAGCACCAATGGTGGATACGCGAATAATACAATCAGATATGGGTCAGATACCCGTGGTAAAGGATTATGCGGATGTCTTTCCAGATGAGTTACCGGGTCTTCCGCCAGACAGGGAGATTGAATTTAAAATAGAACTTGTACCAGGAACAACACCAATTTCAAAGGCACCTTAGAGAATGGCTCCAGTTGAATTGAAGGAGTTAAGGATCCAATTGCAAGAATTGTTGGATAAAAAGTATATCCAACCGAGTGTGTCTCCTTGGGGAGCACCAGTACTGTTTGTAAGAAAGAAATATGCCTCGTTAAGGCTCTGTATTGATTACAGAGAATTGAATAAAGTGACGATAAAGAACAAGTATCCATTACCAAGGATTGATGATTGGTTTGATCAGTTGCGAGGGGCCAAATATTTTTCGAAGATCGACTTGAGGAGTGGTTATCACCAATTGAAGGTTAGGCCTGAAGATGTACCTAAGACAGCATTTAAGACTCGTTATGGTCATTACGAGTTTCTAGTAATGTCATTTGGATTGACAAATGCACCAGCTGCATTTATGGATTTAATGAATCATGTATTCAAACCCTATCTAGACAAGTTCGTGGTGGTTTTTGTTGATGACATATTAATTTATTCAAAGACTAAAGAAGAACATGCGGAACACCTAAAGATTGTGTTGGAGAAATTAAGAGAAGCTAAGTTGTATGCTCAGTTTTCAAAATGCGTGTTTTGGTTGCAGAGAGTACAATTTTTGGGGCATGTGATTGATCAAGAAAGGATATATGTGGATCCAGCAAAAGTTGAGGTAGTAATCAATTGGGAACAATCGAAGACACCAACTGAAGTATGAAGTTTTCTTGGATTGGCTGGATAGTACAGAAGATTCAACAAGGATTTCTCAAAGTTGTCAGGACCTCTGACTAACTTAATAAGGAAAGCAGTAAAGTTTGTATGGAATGATAAATGTGAAGAAAGTTTCAGAGAACTTAAGAAAAGGTTAAGTGAAGCACCTGTGTTATCATTGCCGCATGATACCGGAGGATTTGTGGTATATAGTAACGCATCATATAAAGGATTGGGTTGTGTGCTAATGCAACATGACAAAGTTATAGCGTATGTGTCTAGACAGCTGAAAGATTTTGAGAAAAGGTATCCAACCCATGATTTGGAAAGTAGTATTTGCTTTGAAAATATGGAGGCATTACTTGTATGGAGAGAAGTGTGAGATATACACAGACCATAAAAGTCTGAAGTATATTTTCACTCAAAATGAACTGAATATGAGACAAAGGAGGTGGATAGAGTTAATCAAGGATTACGATTGCGAAATTCTCTACCATGCAGGAAAAACAAATGTGGTGGCCGACGCTTTAAGTAGGAAGGGTCGAGAAAGATTGGAAATGCTAACCGTTCAGGAAGAGTTAATTAGAGAAATGGAAAAGTTGGAACTAGAGGTGAAGTATCCGATGGAATCGGAAGGGAAGTTATTTATGGTTGAAGCTCATCCAACATTACTGGATAAAATGAAAGAAGCTCAAGTGCAAGATCAAGACTGTGGTCAAATCAGGAAATGTATATCGGATGGACAAGAGACAAGGTTCAAGATAGACAACAGCGGAATGCTTAGATTGGAAGGAATAGTATGGGTGCCGTTAGTAGCGGAGTTAAAAGAAGAGATTTTGCAAGAAGCACACAGTTCGCGCTATTCAGTTCATCTAGGAAGCACGAAGATGTATCAAGACCTACGACAACACTTTTGGTGGCCTAACATGAAGACGGATGTAGCAAAATATGTAAGTAAATGTCTGACTTGTCAAAGAGTCAAAGTGGAACATCAGAGACCTAGTGGGTTGTTACAACTGCTGGAAATCCCGGAATGGAAATGGGAACATGTCACGATGGATTTTGTCATAGGACTCCCAACTACGCAGAAAGGCTATGATGCGATATGGGTTAAAGTGGACCTACTGACAAAGTCTGCTCACTTTTTGCCAATCAAAGTCAAATTCAACTTGGATTAACTTGCAAAGCTATATGTGAAATAGGTTGTGTCAAGACATGGAGTTCCAATATCGATTGTTTCAGATCGAGATCCACGATTCACGTCAAATTTTTGGAAGAGTTTTCAAGAGCGTATAGGTACATAATTGAGATTAAGTACGACATATCATCCGCAAACAGATGGCCAAAGTGAAAGAATGATTCAAACGTTGGAAGATATGTTAAGAGCTTGTGTTATGGACTTCAAAGGCAATTGGGACGACCAATTACCATTAGTGGAATTCGCATACAATAATAGTTATCATGCGAGCATTGGAATGCCACCTTATGAAGCATTGTATGGTAGAAAATGCAGAACACCTTTATGTTGGGATGAGGTAGGTGAACGGAAGTTATTGGGACCAGAAATAGTGCAGCAGACTGCTGAAATTGTCAAGGTGATAAGAACAAGACTTATAGCAGCACAAGACAGGCAAAAGAAATACGCTGACTTACATAGACAGAAGAGAGAATTTGAGGTGGGATCTCATGTGTTCTTGAAGGTATATCCCTGGAAAGGAAAAATAAGATTTGGGAAGAAAGGAAAGTTAAGTCCAAGATTCATTGGACCTTTTGAAGTATTAAGGAAGATAAGAGAGGTAGCCTATGCGGTGGCATTACCTCCGAAGTTAGAACACATACATAATGTATTCCATGTGTCAGTACTGAGACCATATAAACCGGACTACAAGCATGTGATTAAATATGAATCGAGTCAAATTGAAAAGGATTTAACATATGAAGAAATTCCTATTCAAATCATCGACAGGAAGGAACAGATATAGAGAAACAAAGTGATACCTTCTGTAAAGGTGATATGGAGAAATCATAATGTGGAAGAAGTAACATGGGAGTTAGAAGAGAAAATGAGGAAAGAATATCCAAGCTTGTTTATGTAAGTTTGTAATAGTGATTCCGGAGACGGAATCCTTATAAGGAGGGAAGAATGTAATAATATGCATTCTGGAAATATGTAAATTATAAATTACAAGTGAATATTAAAATTTTCGAATGAGTTATTAATAGACCTTAAACCTTTTGAGGTGTGACAAACAATTTGGGACAAGTGGATTATGGACTATTGAATGGTATAATTAAATGCAAGATTTATGAAATAAGTTTGGATCAAATTGGAATTGAATTGAACTTAAAATGAGCAAAAAAATGATTTTTAGGAAATTAGATGAAATTAATTGTATAGAGAATTGATAAATGTCCATAATGCCATTAACAAGTAGTGGAATGACATATGTATCCTAGAAATGCTCAATGACTAATATGTCCTTATGAAGTCATGGAAATGACGTATTTGACTTGACCATGCTAGGTTAAATGAGCGAACCATGGTTAGTTGCTAGACAATTGATATAAGCATACATGTATATGATTTTCAGCATTATACTTAGTCTATTTCATTCTATCCTTCGAAAGTTGCAAGTAAATAGAGAAGAGAGGAAGATAAGCTAGGGTTTGAAGAAACTCAAGGAAATCTCAAGGGACAAGTACTCTAGACAAGTAAAACAAGTGATCGAGGTGGAGAATCAAGTCTTGGCAAGGTTTTTATCAAGAAGAAAAGTAGCCAAAAGAAGGTATAATGAGTTTAAGCTTTGAAACTCCTCTCTCATGAGTTTAAATTCAAAAATAGAAGAAGTCATGCATGCACCTTGGTGATAGATAGCCTGACTATGTGATTTATGTGTTTTATGTTGGATATTAGATGAAACCCTAGTTGTTCAAGTGGTATAACAAAGGTGGTGTACTATTCATATGTATATTCAAGCTAAAAGTTATGAATTAAGGCATGATTTTAAGTTATATGTTGTCATAATAGGTAGAAACCTAGTTTGAGACGTTAAAGGTGCTTGTTCTTTGCATTATCACATGTTAGGAAGCATAGATGGTTTCAAAAGTATATTTCCTGAAAGAGAATTGAATATTAGGCTATACTTTTTGGCTAAACCAAATTATAATCTGTAAAGTATTTTGGAAGGTGCATGTAGAAGCTCCACATGCATATAAAGTTGCTAAATGGGTAGGTGTTGACATATATGAGATTAGTCTGTAAGGATACAAAGTTGGTTTATGGATACAATTACGTCAAATTAGTGAAAATGCAACTAATGTGTGATTATTGGCCATTTTGGTTAATTGAGTGTCAAACGAGGCTAAACATGTAAGTTATACGTAAATACACGTGTTAGAATCAATTTGGGAGCCATTTGGTGCAGATGGCGATAATTGACCAATTCGAACGTTTTAAAACATTAACCGGCAACTAAAATGAAATCTTTGGAAAAATAAGGCCATTTTATGATTTTTAAATATTTTGAAGGCTCACGCAAGTAAAATATATGTTATGTGTGCTATGTGAAGTGTTGGAATTAAGAAATTCAATTTAGAGCCAAAAATAACATCAATGTTGGAAAGAAAATTTTTTCTGTCACATCAGCATTGCGCCGGGGCGAGAAGATTTAAACTGGACATGGCGTCGGGGTGTGCGGACAGCGCCTTCAGTTGCCGTCGGGGCGCTGTCTGGCCGAGAGGATTCCGCTGGGGGCGCAGTTGCCCTGTTTTGAAAAATAAATTATTTTGATTCCAAATTTTAATGTTTTGATATTAAAAGAGAGAAACATATATGTAAGCTATTATTTGATAAAAAATAATCAATATGGTAGATGCTAAGGTTTAAATGAACAATTTGTTATGTGACTAGGATTATGTATAGCTAAAGGTTATCTTGTTTAGCACGTTATGGCATGCATGTGTATATAACTAATGTATGAACCAATATTATGGTCATGTAGGTTATAAACGGGATAATATTTTTCATATGTTGTGTTAATTGTAATATCTGTTTGGCCTAAGTAATTTATGTGGTAACTTATATAAAATCGAACGATGGACTATAAGTTTGGACCTGAGTACAATGACACGTGTTATGTTGTTTGATCTTAGGATGGAATGCATGATTTGTATGTAGGATGGAAATATACCTATGTGCCGCGTGTAGCCAATTGGAGAATCTGTGCTTGAAATCCTTTTTAGGTTAAACTTTCATAGAGATATAGTGAGTTTCCTGATTAGGATATTCCTTCCCGTTTCTGTTGCCTTTGTGTCAGATTTGGGTGGATTTGTTTATATGTTTCGACAGAGACATTTAAATACTATAATGAATTCTCGGTTAAGAATTCGTTGTGTCCGTATAATTGAAGAGAGAGTTAGGAGATTTAAATGAGCTATTGGGGGAAATTGCATTCTCAGATTCACATATCTTTATTGTTTTCTAGTGTAGATGTTAATTTATGCATTTACTTTTCTATTGCCAATATTGATAATCGTTTAAATGAGATCGACTTGAACGAATCGGTGTTGGAAAACGTTAGAACTAATTCCTCGTGGGATCGACTTTTTCTTATCACTTTATTACTTGTTGACCGCGTATGCTTGCGCGTTATTGTTCATTCAAACGAACTTAATGTCGGAACTTTACTACTAAATAAACCGTTCCGATTTCGACCAACAGTACCCGGATTTGGAGTCATTACAAAAGCTACGTGAGAACAAATTATATGCCAAGCTGAAGAAGTGTGAGTTTTGGCTTGAGGAAGTCACGTTCCTTGGGCATGTGATTTCCAGTAAGGGAATATCAGTTGATCCAGCAACCTTGGTCAATAACTGAAGTCCGAAGTTTTCTGGGCTTAGCTGGTTATTATCGGAGATTCGTAGAAGGATTTTCTCGAATCGCCACTCCATTAACTCAGCTGACTCGAAAAAGTACAAAATTCGTATGGAACGAGGAATGTGAGAAAAAATTTCAAGAACTCAAGAAGAGACTTATTTCAGCTCCTGTTATGACCATACCATCAGGATCAGGAGAATTTGTTATCTACAGCGATGCTTCAGGCAAAGGTCTAAGTTGTGTCCTTATGCAACATGGAAATGTTATAGCCTATGCCTCTCGACAACTCAAAGATTAAGAGAAAAATTATCCTACTCATGATCTAGAGTTGGCAGCAGTCGTTTTCGCGTTGAAGATCTGGAAACACTACTTGTACGGAGAAAAAGTGGATATCTATACGGATCATAAAAGTCTCAAGTATTTCTTCACCCAGAAGGAACTCAACATGCGACAACGACGTTGGCTTGAGCTGTTGAAGGATTATGACCACACAATCCAGTATCACCCGGGAAAGGCGAACGTTGTAGCTGACGCTTTGAGCAGAAGATCTTATGCGAGTACAAGTGCACTGCTGACAAAATAGAAGCGTATTTTGTACGACTTGCAAAAGATTGGGATAGAGCTAAAAACACCAATGACCCACTTGAAGATTGCGCACGTACGAGTAGAACCAGCTTTAATCGATAAAATTAAAGCTGCTCAAGCTACTGATCCGGAGTTGATGAATATGATGAAGAAAGTACAAAAAGGTGCTATTCCTGAGGCAAGAATCGACGAGAAAGGAATACTTCGAGTTAAGTCTCGACTCTGTGTTCCTAACGATCCTGAATTGAAGTATAAAATCATGATGGAGGCATACAACACGCCGTTTGCAATCCACCCAGGGAGTACCAAGATGTATCGAGATGAAGTATAAAATCATGATGGAGGCATACAACACGCCGTTTGCAATCCACCCAGGGAGTACCAAGATGTATCGAGATCTTCGACATACATTTTGGAGGAACAATATGAAAAGGGAGATTGTAGAATTTATCTCAAGGTGCCTAACTTGTCAACGTGTCAAGGCAGAGCATCAAGTACCTAAGGGTCCATTACAACCACTTGAGGTTCCCGAATGGAAGTGGGAACACATCAATATGGATTTCGTTACGGGTCTTCCCAAAGTTTCTCAAGGCTTAGATGCAATTTGGGTCATCGTAGATAAATTGACCAAATCCGCTCATTTCTTGCTTATACGAGAAAACTTTTCACTTGAATGTCTTGCCGGTATGTACATAAATGAGATTGCATGGCATGCCAGTTTCCATAGTATCTGATCGAGATCCTAGATTCACTTCACGCTTTTGGATCAGTCTACAAAAAGCTATGGGCACTTAACTACGTTTTAGTTCTGCATACCATCCTCAAACGGACGGACAATCGGAAAGGACGTTCCAGACCCTCGAAGATCTTTTGAGACTTTGTGTATTACACTTCAAAGGAAGTTGGGATAAGTACTTACTATTGGTGGAATTTTCTTACAACAACAGTTACCAAGCAAATATAGGCATGACTTCATTCGAGGCTTTGTATGGAAGGAAGTGCCGCTCTCCAGTATGTTGGAATGAGGTAGGAGAAGCAAAATTGTTGGGACCCGAGTTGGTACGCTTGACAACAGAAAAGATCTAAATGATCCGACAACGAATACAGACCGTACAAGAACGACAAAAGAGTTATGCTGATCTTCATCGGAAAGACGAAAGTTTCAACGTCGGAGATCATGTATTCTTAAGTGTTTCTCCATGGAAAGGGGTTACGAGATTCGGAAAGAGAGGAAAGCTCAACCCTCGATTTATTGGCCCATTTGAAATCCTCGATCGAATAGGAACCGTAGCCTACAGACTAGTCCTACCACCAAGTATGTCTCGCATCCATAACGTTTTTCACATATCTATGTTACGTAAATATGTGAAGGACCCAAACCACGTCATTGAGTTAGAACCAGACGTTATAGCAGAGGATTTAACGTACGAGGAGGTACCTGTTAAGATCCTAGATAAAAAGGAGCAGATCCTACGCTCAAATGTTATACCTCAAGTTAAGGTTTTATAGAGGAACCAAGATACTGAGAAAATGACCTGGGAGCTAGAATCTGAGATGAAATCTAAGTATCCTTACCTCTTCGATATGCCAGGTACGTCAATTTCGGGGACGGAATTTCATAAGGAGGGGAGGTTGTAAGACCCCGAATTTTATAAAATATAAAATTTAATTTTTTCTTCATATATATTTTCATGAAACAGTAAGTGGTTAAATTGATAAAGTTAAAAGTTAAGGATGTTATGTGTAAATTATATTATGTCGGACAATATTCTTTTGGTCGGGGAATATTCGTTCTGTCGGGGAATATTCGTACGACGGCGCCGTACGAACCAATCATTGGTGGACCCCACAAAGAATAATTGTCGGATATAGAAAATGACATAAACAATTTTTAAAATGGTCAATGGTACTATTACTTTTAATTGTTAAAATATCCGGTGGTAAAAGAATAGTAATATACGGTATTACAAGTAACATACGGTATTGCACAATAGCATACGGTATTGCACAGTAGCACACGGCATTGCATAGTGTTTCGTATTATTAAACTGATAAAGTGGTTATCGTACAATATTTGACTTTATTGTCACATGCACAATAATTCATGTTATTAAATTGATAATTGTCACAGTAGCATATGCACAGTAATTCACATTATTGAATCAATAATTGTCATGACACAATAATGTAATCTTTCTTTTGCATACTTTTTGCATTATTGTTATCTCTATTATTGTGTTATTTAAACAGTTGTATTTCATTAATTAATTGACTTGATATCTAACTCAAAAAGCCAACTACACTGTATTTATAACAATTAGTCATAATAATGAATAAGTGTGAATTATTGTTGAATAATTGAATTGATAAAGTTATTTGTTTATAATATAAAGTTAGGTGATATAAAATGAATGGTATAGATTAAAGATAGTATAGAATTTAAAATGGATGGTGTAGATTAAAAGATGATCTTTAAATGAATGGTTTAGAATAAGAAAATCTTAAAAGATGAAATGAATGGTATAGATTAAAGATAATATAGAATTTGAAATGGATGATGTAGATTAAAAGATGATATTTAAATGAATGGTTTATCTTAAAAGATGAAATGAATAGTATGGATTAAACATTATCTTGAAATGAACGGTTTGGATTAAATTAGGAAATCTTGGTTATGATAAGATTTTTGGCTATAAATAGAGGGCTTAACTTAAGGATTTTTCATAAACTTCCTTACTTGTTCTTTCTTTCTCTCTCTAAATACTTCTTGTGAAAGTTTTCTCTAAGTGTGCTTAAGTCATCTTGAGTATTTGTGAAGATTTATAAGTGTACGTGTACTGTTCAAGTTAATCAACCTCATTTAAATCAATATCCAGTCACGTGTTAAGGTAAAGGATTATCATTATTTGATTCTCGAAAATAATACCGTTTCTTTCTTACTCATAAGATATGTCATTTATTTCCATGTATTAATTTGTGGGAATAACCTTACGGCGCGGATTACCGCCTGTTGGTGAATAACCTTTCGTATTCATTCCTTATTAATCTCTGAGAATAACCTTACTGTGCGGATTACCGCATGTTTGGTGAATAACTCTTCATATTCAACCTATGTTTACTCTGCATAAGTACAACTACGGTCCTTCCAAGCGCATCAACGGTCTCCTTTATATCAGAATTTACACTTTTGTCACTGAAGTCCAATTTTCTTCAAAAACAAAGACAAACATATAAACAAGTAAAAAAAAAACATAAAATGGCATGAAAACAAACAAATAATCAAGCTAAACATACTTAATTTGCAGGTATAAAATCCACTAATCATTTCCATAAAAGGAAAGTCTAGAGAAATGGGGAGATGACCATTTTTTCTTAAAGAAAATTGTAATGACTTTGATATCCCAATAATCACCTAGTGACCCTAATGCCCTTAGTTAGTGAGAATTCATGACCATTGTTACCCTTAAGTGGAAATTGCTTGAAAGGTGCCTAGGATGGTTAAGCTTAACCATGCTTAGGTTAGTTGGTGGGGAAAGCTTTGAAGCTTCCCTTGGTGAAAGCTATTGTTATCACTCCAAAATTATTCCTTACTTTCACTCTATCAATATAAAATTGGTATAATAGCAAGCAAGAGTCGAACCCGCGGGAAGTGTATTTTATGATTTATCTGAATGTTTCTAACAATAAATAACAAGTAATAAATAAAGAGGGGATTTTTGTAACTATGATTCTACTAGAAAACAAGAAGTATAAATTAAGATTATCCAATGATCTACAAACTTCAGTTCTTCAGTTCAGTATCATCTTTTCATAAATATGACATAATCAAGTTAATTAATATCTTTCCTTCAATGAAATTAATAACCCTAGGTAACCACGGTCCGCGCTACCCGAAATTCCCCTTAGGTTTTGAATCTAATGTGACGATCGCCCCCACTAGACCCTAATTATCATACAACCTAGAACTATCAGTCTAGATTTAATATGACAATAGCATTAAGAATTAGGGAATTAGGTCATTCCAAGCAATAATCGTACAATCGCAGACTATTTAACCCGTCTTCTTGATATCATAGCAATATTCAAAAGCTTGACCACAATCAAATAACACTATTCGCTACTTATGATCAGATATAACATCGTTTGCTTAATATTATACCTTAATCTAGCATATGATAATAATCAAATCAATTCAATGGGCCCTTATCAAATTAATCAAACCAATTATCAGTAAGCAATTCTAACAGATCATCACGAATAAATCCCACAAACGAAGGAAGAAATACTAATACCTCAATTAATTCATAGATAATAAATAAGATTCAACATCCCTTAGAACTGAAAATAGAAAACTTAGCCTGACATAGTCAAAAACGCCAATCAATCTTCAATGGAAATCTTTCTCTCTCAGTTCCCTTAAAATCATCTTAATCCTCACTATTTATATCTCTAATAACTCTCCTAACAACTCCTAACTCGTAGCAACATCATAATCCTTCTTTTGCTCAACTTCTGGAAACGCACGGACACTTGAAATCAAATCTGCTGACCACGGCCCCGGCCACGGATTCCCTTGTAAAAGCCGGCCCCGGCCGCGGTTACTGTTCACAAATTACAAAATTGCCATTAAGCTCCGCTTTTACCGTTTTGACCCTCCAAAGCTATTTTCTGCAATATAAACATAAAGACAAGTAAAATGCAAATAAAAATACTCAATGATAGCAATTAATTAATCCCAAGAACATCGATTCGTAAGTATAAATTACACTCATCAAATACCCCTAAACTTAAGACTTTGCTTGTCCTCAAGCGAAAATACCAACAAGAGAAACAACTACATTAATTATACTAACTACATGAATGCATATGTATGTCCAACTAATGTCTTGAGCAATAAATCAACACAATTCATGACAATCCAGCCTCAAAGATCCTTAAGTAATAATTCAGCAAAATCTCAAATTCATGCATAATCAGAAATCCAACGTATCACCAATTTCATTCACCACCAACCCTTGTGTGTGTGTGAATTCAATATATCAATTCAATCAAAAAAATTAATACAACCCATGAACCAATGTGACAAATAAAAGATATCAACTCAGAATTTTAATCCATACACTTGTCTTCACATTTTTTTCATTTTTTTCCTTCTTACATTTTACGAGTGTGTTTTACGCTCCATCTCGTGTAATATTAACTTAGCATGTGCAATGTCCATTTTTCTTAGGCTTTTCAAAATTACCCTTTTAGCGAACTTTCCACCAGTGACTCCCAAACCAGTTGGCTTTAGGGCACTGAATGTATAGACACTCCTAAGGGCTTACTTGTTCGAGCAATAGAGGCCACAAAAACAGACTAGCTAAGATTCTGCTCATATCTGTCTACTTTTCTTTTTTTATTTTTTCCTTTATTTGTTTTTATAGTGAAGACAGGCATCGAAGCAATTATGTATTTCACCCTTCATATCATATGATCCAACACAGTATAGCAGTCACCACTATCTTCAATTATCACCTAGTCCATTAAATTGAACCAAAATTCAACTGACTTAATATATTGAATGTGCAATGAAAAATTAAGGGTCTCGAGTTCAATAAAACTAGCAAATAGTTAGAATATCCAATTTAACAGTCCTTATCCATCTTACTTAAAATTATTACAAAATTCATCAAAGTTTTATCATCGGCCATCATTAAACTTCATGCATCAATTATCGCTCAAGTTATGCAATGAAATATGATCCTAAATGCATGCAACAAACTAATTAACACTAAATATAACAAGAAAAATATTTTTGTGATTTTCTAATTTTTTAATTTTTTTTATATTTTTATATTTTTTTAAAACTGAGACAACTAAATGCTAAACCTACTAAACAATGTCCTAAAATATGCAAATGCAACATAATTTTCCTAAAACTACTATATATATGCAGAGTAAATACTTTTCCACCCCCAAACTCAAAGCAGACAATGTCCTCATTGTGAAAGAAATAAAGAACTGAAGAAATAAGAACAAGAGGACGCCCCTGACAAGTCAATCGTCGGGATCGGAAAACGGACTGGAGCGGTCATCATGGTCATCAGGAGGCGGGTACACTGGCAATGGCTGTGACTCAGGAAAAGGGACTGGATCGGCCGTCGGATTCATCCTCGCGAACATCTCAGTCAAAGCCATATTAAAAGTAGTCTGAGAATCAAACATATGAGCTTGGCGTGCTGCAAGTCGTGCATTCTGTCTTTCTAATCTATCCATCCGATTATCAACCCACAATTGTAAATTTCGGAGTTGAGTGCTGAATTCGGCCTTACGTGTACCGCCAGAAGTAGATGGTTCACCAGTTTCAGTAACAGGGTCGTTTGGGATGATAAAACCTAAACCACGGGGATGCGATTCACCGCCGTCCCAGATTTTATAGCGCGAAATCAAGCCATGATCCAACAAAATCAATGGCGGTTGCATAGATTCATCTGACCCCCATCTAATGCCTGCTCGCCTACATAACCCACAAATGAGCGAGGGATGTGGCAACCCGCTTTGAGTAGGACGCAAACTCTTCTTAATAGAGGCTTCAATCACATCCCCCACATTTATTTGTTTGCCCGTTACTATAGCATATAGCAATACCGCCCGTTATTTGGTTACATCACTAACGTGCGTAGACGGCATCAACTTGGCACAAATAAATGCATACCAGATTTTACCATACCGGCTCAAGCAATTAAACGGGAATATCATGGAACCCTGATGGCCTCTAGTGGTCCAAACCGTCCCAGGCTTGCACAATTCGCGGATGATCGTGTCGTAATTCGGATTTTCGAGAACAAACTTCGCGTATTGGCAAAAGACGGGCGGCTCTATGTTATAAAACGCATTAATCGTAGCGCCACTAAAAGAAACCAACTTTCCCCGAATCATAACAGTACAACGCGACGTATCCTCAGCGTTTGCGTAAAATTCCTTGACAAGTGATATCACGGCAGGATCCGGTTGATCCGTGAACGAATCCCATCCACGCTCCATTATCATACGAACCATATCGCCATCAACTAGCTGTTCGGGACGAAGACCGCGCTCGGGAGTTAGAGCTTTACCCATCAAATAGTGATCAAATTTGTCCGCCGCCTCCGCACTAACAAACTTTTTCTTATCGAAAACACGACACGACGGTGTGGAACTTTCACCTCGTTGACGTTTCGGTGGCATATTGAACAGAAAACCAAAGCCCTAACTCTCAAAATCCCACCACAAATGTGTAGCACAAATCGAACAAGCCAAATATCGGAAAAACGGACAAGTTGTGTCTATGAGGCAATTCAACAAACACTTGGCGGGCACTATTGTTCTTCCCCAAATTCAGAGCATACACACTAAGTTGAACAATGGCACCACAGTAGATCTCCGTCACACACTACACAAACACACAACTCCCTCCAAAACTCCTCCAGTTGGCCAACACAAACCAACTGGGTAACCAAAGTAGAAGGCTAATAGGAAGCACAACCAAACTGAAATCCGAAGGGAAACAGTAGGTAGTACCTGAATGGGTAATGGATGAACGCACGTGTCCCAAATTAGTGGAACCCCTCTATGGCCGAATGGAACCCCTCATAGCAGAATCGGTCCCTTGTTGTGGAAGATGGTTTCGGAGTGGGGATAGAGATGGAATCCGAATGGAAGAAGGGATTCGTGTAGGAGGAAGAGAGAGGGTGTCGGCTTCGAGGGTTTGGTGGTTGGAGAGGATGTCTCGGCTGATGAGGTGTGTGTGTGTTTGGCTCTCGGCTGGTTGGTTTTTGCGTGTTGGGTCTCGACTGGTTGGTTTTTGTTGTGACCCAATGTCGACCGGTCCTTGGTTTTTTAAAAAAAAAAACTGAATTGTGCGTGCATGGCCGGGGCCGTGTTTTCCTTCTATTAATCTGGCTGGGGCCAGAATCGACCGAGGAGATCCGGCCGGGGCCGGGAATGGAAAGGCAATAAGCTGGCCGGGGCCGTCTATAGCTGCGAGGATCTGGCCGGGGCCGGGAATTACTAGGCTTAGAGCCGGCCGGGGCCGTCTTTGGTTGCGAGGAGCTGGCCGGGGCCACGCTTTTCTGAGCAAAAATCTGGCCGGGGCGTGCATGGTTTTCTGGAAAATCTGATTTCTGCTTTTTTTTGCTGTGAGTTTTTGCAAATTATTTCACCAATACCTAGAACGAAACAAAAAAATTCCCAAGGATTAGGATGGTTTAACATGGCGTAATATATCCTAAGCTAAATAACTTTAAAATCCTAAATGAACTAAGTTGAACTAAAAGACGTCGAAATTAAAAAAAACACATGAAATGACTAATTTAAAGTCGGGTTGCCTCCCGAGAAGCGCGTTTGTTTAATGTCGTTCGCTCGACATGTTGCTACTCAAGTGTGATAAACGGGGTCCAATAATTCCATGAGCTCGACGTCCTCCACTTGATATCCTTCGTAGAACGGTTTAAACCGATGACCGTTCACTTTAAATATCCTTCCCGTCCGTGGGTCATTAATCTCTATCGCACCATGAGAGGAAATGTGAACAACCACAAAGGGCCCTTCCCACCGAGAACGCAGCTTTCCTGGAAATAGTTTCAAGCGGGAATTGTACAAAATGACCTTTTGACCAATTACAAACGTTTTTCGCACAATTTGCTTATCGTGAAACACCTTTGTCTTTTCCTTGTACAATCTTGAGTTTTCATAAGCCTCATGGCGTAATTCTTCTAACTCTTGTAATTGCAATTTCCTATGTTCGCCAGCTTCAGTCATGCTCCAATTGCATCGTTTAATAGCCCAAAACGCCTTGTGTTCTAGCTCGACGGGTAGATGACATGGCTTTCCAAAAATGATCCGATATGGTGACATTCCGATAGGAGTCTTGTAGGCAGTGCGATAGGCCCATAATGCATCTTCTAGTTTCAGACTCCAATCTTTGCGGTTAGGCTGCACTACTTTCTCCAAAACGGACTTGACCTCACGGTTTGAAACCTCTGCTTGGCCATTGCTCTGCGGATGGTAAGTTGTTGAAACTTTGTGCATGACATTGTATTTCTTGAACAGTGCTGTTAATGTCCTATTGCAAAAGTGTGTTCCTTTATCGCTGATGATAGCTCTAGGAGTTCCAAACCTGACAAATATGTTAGATTTGACAAAATCTGCAACAACTTTAGAATCGTCAGTCTTGGTAGCTTTAGCCTCCACCCATTTGGAAACATAGTCAACAACCAGAAGAATGTAAACATTACCATAAGAGACAGGAAATGGCCCCATGAAATCAATGCCCCAAACATCGAAAATTTCAATAACCAAAATGGGTGTTTGTGGCATTTGATTCCTACTGGATATGTTTCCGGTCTTTTGACAATTAGCACATCATTTACAAAATAGATAGGAGTCTTTAAAAATACTAGGCCAGAAGAAACCGCATTCTAAAATTTTTACGAGCTATTCGTTTTGGTCCAAAATGACCCCCACAAGCGTAAGAATGACAGAAAGTTAAAATGGATGAAAACTCAGAGTTAGGGACACATCTTCTAACTACCTGGTCAGCACCGAATTTCCATAAATAGGGGTCATCCCAGACATACCGTTTCACATCGCTCTTAAGCTTCTCTTTCTGCATTTTGGAGAACTCACTAGGAATATAAGCGCTGACTAAATAATTAACAATGTTGCGTACCAGGGTGCAGCCTTATCAACGGAGAATAGATGCTCATCTGGAAATGAGTCTTGCAGTGGAAGTGCTTCTTCATCTTTAAGCAACCTGCTCAAGTGATCTGCCACTAAATTGTCTGCTCCTTTCTTGTCCTTTATTTGCAAGTCAAATTCTTGGAGCAGCAGGATCCATTGTATGATCCTTGGTTTGGAATCCTTCTTTGTAAGCAGATACCTGAGAGCAGCATGGTCAGAGTAAACTATGACTTTAGTACCGAGAAGATAAGATCTAAATTTGTCTAAAGCAAAAACAACAGATAATAATTCTTTTTCTGTTGTGGAATAGTTAATCTGAGCAGCATTTAATGTCCGAGAAGCATAATAGATGGCATGTGTAGCTTTGTCAACTCGTTGACCCAAAACAGCCCCTACTGCATAGTTGCTGGCGTCACACATGATTTCGAAGGGTAAATTCCAATTCGGTGGTTGTATCACCGGTGTGGAGGTCAATAGGGTCTTTAATTTATCAAACGCCCCTTTGCACTCATCGTCAAACTGGAATTCTACCTCTTTTTGCAGCAACTTACACAACGGCATAACTATTTTGGAGAAGTCCTTGATAAATCTTCGATAAAAACCTGCATGACCAAGAAAAGAACGAATCTCCCGCATGCTTGCGGGGTAAGGTAAAGCAGCAACAATTTCTATCTTAGCTTTATCCACTTCTATTCCCTTAGCTGAAACTACATGACCTAAAACGATACCCTGTTCTACCATAAAATGACATTTTTCCCAATTTAGAACAAGATTCGTCTCTAAGCATCTATCCAACACACGAGTTAAATTATCTAAGCATGCATCTAACGAATCACCATGAATTGTGAAATCATCCATAAATACTTCAATGCAATGTTCAAGAAGATCAGAAAATATACTTATCATGCATCGTTGAAACGTACTGGGTGCATTACAAAGTCCGAAGAACATCCTACGGTATGCAAATGTACCGAATGGGCATGTGAAAGTGGTCTTTTCTTGATCTTCAGGTGCAATCACAATTTGGTTATAACCCGAAAAACCATCTAAAAAGCAATAATAAGTGTGACCTGCTAATCTTTTTAACATTTGGTCAATAAAAGGGAGAGGGAAATGATCTTTTCTAGTTACGGCATTCAACTTCCTATAATCAATACACACTCTCCATCCTGTTTGCAAACGAGTAGGCACTAACTCATTATTATCATTTTTAACGACAGTTATGCCAGCTTTCTTAGGGACTACTTGAACTGGACTGACCCATTGACTATCTGAAATAGGATAAATAATACCTGCATCGAGTAATTTCAGAACTTCTTTTTTCACAACTTCCATCATAGGTGGATTCAGTCTGCGTTGAGCATCTCGCTTTGGGGTGGCTCCTTCTTCCAAAAGAATGCGATGCATACACACAGCTGGGCTAATACCTTTGATAGCTGCAATTGTCCAACCAAAGACTTGTACGTGGTCCCTTAAGACTCTAAGCAACTTTTCTTCTTGGACTTTGGTTAGATTATTTGCAATTATCACTGGCAGTGTTTCCTCTTGCCCTAGATATGCATATTTCAAATGGATTGGTAAAGGCTTTAATTCCAACCTCGGAGCCTGCACAACAGAAGGTAACAACCTTTCATGAGTCACCGGTAATTGAATAGACGAAACGGCATACTTATCTAAAATTTTCGGTAACGAGTGTAATGCGGCTATAGTATCCTTTAATTCCGCATGTTGTTCAATCTCGTCTTCCTCTTCCAGCTCCAAACTATTCGTGATAGCATCCTCCAAGGTTTCCATGTGTATGTGGGCGAAAGATTTCTGCACCAAGGAATCAAGAACATTAATAGAAAACACGGAATTGACATCACTATGGTACCTCATGGCCTCATAAATGTTGAATTGAATCTTTTCGCCGTCAAACTCCATGGTCAAGGTCCCATTGTGCACATCAATCATCGTTCTTGCTGTTTTCAAAAATAGCCTCCCTAGCAAGATATGGGAAGGATTTGGAGATGTATCGTCCTCCATGTCCACAATATAAAAATCTGCGGGAAATATTAGTTCATTCACCTGCACCAAGACATCCTCAATTACCCCTTCAGGGTATGTGTTAGTACGATCAGCTAATTGAATAATGACACCAGTGTTTTTCAAGGGACCTAGATGCAAAGAAGCATAAATAGATAGTGGCATAACATTAATTGATGCTCCTAGATCTAGCATAGCTCTCTCAAACCTGGTATTACCTATCTTGCAGGGAATGGTAAACATACCCGGATCTTTACATTTTGGAGGCATTTTTCTTTGCAGAACCGCAGATACATTCTCACCAACTGTTACCTTTTCATTGTCTTGTAATTTCCTTTTATTAGTGCATAATTCCTTCAAAATTTTTGCATACCTTGGAACTTGCTTGATTGCGTCTAGTAAAGGGATGTTCACCTCTACCTTTCTAAAGGTCTCCAGAATCTCTTTCTCTTGCTCGTCCTTCTTTGAAGTTCTAAGATTCCTAGGAGGAAAAGGTAAAGGGTTAGACTTAAGCTTAATAGGAGATTTAGGGATTACCTTTGAGATCTCTGCCTCCTCCTTAGCTTTATCTTCATCAAATTCAACCGTAGCCCTTGGTGTGTCCATTTGTTTTCCACTCCTTAAAGTAATCGCACTTGCGTTTTCCCTCGGATTGATCATCGTTTGAGAGGGCAACTTTCCAGAGCCTTGAGAATCCAATCATCCAACTGTGGTAGCTAATTGGCTCATTTGATTTTCTAAGCTATGAATGGAAGCCTTTGTATCTTGTTGGAACTGGTGGGTCTGATTCATGAACTGTTGGGTATGATTCATGAAGGTTTTAAACATATCTTCCAAAGACGCTTCAGATTTTGTAGGTGCTGCTTGTCGAGGTGGATACTGCTGTTGAGCTTGTTGAAACCCTTGTTGTCGATTTGGAAAAGCATTCGACATTGGTGGCCTGTTTCCTCCGTAGCTCAGATTAGGATGATCCCTCCATCCTGGATTGTAAGTATTAGAGTAAGGATCATATCTTCTCTGAGGTTGTCCTTGAAAATTTCCCGCTACATTGGCTTGTTCTATGGTGCCATCTTCTTGCAGTGTAGGACAAATATCTGTCGAATGATCTGATGACAAGCAGATTCCACAAGTTCTTGTAACTTGCCCGTTCCCCACAGAAAGTTGACGAACCATAGCAGCTAACTCCGAGAGTTATTTTTCGATGTTGCTCGAGCCAACCTCATTCACCCTTTTCAGTGCATGGTCCATCCGAGTTCCGTATTGCTGTGAGTTAGCCGCCATATTAGCAATTAAATTCCGTGCGGCATCTGGAGTCTTATCAACCAATGCTCCTCCACTTGCAGCATCGATCATACTCCTATCCATCGGTAGCAATCCCTCGTAGAAGTACTGAATTTGGTGTTGATCGTCAATTTGACGTGGACAACACGAACACAGCTTCTTGAACCTTTCCCAATACTCGTGAAGAGTTTCGCCACTAAACTGTCTGATGGCACATATCTCCTTCCTTATGTTGGCAACCCGTGAAGGAGGGAAATACTTCTCCACGAATAGCCTCTTCATATCATCCCATGATTGGATCGAACCGGAGGGAAGATAGTACAACCAATCTTTTGCCAAATCTGCTAAGGAGAATGGAAAAGCCCTAAGCTTTATGTGTTCTTCCGATACCATGTGGCCTCATTGTGGAACAAACCACGTGGAATTCCTTCATATGCTTATACGGATCCTCACCTGTAAGACCACGAAAAGTAGGCAAAAGGTGAATTAAGCCAGATTTCAATTCAAAAGCAGCATCTAGAGCAGGATATTCTATGCATAATGGTTGTTGGCGTAAATTAGGAGTAGCCAACTCCCTCATAGTCCTATTATTTAGTGCAGCCATTTCTTCTTCTGAATCACTGGAAGAAGTCAGTAATGCGAGCGCAACGTTTAAGCCTGGTGATGTAGTAAAATCGCCTTCGAACTCCGAAGTTGTGTTTCGTGCTCGTCCTTCCTTATTCTTTTTGCAGTTTTCTCTATCTCTGGATCAAATTTTAAATCAGGAGAGTGAGAGGATCGAGTCATAAACTGAAAGAAAACAAAGAAAATTTATAAAAACAATCACTTCCCCGGCAACGGCGCCAAAATTTGAAAGCTATCGTTATCACTCCAAAATTATTCCTTAATTTCACTCTATCAATATAAAATTGGTATAATAGCAAGCAAGAGTCGAACCCACGGGAAGTGTATTTTATGATTTATCTGAATGTTTCTAACAGTAAATAACAAGTAATAAATAAAGAGGGGATTTTTGTAACTATGATTCTACTAGAAAATAAGAAGTATAAATTAAGATTATCCAATGATCTGCAAACTTCAGTTCTTCAGTTCAGTATCATCTTTTCATAAATATGACATAATCAAGTTAATTAATATCTTTCCTTCAATGAAATTAATAACCCTAGGTCACCACGGTCCGCGCTACCCGAAATTCCCCTTAGGTTTTGAATCTAATATGACGATCGGGCACTAGACCCTAATTATCATACAACCTAGAACTATCAGTTGAGATTTAATATGACAATAGCATTAAGAATTAGGGAATTAGGTCATTCCAAGCAATAATCGTACAATCGCAGACTATTTAACCTGTCTTCTTGATATCATAGCAATATTCAAAAGCTTGACCACAATCAAATACCACTATTCGCTACTTATGATCAGATATAACGTCGTTTGCTTAATATTATACCTTAATCTAGCATATGATAATAATCAAATCAATTCAATGGGCCCTTATCAAATTAATCAAACCAATTATCAGTAAGCAATTCTAATAGATCATCACGAATAAATCCCACAAACGAAGGAAGAAATACTAATACCTCAATTAATTCATAGATAATAAATAAGATTCAACATCCCTTAGAACTGAAAATAGAAAACTTAGCCTGACATAGTCAAAAACGCCAATCAATCTTCAATGGAAATCTTTCTCTCTCAGTTCCCTTAAAATCATCTTAATCCTCACTATTTATATCTCTAATAACTCTCCTAACAACTCCTAACTCGTAGCAACATCATAATCCTTCTTTTGCTCAACTTCTGGAAACGCACGGACACTTGAAATCAAATCCGCCGACCACGGCCCCGGCCACGGATTCCCTTGTAAAAGCCGGCCCCGGCCGCGGTTACTGTTCACAAATTACAAAATTGCCATTAAGCTCCGCTGTTACCGTTTTGACCCTCCAAAGCTATTTTCTGCAATATAAACATAAAGACAAGTAAAATGCAAATAAAAATACTCAATGATAGCAATTAATTAATCCCAAGAACATCGATTCGTAAGTATAAACTACACTCATCAAAGCTAAAGGATTACATTGGTAGAAGCAACAAGAAGAAGTGACATGTTAAGGTTTGTGTAAGCGAGAATTGATGGCTATGATTGGTAGCTAGGATGGGAGTTGTTGGAAAGTTAATAGTTGTAGAGATTTGACTATGGTTATGTAGTATGTTAACCCTAGGTTAAAGGAATAGCTAAGGTTTAATCCACTACAAGAAAAACAGTCAATTCCAACAGAATATTCCATCAGATATAGTGATATTATGTCGACAATAATATAAATTCGACAAAAATTTTAGTCGGTGATTCAGTCGAAAATAATCACGTCGAGATTATTTCCGTTGGTAAATCGATCGAAATTCATTAGCAACGGCGGATCTTTTTTTTGTTTGGAATTTCGTCGATATTAGATTATTTATGACTGAATATTTTCCATCAAAAATAAATATTGCGTTGACCATACCCCTTCTTTTTGCGACGAGAATTCCGTCAAAATAATTTAAATTCGTCGAAAATAACTTTCTAATTCCGACGGACGTTCCGTCGAAAATAAGTACTTTCCCCCATTTTTTATTTTTAAATGCTATTTTAATTTTGACAGAATTTTTGTCGAAAATATACTATTCCGTCAAAAATAAGTGCATTTTTTTTATATATACTTTTTTTTTTAGTACCTGGTTTTTAAAACCACATTTTTGTACTTACAAACATGTTTTATCCCAACAACACTACAGTAATCCATTTCTTTATGTCCACACACTACATAAGAACACATTTGAATTATAATAAATATAAATTATGACACATTATAAAATAAATCATCGTTTAAAAGTACAATACTTTACAAAACCCAACAAAATTATGATGAATTACAATTAATTAAGCTAAATTAAAGTAAATACAACTAAATTATAATCTACAAAACTAAATGAAACTATTACTACCAAGAATCATTTGTCGGGGATCGACGGTTCTACTGTGCTATATGAAAATTATCGTCCTCACCCTTCTGCTCGCGATCGGCATCGCCAGCATGCTCGGAATCGCCACCCTATTAATATAATTATAAATATCAGTATTAGTCCGTACTTGAGACAAAAAATCATAGCTAAATAATAATTAAAGAACATGTAGAATATACGACAACTTAAATTGAATAAAATACTTGTGTAGTCGGGCCCTGACTCAGCAACAGGCCAAAAGCCTTCAACAGTAGGGTACTCACCATCCAAATCACCTCATCTCGTATTGCGGTGAACTGCTTTGGAGATATGCCCGTACTCTCGATGATGGCCCCTGCTACAACACCCTAAGCAAACTGGTGAAGATGAGCACTGGTAGGTAGGCTCTGACTACAGAATATTGAATATATACGAAACGTCTCTAACACTGCCGCCATAACCGGCTGGAACAATGCGTCGTCCAAGCCAGCGCCCGTATGAGATTCTCCAACAGGGGCTCTCGAACGCTGGCTAGAACCTGCAAAATTAAATATAACATCAAAAAAATCCAAAATTCATTATAAATTTTGAATTAACGAAGAATATACTAAAATAAATACCTCTAGTCAGTGTATAGGACGGTACCCTCAACAGTCCCAACACTTGATACATGCTCGTAATGCTATTAAGGAGATCCTGAGATGCAACCCAAAAAGCCATCTCCTCATCCCTAGATAAGCTAATGTCGGACGGAGGGATGGTGGAATCTCCCTAGCAGCCTGCAACTCAGCCACACGCTGGTCCCGAAGGCTCTGAAATCGGTCCTGCAATTTATTATATATATGGTACTTTATTGAATCATTTTATTAAGTACGTGATATTAATAATTACATAAATTTATAAAAACTTTTACCTGTATAGCTAAAGTTTTCTGTGACATAGTACAATCCTTTAGCGTGTAGGCTCTATCCCAGAACTCAACTATGGTGGGAGGTCGTCCCAACTCACTAGTCATAACCTAACAAATAAAATTTTAATTTATCCTTTATTTAGTATATACTTTTATGACAACATTAAAGTAAACAACTAAATATATACATACCAACTTCACTTCCTTCAATGACTGTGAACCCGTAGTATGTACTATTCGGAGCTGGCTACGATTTTTGTTTTTTCTTCTTTTATTCTGATTTCTTTTTTAAGTTGCCAACATCCCAGTGAATACACATGACCTCTCATACTGCATCTGAGATAATATCGAGCTGATGGTCTTGAATACTAGTCCCGGGATGGTTTACAACTACCCGGGTAGCCCTATATCTCATCTCGTACAACCAGTCAGCGTAGTTCTTTGCGACATGTGCAATAATAACACTGTCGTCGGTTGTTTGAGAGATGCCCTCCTCATATTTAAAATAAATCCAACAAAAAAAACTAACTTATTAGAAAAAATAAAATGAATGTTTAACTAGTATTTACGTATACAATTTAAATTATTTAAACTAACTTACGTGAAAGTCACGTAACACGGTATCCATGAAGAAGGCATCATATTGCTCGTACTACATAAATCGCATGCAGCCAATGGAGAGGTGTGTCAGATAAATGACGTGTAAAGTGGCCTTAGCCACATGATCTATAATACCATAATACAGATCAAACAACGCAAAGTTATGTTTATTGTTTTACAATATAAATTAATTTAATTTAACATAATGTTATTTTAAACTTACTGTGCAGAGTCAACATCTACGCGGACTATCTATGCAATAGCTAGTGTACGACCAAATAACCCAAGGTTCGTCCCTCGGGGATGTCAACGAGCAGTATTTGTAAGTATATTTCAAATATTAAAGTAAATAAATCAATTCAGAACATAACATAATTAAGAAAACCTACTAGATGACGAGATGACCCGCCCTAAGAGGTGTCAGAGGATCCTGCACGACCATCACTGCGACGACCGCCACCACTATGCCTAGCCATAAATATACTACTGAAATACAAAAAAAAAGGCAATTAATATTCAGTTAATTAATTTAATTAAATAAATATACTTCTTAAGTTTAGATTTAATACGTCGTCAAACCCATCAGAATCATTTTTATTATCATCCTCGAATTCTAACACGACTTCTTCGTTATCAGTTTCGTCATCTTTATTATCTTGTATAAAGACATATTCATTGCTAACCACGTCTTCCTCGACTTCCTCATTATCGGGTACATCAGTGACATCTACCAACACATCAACATTATTTAGCAGTACCAGGCTGGATTTGCTAACATCATCTTGCAATGGCTCATCTATCCTAGACATATTAGTACCATCAAATGGTCGAGTCTTTGTTGTGACAACTTTATACCAGGGGCTTTTACAATTTACGACATTAGATGTGTAGTACACTTAAGTCGTTTGACTGGTTAACACGAATACGTCAGCAGACTGTGATTTTGACTTTATATTTACTGTGAAGATTCTATTATGATCAACTTTAGCACCCTTCTCAGTATCAAACGAGCGACATTTAAATGTAACCCAACACAATAATGCCAGAATTTACTGATGTCGGTTTATTTATGTCATCAACCTTAAATCTATACACATTGAAGATGTAGTCGGGAAATGAACTAATCAATTTGTAATGTCCTTCGATGACATCTTTAAAATGCTCATAATCGCTATCTTCTTCAACCCTTCTCTTAAATCACTGTTGAAAATTTGCAGTTGTGAATGATTCCAATTGTGCTGCATTTAAGCCCGAGTTTAAAGTACATACTTCATCTTCAAATGAACTGAAACATTGATAACACGATTTAATTGTAGTCTAGACTTTTAAATATTAAAATTTTAAAAATATTAGCTACATACATTATGTATGACGATACTTCGGGCATATTTAGAAGCACATGTGTAGATATAATTTTCAAATCTTTTTCGCTTAAGTACATCATCATCTCATGACCAAATGGTTTAGCCGGATAGAAAAATACAGCTAACTCATTAACACGTGATTGAACTCTAACAACCTCATTTCGATTGTGTTTCGTTGAGACAACATCCTCAAAATATAATGAGTAGAAGTTGACAAGCTCTTCCTCCATGTACCGTTCAGCAATAGAGCCCTCTACACGAGCTTTATTTTTTACTTTCTACTTTAAACGACGCATGTACCTAAAATACAATAACTAAATGGAAAACATTATGAATATGAGTGATGAATATAATCAAAAAAGATATGTAGATGATATTACCTCTCAAATGGATACATTCATCGATATTGTATAGGTCTTCCATGCTTAAGTTCATATGACAGATGAATAGGTAAATGCTCCATCGAGTCAAAAAACCCTGAAGGAAGTATCATTTCTAACTTGCACATTGTCAACATTATATTTTTCTCCATCTGTTCCACATAAATATACCTTATAACCGTTGAACATAGATCCTAAAAGAAATTTAAAAGTTCGGTTAAGGCGTCTATAATTTTTCTGGGTAACATCTCACGAAATACAATTGGCATCAACTTCTATATAAATACATGGCAATCATAACTTTTGAACTTAGTAATTTTCAGCTGTTTAACCTTACTACAATGACATATATTAGAAGCATATCCATCTGAGAGCTTTAACACATTTATCCATTTACAAATGTCTTCAACTTGTTGCTTGGTTAGACAGAATGGAGCTTTAAGTTTTGTGTTGTTAGGTCGGAGCCACAAATATGGCCATATGTTAAGTGCCTCCAGATCTTTCCGTGCATTGTCGTTTGTTTTACCACTCACATCTAGCACGGTGTAAAATAAGTTCACAAATACATTCTTCTCTGTATGCATCACATATATACAGTGGCAGATTGAAAGTGTCTCCCAGTATGGCAACTCGAAGAACATTGGTGAATGTTTCCAGTTATGAGCCTTGTCGTAACCTAGTGCTCTATATTTCCTGAGCTCCTTCCCTGACGGTGGAAATTTCAAATCATTTAGCCAACCCAAGATCCCATTGCCTAACAATCGACCGATGATCCCCTTTTTCTCTATTTTCCTATTAAACTGTGTAGACATCTTTCCGTAACTGTGATCAACAGGCAAGAATCTACAAACAATACCAAAGAAACTAATTTTTCGACCATATTTTAGATGTGTGCCTTGCATATCCCCCATACAAACTGGACATGACAACTTCCCGTGAGTCGACCACCCATTGATCATCCCAAGTGCTGAAAAATCAGTGATAGTCGAAAACAAGGCTGCTTTCATCAGAAAATTTTGTTTTATCTATTTGTCATAAGTTTGGAGCCCCGTCTCCAACAACATCTTAAGTTCATCGACTAACAGCCTAAGATACACGTTTATGTCCTTTGCAGGACTCTTATTCCCTGGTATAAGTAAAGTCAAGAACAGATACGGATCCCTCATACACATTAATGGTGGAAGATTGTAAGCTACCGTGATCACTGGCCAAACAGAGTAGGGCTGACAAAAATTATTAAATGGATAAAACCCATCTGTAGCCATGCCAAGCTCGACATTTCTACCTTTCTTAGCAAATTGAGGAAAATTGTCATCAAACTTCTTCCACTCATCTCCAACTACGGGGGTGAGACAACTGACCTGGCACGACGTCCCTTGTTTTATGCCAAGTCATATGCGCAGTAGTGTGGGTCGACATGAATAGACGTTGAAGTCTCGACACAAGAGGAAAGTACCTAAAGATCTTTTTAGGCACACACTTAGTTTTCTCCCCATATTTAGTTGTCTTGTAACGAGGCAGGTTACAAATGTTAGACCACACTTTATCTATGTCAGCCCCATAGTATAACATGCAATCCTGCTCACAAGCATCGATCTTTGTATACCCCAAATTCAACCCATTTACCATCTTTTTCACTTCATAATAATTTGAGGTTAGAATGTGACCATTTGGTAAGAACTCACTGATAAGAATAAGCTATTCATTGAAACCTCTCTCACTGCAGTCATGATCAATCTTGAAGTTAAAGAGCTTCATCACTGTAGATAGCCTGGTGTGCTTATCATTTTTATTGTACAATGGGACAACAGATTCAGATAGCATATTGTAAAAGGCTACTGTTGTGTCCTTTGGCTTTTGCTGACCAGTGATTGACGACTGCTCATTGGCACCCCAATCAATATTATTAGGGCCATAAGCATCAACCAACATCTCCACGGCATCATAACTATCATCGTACAGATCCCCGAGAATTGGTTGGACTACATTGTCACTCATTTTACTGAACTCAACTGACTCTCTGTGATGAATCCATACAGAATAGCCATTTACAAACCCACACGAATACAAATCATACTTAATGTTGTTGGCTTTCTTCCAAATCAGTTTTTTACATTTGAAACACGGGCATCTCATCTTTTAGTTCGAAGTATCAGCATGTTCATTGGCAAAATTCAAAAATTTGGAAACCTTGTAACGCACCAAAATCCCTACGTTCCTTAATTCTATCCATTCAAATCTGGATTTCATAATTATTAATCTTAAAATAAAATTATATTATCCTTAATTATTATTTATTTTATCCTTTAAAATTAGTATTTATCCTTTAAAACATAACTTTTATCCTTTAAAATCATTATTTGACCATAATGCGGTCCATAAATCTATTTATTTATTTTACATTCCTTACCTGCCTCAGGATCGTAATATTCATTTACCCTTCATTAGAACTTAGGTCAATCATTTATCAATTATGACCTGATCTATTATAATTTAAAACCATATAAAATTTTTGATTCAACATAACATCACCTATAAATGTACTTTCATCATTAAACTATATATACATAACTTTACCTGCTTAAGCCTGTTCCATCCTTGTTCCTATTTACATACATCTGTACCATACAGACGAGTTTATTACATATAAAACTTGACTATCAATAATATCTTTATTTTATCTTATTACAACATTTCTCAAAATAAATTACATTTACAGCTATCACTATGAATTTACAAACCACTCATTCATTCTTATCACCTTCAAAGTTTAACATTTATCTGCTTTACAGGAACATTACACAGATACACTTAACAAATTTCATTTATGCTTATCTATGCATTTAGCACTCTTTACCTTTAGCTTCCCCAGAACTTTCGGCCTTCTCGTACTTTACCTGAAAAGGTTAGTTCATAGCAAGAGTGAGCACAAAGGCTCAGCAAGTCAATCAGATAACACATTTCATGCCTATAATTTATATTTATGCGTCATGCATTCCTTACTTTACCATGCTATGCTTAAATGTCACATATTTCATTTAGTAGTTAAAGCACATAGTCGCACGTAGGGCACATTCCACATCTTTTACTATCATATAGTTCACATAGAATAATCATTACATTTTAGTCTGAAAAACTTGTCTGATCTGCATTTATTTACACTTAACCTTTAATGCCTCGTGTGGCCTTCCTATCCTTTCATAATCGTCTTGTCGGTCCGCTACTTCGAGCGTTATATGTAAACATTGCACTATATGCATTAATATAGGATCATAAACTTTCTATAACTTGTTAAACTTATCTCATAATTACACGATCATTCGTCTATAATCATTTCACATTTGATGTATTATACCTTATGTAGGTTAATAATACATCTTAACTCGTCACCGACATTTTTCATAACTCATATCATAATTTGACTAAGATTTAGACATGTTACATTATGCCATTTATCATTTTATTATACCTTGACACCCTTTATATTGGTCATTCTTTATCTATCTAGGGTTTACATAACATATCCTTATCATTTCACATCAAAACATAGCTTTTTGGAAGCTTAAAAAAAATTCAAGTGCAGAGCTACTGTGCCCTAGGGCCTTTAGACCTCGCTGGCCGAAAAATCTTCTCGACCATGAACAATACACTGCGCCCGGTGTAGTGTTCAAAACAAAACACAGCGCCCCAGCGCAGTCTTGTAGAACAGAAATCCTAATTTTTGTTGCTGGTTTGCTAATTTTTAATTCCTTCAATATACATCTAATTAAGTCAAAATTTGGAACAGTACTAGGTCTTACTACCTAGTATTTTACAAAACTTTTACTTGCCTCATTTAACTTTTGAAAATAAGTGAAACATTAGCCCGTAGGCAGACATTTAAACTCGTTTTTAACTTTAAAACCAAAATTTACCAACTTTGTGATTTTTGGCAATTTACATCAAAATTTCATTTTACACTCAATAAAGTTCATATACGTTATATATGACATGCCCAAACTTTTAAAACCATAAAACTTCGTATGACTCCAAGGTCATTCTATAATTTATTAAGGGTACCATGGTCATTAACCACCAATTCTAAACAATTTAATTTTCATTAAATCATAGCTTTCTCATTGTTTAACCAATTCAAGTCCATTTCAATCCAAATTCATTTCACGAGACTTGAGTTTTATTATAGCATCTAATACTCCATAACTTGCTTGTCGCACTTCAAAACGTTAATTTCATCAATTACATAACCATCAATTTATAATTATGCCCAATTACATATCAATAAAATATTAATTTACTTCGAAGCATTTCGGTTTCATAATCAATCAATTTTACTTTCCAATATCTCAATATAATCGAATTGCTCATTTTCTCCCTAAACCGCTTCCTCAAGAAGCCAACCTCGACTGGATTATTAGAATTCATTATCATTTAACTTTACTCACTTATAATATCGTAATTACGACTTTAACATCCATTCACATATTTACTTACACACATAATGCCAATTTGCACCTTGCTTGCATATTACATTCTTTATACACATTCTCGGGGTATTACATTCTATATCTACACATCGTATACATGATTATCTTATTTTAATTATTCAAGATCAATTTCTTAATAACTTCAAACATTCAACGATCCATAGCCTTAGTATTCCTTTAATCCCAATAAACAGATTAAGTTAAACAGTTCTTTCCTTCTGCGCATATTATCTTGCCTCAACTTACCATTCTCGTACCCTCACATTTCTAGTCCAATTCATTAAGCTCGTTGTAAACATTCATAACTAAAGCATCAATTCACATATGTTTTTTTCATTTTCTTTATGCTCTAACTTAACATTTCTTCTTTCTTTATCGGCTCAAATATACATCTTCACATATTCAATCTATTACCTGCTGACACAACATAGTGTCTTATCATAATTCATTTTAAATGACCCTATTGTGGGCATTACAATTAATCAATCATCTTAAATCCATTATATTCACACATAACAATAAAAATTCATATTCGTTTTGATTTTAAAATTTGTTATGCCACTTATACACTTTAATAAATAGTTGATCCTCATACATTCTATAGACCCTTATTTACATCAAAAGTCCTTCCATATCATTTCAACCACATAGGTCACTGCTATCACATTGATTAAATAATGATTAAATTTAATCGCATACTAATACATCATATACATCTAAACCAGGTTTTAATCCTTTAACCTTTACTTAATTAGTCATAATCTTCATTTAGAAATCCTGTAATAATCTGGGATGTCACATTCACCCCTCCTTCAAAAAATTTTGTCCTCGAAATTGCTGTGTACTCATATCTTGCTCATTTGCAACATACGCATCTCTTTGCATTCATTTCATCTCAACTAGGTTTTCAACTAACTTTTACATTCTCTCCTCTCTCTAGCCATCTTATCCCTTTCTATCAGTCATTCTAGAAGATTAGAATGTCTTTCAGGAATTTTCACAATTGTTCAATAATTGTGAAACAGTATGAATAAATAGGAATAGCTTTTCCATAAAACATAAAACTATTTCTTTACAAAACAAAACTTTTGCTTTTGCTGAGGGGTCACAAAGACCATGAACACGATAAAAGTATTAACAATAACGAAGACTGAGAATATCCATGGGTCATAAACACCAGCTATATGAGTTACGACGCAACTACGCCACTCTTCTTCCCTAGCCTATTGGTACGCTAGGTGATCAATCTATTGTACCCTTTTTCATTTTTAGGCTGAACCACGTTAACCAACCCACATATCATATCCCCTTTTTCAGGGTTGTTCGCCTCAGACTTTAAAAACATTTTCCTTTATCCATTTATGGATTCAAAATCATTTACTCATTTATTTAGCAAAATGGTTTAGCCGAAACAAATGGCATAGACTCACATCGTTAACTGTTCATTTATTTCAAACTTGAACTTTTCAAGAATGCTGTCATTAGCTCAAAACTTGAACCCAAGAAAAATCTTTTTAAAAAGGCTTCATAATACCGCTCTATCTTAGCAGTACGTTGAGAATTTGGTCATTCAAGACCTCTTAATACCGTGCCGACATAGAAGTGCGTTGAGAATTCCGTCATTTTATTATTACACACCATATTCAACAGCGTGACAATGATTTCATAAATATATTTTGAAGTTTTCAAATAACTTTGTCTAGTCGAATCAATTGGCATAGACCATGAATCATAGAATTTTAAAAATTCTTCGATACTTGAATAAAACATTTTCAATGCACCAATGTGCGAGAATAAGCACATTATAAAAACTTTGATGACCTAGTATAGCTAGAAGAGTGGATTGCCTACCCAATCCTAATCATAATTAATTCCCTTCCTTTAACGCATTATATTCTTCCTTAACATTTCTATTTCTTACCTATTTCTTAATCTTAGCCAAACGTTGAGAACTATTTCTCTCAACTTATGGCTCTCTTTTCTAACCCACCCATGTTCATCAAACTTGTCATGCATTTGGGCTCAGGAACTTACCACAATCATATGGTTTGAGGAGCTTGTCCTAGTCAAGCCAAAGTCGCTCATTCGCTGAGGGGCTCCACCACACGATCATGAGTCACGAAATTACTATACGCTTGGGTTTTCAAAACACGTAACTAACCTTACTCTTTCTCACTTAATCCTTCGCACTCCCTATGTATCAGGTACATGTAGAAGAAAAGGATTACCTTCTCAACATACATAACCGATATCGTGAAGCTGGATCTCCATTGATTATCATTATAGAAAGCTAAGTACGTACAAATCCCCACCCATACAAGGAAGTGTACAACTCAGTCACTACCATGAGTCCTCAATGAAAAATCCCACATACCTTAACATTTCTTTAACTTAACTTTTCCTTTACCTTTTCCTGATATGAATTTCATATATTCATATCTTACTATTCACGACTCATCAAGAGTCACTTTTATTCATATCTGACAATTTACAACTCATCAAGAGTCCCTTAATCTTATCTTACCATTTACGACTTATCAAGAGTCCCTTATCCTTGATTATTTTATGACCTTATAGCCTCTTACCATTCTCAATATCTTATCTTAAGATATCTTTTAACTTATCTCAATCTTGAATTCCCAAAATTCATTACTCAACTCCTCTAGAGTCCCTTTCTTTACTATTTCCTTCTTTCTGACAAAGGTCATAGCCTAAGGTACTCCTACCTAAGATCTATAACCTGTCTGCTCTTATACCACCCGTAACGCATCGAAATCCCTACGTTCCTTAATTATATCCATTCAATTCTTGATTTTATAATTATTAATCTTAAAATCAAATTATATTATGCTCAATCATCTTAACGGTGATTTCGTGTGTTAAAACGTAACTTTTATCCTTTAAAATCATTATTTGACCACAATGCGGTCCATAAATAAGTTTATTTATTTTACATTCCTTACTTGTCTCAAAATCGTAACGTTCACTTACCCTTCATTAGAACTTAGATCAATCATTTATCAATTGTGACCTGATCTATTACAATTTAAAATCATATATAATTTGTGATTCAACTTAACATCACCTGTGAATATACTTTTATCATTAAATTATACATACATAACTCTACTTCCTTAAGCGTATTCCATCCTTGTTCCTGTTTACATATATTTGTACCATACATACGAGTTTATTACATATAAAACTCGACTACCAATAATATCTTTATTTTATCTTATTACAACATTTCTCAAAACAAATTACATTTACAACTATCACTATGAATTTACAAACCACTCATTCATTCCTATCACCTTCAAGGTTTAACATTTATTTACTTTAAAGGAACATTACACATATACACTTAACAAATTTCCTTCATGCTTAACTATGCATTTAGCATTCTTTACATTTAGCTTAACCGAAACCTCTGGCCTTATCGTACTTTACCTAAAAAGGTTAGTTCATAGCAAAAGTGAGTACAAAGGCTCAATAAGTCAACCAGATAACACCTTTCATGCTTATAATTTATATTTATGTGTCATGCATTCCTTACTTTACCATGCTATGCTTAAATGTCACATATTTCATTTAGTAGTTAAATCATATAGTCGCACGTAGGGCACATTCCACATCTTTTACTATCATATAGTGCACATAGAACAATCATTACATTTTACTCTGAAAAACTTGTCGGATCTACATTTATTTACACTTATCGCGTGACCTTCCTATCCTTTCATAACCATCTTGTCGGTCTGCTACTTCGAGTGTTATATGTAAACATTGCACTATATACATTAATATAGGATTAAAAAATTTCTATAACTTGTCAAACTTATCTCATAATTATACGATCATTCATTTATAATCATTTCATATTTGATGTATTATACCTTATGTAGGTTAACAATACATCTTAACTCATTACCGACATTTTTCATAACTCATATCATGATTTGACTTAGCTTTAGGCATGTTATATTATGTCATTTATCATTTCATTATACCTTGACACCCTTTATATTGATCATTCTTCATCTATCTAGGGTTTACATAACCTATTCTTATCATTTCAGATCAAAACATAGCTTTTTGGAAGCTTAAAAATTTTTCCAAGTGCAGAGCAATTGCGCCTCGGTGCCTTCAGACCTCGCTGGCCGTGAAATCTTCTCGACCATGAACAGTAAACTACGCCCCGGTGCAATCCCGCAGGACAGAAATCGTAATTTTTGTTGCTGCTTTGCTGATTTTTAACTCCTTCAATATATATCCAATTAAGTCCAAATTTGGAACAGTACTATACATCATATATGACATGCCCAAACTTTTAAAACCATAAAACTTCGCACGAGGCGATATTTGTCCGTTAAAATCCATTTAGGGTTGAAACGATCGATTTCGATCGTTCGAATCGTCTTTTCATTCAAATTTCAATCTATTGATTTCCAAATCAACCTAAACACGTATGTTTACATAAAACTAGGTCATTTGACTTTATTTCACCTTTAGTTCTTCAAAATTGCCCAAAATACCCTTTGACGGCATTTTGTCAACTTTTAAATTTCAAACCTTAAACTCAACTTAAGTCTTTAAACTCCATACACCACATAAGCTACCACATACACATTTAACAACTTTGTGTATTCATATAACTTTTATACGCGCCTTTCAAAAACTTTACAGATTATGATTTGATTTCGTTGTAAATCATAGCCTAATATTGTAACTTCCTTTATAAAACATGATTTTCAACCTTCCATGCATCTTTGAAACTATCTAGCATAAAAATATGTATACTTGTTACATGTTCAACCTTATAAACTAGGTTTTCATCAAATCTAGCAACATATAACACATGATCATATCTTAAATTACGATTTCTAGCTTGAATTCATACATGAATAGTATACCAGCTTTGTTCTACAACATATTGGCTTGGGGTTTCATAATATACCATTCAAAGAGCATGTAGCTCACCTAAAACACATAATTAAGCCATGTATTTCCAAGATACATGCATGACTACCCTTGTTCTTGAACTTAAGCACAGAAAAGATGAATTTTAGAATTTGAATTCATTGTTCCCTCCTTGTAGGTCTCTTCTTTTCTTGCTATGAAGCTTGCTAGTACTAGACTCCCCACTTTGATGGCCTTATGATCCTTCTCTTGATCATCTTCTTGAGATTTCTTGTTGTTGGTTTGCAAAAATATGGCATACATATAATCAAATTATATAAACGCAACAGAAGCAAGAAAAATCAGATTTTAAAATTTTTGTACAAACCAATAACCCGGATCTTTCTTATGCGACTATTATTAATTGAGGAATGATAAAAGAATTTATACCTTTGTAGAACCAAGCTTCCACGGGTACAAGTTCATCTCCCTTTAATCCTTCACATTCTTCTTCAAATTCATCGATTAGATTCCACGGATCAATGTTAGCTACCCAAGTGTGAAGCCTCTAAAGGTGATCCACCAAGAGATCTATGAATTAAAGAAGTGAATTTTGATTTCTCCAAACCATAGGCGGCTAGCCCTAATTCTCTCTCTCTCTCTCTCTAACTCCTTAGATATAGAGAATTATGGAGTACTCTCACTATCCTTGTGAAAGAGTGTGTAACATTGATCTATGATAAGACTCCTCTTATTTATAGATCTAGTCAACCCTCCTAAACTATTTAGGATTAGGGTTTCAATTTAATTTCCAATTTAATTAAGAACTAAATTAATTAATTATAATTCCTAAACCATTTAGGAACTTAATTATTTAATAATGAGAGTACTTCTTATTAATTAATTACTAAACCATTTAGTAACTTAATTAATTATTATAATTACAATTCCTAAACTATTTAGGAACTTAATTATTTACAATAATACTACTACTTATTAATTAATTCCTAAACCATTTAGGAACTTAATAATAATAATACTAGTAATAATAATAATAATAAAACTCCTCTTATTAATTTATAATTAGTATTTCTAAAATACTAAACTATAAATATTAAGCTATTTAATTTATTCTATCATCATAGTATAAATTAAATATACTTAATTTATTATTACGATTATGTCATCCACTTCTAAAATAAATATTACTCTTTTGCGGTGTGACCCTTTAGGTTTAACATATTACACCGGTTGTATAATAAATAAATTAGAACAATTATATTTCATTTATTATTAATTAACTATTTAATTTAGAATAAATACTTATACCACAATAAAGGTAAGCCCCCTTAGCGATTAGTCGACATTCCAGATAATATAGATTTCAACATTTGATCGTAAAAGAACCTTTAAGCGAGTAGTTACCGTACAATTCAATCATTCTACCATATAATGTCCCAATCAAATATAAGACATGAAATTTATGTCAAGTCTTATTAATTTAATCATATGCATTTCAATTCACAAATACTCAACTCTAGTTAATGTAAATTGGAAACTCCTTTATAATTCCATTCAACCCTGGCCAGGGATTTCTGAGTTGTCACTTATTGAATCGCATAGGACATTCTCTCCCTTTACTAGAAGTGGTAGATCCTTTATTGATCATTCACCTATCTCCATGTGTACCTTATTATACCCAAGCATATCCTTTGATATACCAACAGGTCATACGGAATATGTCAAAGTATAACTTAGTACAAACAAGATACTATGATGATCTCAAGTCCAAAGATCACTTGTACGACTATCACATAAGGAACTCCTATTCACAGACAAGTAAAACTCCATTAAGTGTTCCTTGAGCGAGTTACGTTCAGTAAAATTATTCTCTAATAAGCACCTACATACTTGCTTTAGTGTCTCTACATAAATGATTATGAGATCAATGATCCTCTTCATAAGAGCAAGCATAATATGTACCAATCTATCCGGATCTACACATCCCATTTTTAGTGATCCAACGATTAGGAACAATTTTAGTTTTGAGCTATCTTGAATTTAGATCTCATTAGCATGATCTTCATCATGGTTCTAAAAGCATTGCTCGAAAACTATGGGTTTATCCATTTGATTAATTCAAGTAATTAATCATGAATAAAGAAATACCTTGATACTTTTATTAATAAATGAACAAGATTACAAAGTATATGCTTATCATATCAAATGTGATTGGCTTGAGGGCATACTACTTTCAATCTCCCACTTGCACTAAAGTCAATCGCCCTTTGGTAGCCCCATGCCATTCTTCTCTAAGCAGCGTACGAATTACTTAGTAAATGCTTTAGCTAGTGGATTTGTAATGTTGTTCTGAAAGTCTACCATCTTTATGGTATCGTCTCCTTTTTAATGATTTATCTAATCATATGAAAGTGCTGCAACACATGTTTGGATTTCAGATAAGACTTAGGTTCCTTAGCGAATTAAACTCCTTTAATGTTAGGAACCATTATAAGTTCTGTAATGAACTTGTTGAACCAAACAATCACCTTTACAGCTTCACTTATAGTTATTTACTATGTCTTTGTCACTAAATTAACAACTTTTTGCTGTTTGAAACTTTTCCAACTCACTACATTCCAACTCACTGCAACACCATTCACGGTAATCATATTACCTTAAACGGATATACTGTTATCTTGATTAGTCTGAACAAATGTTGTCCGATTTAGATATATGGAATTCACACGCAAGTATACGCGGTCAATCAAGTAATATAGTAAAAATAAGGTTGTCGATCCCACGAGGAACAATTACTAACAATTATGCTAACTATTAATTTTATATTAATTCAATTCTAATTAAACTTTAGCAAACTTGAATTATGGAATACTTAAAACTAAAATTGGATTTAAACTAAATAACTAACTAATGAGAATGATTAATCAGATAATAAAAGCACTTTAAGATTGCAATTTCCCCGTTGGAGCACAATAATGTCATTATCTTAATTCCAATTACTTAATCATATGGATTGTTAACTGAGATCACTTATCTATTCACTAATCTCCGTCGATAACTAATAAAAAGATCCACTCCAACTTATAATGCTATAATTCTATGCAAAATTCATTAAAGCGGACTCATTAAGATCAAACTCTCAATGTGTTACGTGTGGTCTCTAGGTATTCGCATCCTATATACTATCATGATACTCTTCCTAAGAAAAATAACAAAGTCACACGTTATTATACCCAGATCTATGTTAGGGTTTCGACACAGTGAAAGCAGCGGAATTTAAATTTTTTTTCGAAACCCTAAGACAGGATCCATGCGAAAACAGATTAATCAGAGGTTTAGATTATTTTACCGATTATCTGAGATGTTGAGAAGACGATGGAATTCTGGAACGGCTTCGAATCTTCAACGCAATCCAGTGACTACGTCTCTACGGTATCCACACGAACGCTCCGCGAATCGTCCCACGATCTGCAGCAAAAGGAACCGCGGTACTAGCCACCAAGATCAGGATTTCTAACCTATTTTTCTCTCTAGCCTCTTTCTGAAAGCGGCTAGGGTTTTAGTTTTTCCTTACGTAACTTTTAGACTACTGATATATCATATATATAGTAGTTAATAGGAATTAACTAAAACCTAAAATCAATAGAAAAATAAAATCCGAATTTATATATATTATATTTTAATTAAGTCTTACTTAATTAATATACATATATACAAATTATCCTATTAATTTAAATTCGTAATTTTTAAATACTATCAATCATATTGACATATTTAAAATACTTACAATTTAAATTAATTCCCTTTTAATTACGTTCTAAGTGTGTGACCCTATAGGTTATTATTATGTTGGCAATAATTTTAAAATCATATTATAAAATTATAAACAGTGAGCGGCATCTAGTAATGCATCACTGCTACCCAAATAATAATAAGATCGGTGATTCGATACAACCTTTTCGTGACCAATGTTTCAATGTAATTTAATCCTTTTAACCTTATATCCTAGATTAAACTCGAGGCATGGAATGTGTCATACTCTTCATAATTTAATCTGAGTTTTCTTGATCAATGAGTAGACTATATGAAACAAATCAATATTTGAGCATGGCCATTTCATAGTCCTACTCAATCAAGAGGCCTATGGATATCACCCCTAATATATAGGAGGGTTAAATTCCATCTAGATCACTCATATTCCTCACACGATTCATGATGTACCCAATAATCACCTTTATTGTCCACCCTATTAAAGGTGACATTTGATGATATCAAAGTACACAAATTCTCGTGTAATAATATAGTGACTTCAGGTCGAAGGATCATTACATCATTGTCACTATAAGAATTTCTTATGACACTTTGCATAATGCTCCATGTAGAATTCTCATGGTGGGTCAGTCCAGTACATTGTTCTCTAACATGTACCTATGCATTGACTCAAATATCTCATATATTTATGACCAATGAGATTTGGCCATCAGTCAATCCACATACTAGTCTCAATGCATCATTGTTGTCCCATTAACAATGATACTCGACTAGGGACATTTAAGAGCAATGATACTAATTATAATTATATAATCTCATGTTCAAGTCACATACTTAAAGCTATATAATTCGTATCATTATTCTAAGGGCTTTTATTATGTTAACATTTATATAACGCAGTAAATGAAATCATAATAAAATAATCTATTTATTCAATCAAATATAATATCAAAAATGTTAAGCAATTACATCAAATAATTAGCCTCTAGGGCATAAACTCTAACAATCTCCCACTTGCACTAGAGCCAATCACTCATGTATCTAATACCCATGGAACTAGTGTGACCTTCGTGCTTCTGCTGCGACAAAGCCTTGGTCAGTGGATCTGCAACATTATTATATGTTGGCACTCTGCATATATGTACATCTCCTCTATTAATGATTTCACGGATGAGATGGTACCGCCTAAGTATATGCTTGGATCGTTGGTGAGATCTGGGTTCCTTAGCCTGTGCAATGGCTCCATCATTATCACAGTATAACTCAACTGGATCAACAATGGTTGGAACAACACCAAGTTCAGTGACGAACTTTTTAATCCATACAGCCTCCTTGGCTGCACTAGAAGCAGCAATATACTCAGCCTCTGTTGTAGAATCGGCTACTGTCTCTTGCTTCGAACTTTTCCAGCTAACAGCTCCACCATTAACGCAAAACACAAAACCTGACTGAGACTTATAGTCATCACTGTCAGTCTGGAAACTAGCATCTGTGTAACCCTTTACTGCCAGTTTTTCTTCACCTCCATATACCAAGAATGAATCCTTAGTCCTTTTCAGGTACTTGAGGATATTCTTGACTGCTGTCCAGTGACCTTCACCTGGATTCGACTGGTATCTGCTCGTCATGCTCAAAGCATACGAAACATCCGGACGAGTACATATCATTGCGTACATGATAGATCCAATTGCCGAAGCATAAGGGATCTTTCTCATACGCTCCTCATCATCTTGTGATTTAGGACATTGGGCCTTAGAGATCTTTACACCATGAGTCATGGGTAAGTGTCCTCTTTTTGCCTCTTGCATGCTGAACCGTTTCAACACTTTATCAATATATGTACTTTGACTTAGGCCGAGCATTTTTCTCGATCTATCTCGATAGATCTTAATACCTAAAATGTAGGTTGCATCACCCAAATCTTTCATGGAGAAACATTTTCCTAACCATGTTTTTACAGCCTGTAAGGAAGGAATGTCATTCCCAATAATTAATATGTCGTCTACATATAATACCAGGAATACAATCTGACTCCCACTAACCTTCTTATATACACAAGGTTCATCTTCATTTTTTATAAAGCCAAACTCTTTGACTGCTTCATCAAATCGAAGATTCCAACTCCGAGAGGCTTGCTTCAATCCATAAATGGATCGCTGCAACTTACATACCTTTCTAGCATCCTTTGGAGTGACAAAACCCTCAGGTTGTGTCATGTACACATCCTCAAGGAGATTTCCATTAAGGAAAGCAGTTTTGACATCCATCTGCCAGATTTCGTAATCATAAAAGGCTGCAATAGCAAGTAAGATCCTGATGGATTTAACCATTGCCACTGGAGAGAAGGTTTCATCATAGTCAACTCCTTGAACTTGTTTGAAACCTTTTGCTACCAGTCGGCCTTTATAGGTTTGTACATTACCATCCATGTCAGTTTTCTTCTTGAAAACCCATTTGCACCCGATTGGTTTTACCCCTTCGGGTGGATCAACCAAAGTCCATACTTGGTTAGTATACATGGAGTCCATCTCAGATTTCATGGCTTCAAGCCATCTCTCAGAATCTGGTCCATTCATAGCTTCTTGGTAGGAAGCAGGCTCATCCTGATCTATGAGCATCACATCGCCGTTTTGAGTCACAAGAAATCCATAATATCTCTCAGGCTCTTGGCGTGTCCTACTAGATCTACGAATGGCTTGTGTAATTTGAGCAGGTTCACTTTCCACAATATCTTGTGGTTCCTGCTCATGTTCCAACTCAGGTTCAATGATATTTTGTGGTTCACGAATTTCTTCGAGTTCTACTTTCCTCCCACTGTTTCCTTTAGAGACAAATTCCCTTTCTAGAAAAATACCAGTTCGAGCAACAACCACTTTGTTCTCAGAAGGTTTGTAGAAATAATACCCTTTTGTTTCCTTAGGGTATCCCACAAAATTACATTTGTCAGATTTGGGTCCGAGCTTGTCAGAAGCCAGACGTTTTACAAACGCCTCGCAACCCCAAATCTTCATGAACGACATACTAGGACGTTTCCCAGTCCACATCTCATATGGTGTCTTTTGAACCGTCTTTGTAGGAACACGGTTAAGTGTGAATGCAGCTGTCTCTAGGGCATGACCCCAGAAGCTTATTGGAAGATATGCATGACTCATCATTGATCGTACCATGTCCAACAAGGTGCGATTTCTCCTCTCAGACACACCATTCCATTGTGGTGTTCCAGGTGGAGTGAGTTGTGATATAATACCACACTCCTTTAGAAGGTCATCAAAATCTTGGCTTAAGTATTCACCACCTCGATCGGATCGAAGGGCTTTTATGCTTTTGCCAAATTGGTTTTGAACTTCATTCTTGAATTCCTTGAACTTTTCTAAGGATTCGGATTTGTGTCTCATAAGATACACATATCCATATCTACTAAAGTCATCAGTAAATGTAATGAAGTAATAGAACCTACCTCTTGCTAATGAACTCATGGGTCCACATACATCACTATGTATAAGTCCCAATATATCACTAGCCCGTTCACTGTGACCAGTGAAAGGGGCTTTAGTCATCTTACCTAATAAACAAGATTCGCATTTCTCATATGATTCAAAATCAAATGAATCCAAAAACCCATCTTTATGGAGTTTGGATATGCGTTTCTCATTTATATGGCCTAAACGACAGTGCCAGAGATATGTCGGATTTGAATCATTTGATTTAAATCGTTTTGTATTTATGTTATAGATAGGCATCTCTAAAGCAAGAATATAAAGACCATTAAACAATTGTGCAACACCATAACATATTTCATTTAAGTAAAACGAACAACTGTTGTTCTTTATTAAAAACGAAAAACCTTTCTTGTCCAAACAAGAAACAGAAATAATGTTTTTGCTCATAGCAGGCACAAAATAACAATCCTCTAATTCTAATACTAGCCCAGTGGGCAAAGATAAATGATAAGTTCCTACGGCTAGTGCAGCAACTTTTGCTCCATTCCCAACTCGTAGGTCAACCTCTCCTTTCGCCAAAGTCCTACTCCTTCGGAGTTCCTGCACATTAACACAAATGTGAGAACCACATCCAGTATCTAATACTCATGATGTAGAAGTAGACAAATTGACTTCTATAACATATATACCTGAATCAGAAGTCGTACTTCCTTTCTTTTTCTTCAGTTCTTCCAGATATGCATGACAGTTCCTCTTCCAGTGTCCAGGTTTTCCACAAAAGTGACAATCACCTTCTTTAGCTACCCCACCTTTAGGTTTTAAAGCCTGTTTGTTTTTGAAATTGGGTTTGGCACCAGATTTAGATCCTATCTTCTTCTTGCCTTTCCCTTTTCCCTTAGCATTCCCCTTTTACACCATCATTATGGGATCGGGTCCTGCCTTTTTCATGTTGTTCTCGGCAGTTCTTAACATGCTCAACAACTCAGTAAGTGGTTTCGTAATTTCATTCATGAGATAATTCATGACAAATTGCGAGTAGCTGCTGTTCAAAGATTGCAAAACTAGATCAGTTTGGGCTTCCGCAGTAATCGAAAAACCCAACCTAGCAAGGTACTCAATATACCCAATCATTTTCAGAACATGTGGACCAACTGGATCACGTTCACCCATCTTGCAGTGATACAACGCCTTGCTTGTATCATACCTCTCCTGTCGAGCATGCCCTGCGAACAATTTCTTGAGATGCTCGATCATCTCATAAGCATCCATTAACTCATGTTGCTTCTGAAGCTCAGAGTTCATAGTTGCTAGCATGAGACAACTCACGTCTAGAGCATCATCTTGATGCTTCTTGTAAGCATTATGCTCTGCACGTGGTGCAGTGTTAGCTGGTGCTGCAGGAATGGGCCCATCAAGGACATAGAGCTTGCGCTCTTGTTTGAGGACAATCCTCAAGTTCCTATGCCAGTCTAGGAAATTAATTCCACTCAGCTTTTCCTTCTCAAGGACTGATCGTAGTGAAAGACTATTTGTGTTGTTGGTTGCCATTGATATCTACAATTTATAAGTGATATTATGTAATTGATAATTATGTAATTGATAATAGTACATTCCAAATATACTCCCACTATTTTAATCAAATTAATAGCCCTCACCATTAATTCGGAAAGCATTTTTTATTAAATCTTTCTAGTGAGCTAAGATCCATATTTCATTACGCCTTAAGTTAGCTTTGGCTAATCTCTTAAAACATAATTATTTAGGTAGACAACCATTTGTCAATTATATCATATATAACTCTTAGATAGTTTGGTGAACAACATTTGTTCTAGTCCATCTAATGGTACCTGCCAAACTCTATGCCTCTAAGTCCACAATCCTATTGAGATAACTTAGTTAAGTCGGGCCCAATGCTTTTAACATTTTGGATATCACAATTATCCTATCGCATCTTACCAAGATAAATGGGGTACTTTGCTTTGGCAAACCTACATTCATTGATCAAGGTCTTGATGAGTGTCATTCATTGGAAGGCATCTGATTTAGACTTAATAATTTTATGAGGGATTTTATTAATTAATTTAGATCTCACCAATTTTAATCTTATTAAGCATGCACGTTATTTATCATAGCATATCGTATACAAACATAAATAAAGTGCAAAAATTAAACGTGTCACAGTTATGGCCCAACCCTATGTCAATCCTTTCAAGCTAATGAAAAGATTGAAGGTCAGTCTATGGTGGTAAAAGGTCTTCAAAATAGTAGCTTCGTTGGACCTTCCTCGTTCACGTGTGTCTCCTCTCCATCGTCATCTTGTCTTCTTGATTACACTTGTACATTACATGTTATAAAGAAACCTCGAGTTACATTCGAGGGGATTTAGATGAGAAGAGAATATTACATCAGAATATAGAAAGGCACGACATGCAAGCCGTATTTCAAAAAACCAAAAACCACTAATCCTATGGGTCAAAAGAGCCATAACTGTGCACCATGCATATGACAATAAGCACATAACATAATTTATATCATTTAAAGAATATTATACAAAATATTTTGGGGTCACGACCATCGTGCGCTACGGCGGGGGGGTCCAAGGGGGGGACTCCCCCCCTGGCGGTGGTCTCGCTGAATTGTAAAATTCCTGAACTGCAGATTGTATACGAATCTCGGAACCAATTCCAAAATCATATATAATCTGCCATGCAAATTGTATATGAATCTCTGAAACAATTCCAGAATCATATACAATCTGTCATATTAAACAATATACCCAGAACAATACACCCAGAACATATCATATATGTCTCGGCTGATGAGGTGTGTGTGTGTTTGGCTCTCGGCTGGTTGGTTTTTGCGTGTTGGGTCTCGGCTGGTTGGTTTTTGTTGTGACCCAATGTCGACCGGTCCTTGGTTTTTTAAAAAAAAAAACTGAATTGTGCGTGCACGGCCGGGGCCGTGTTTTCCTTCTATTAATCTGGCTGGGGCCAGAATCGACCGAGGAGATCCGGCCGGGGCCGGGAATGGAAAGGCAATAAGCTGGCCGGGGCCGTCTATAGCTGCGAGGATCTGGCCGGGGCCGGGAATTACTAGGCTTAGAGCCGGCCGGGGCCGTCTTTGGTTGCGAGGAGCTGGCCGGGGCCACGCTTTTCTGAGCAAAAATCTGGCCGGGGCCGTGCATGGTTTTCTGGAAAATCTGATTTCTGCTTTTTTTTGCTGTGAGTTTTTGCAAATTATTTCACCAATACCTAGAACGAAACAAAAAAATTCCCAAGGATTAGGATGGTTTAACATGGCGTAATATATCCTAAGCTAAATAACTTTAAAATCCTAAATGAACTAAGTTGAACTAAAAGACGTCGAAATTAAAAAAAACGCATGAAATGACTAATTTAAAGTCGGGTTGCCTCCCGAGAAGCGCGTTTGTTTAATGTCGTTCGCTCGACATGTTGCTACTCAAGTGTGATAAACGGGGTCCAATAATTCCACGAGCTCGACGTCCTCCACTTGATATCCTTCGTAGAACGGTTTAAGCCGATGACCGTTCACTTTAAATATCCTTCCCGTCCGTGGGTCATTAATCTCTATCGCACCATGAGAGGAAATGTGAACAACCACAAAGGGCCCTTCCCACCGAGAACGCAGCTTTCCTGGAAATAGTTTCAAGCGGGAATTGTACAAAATGACCTTTTGACCAATTACAAACGTTTTTCGCACAATTTGCTTATCGTGAAACACCTTTGTCTTTTCCTTGTACAATCTTGAGTTTTCATAAGCCTCATGGCGTAATTCTTCTAACTCTTGTAATTGCAATTTCCTATGTTCGCCAGCTTCAGTCATGCTCCAATTGCATCGTTTAATAGCCCAAAACGCCTTGTGTTCTAGCTCGACGGGTAGATGACATGGCTTTCCAAAAATGATCCGATATGGTGACATTCCGATAGGAGTCTTGTAGGCAGTGCGATAGGCCCATAATGCATCTTCTAGTTTCAGACTCCAATCTTTGCGGTTAGGCTGCACTACTTTCTCCAAAACGGACTTGACCTCACGGTTTGAAACCTCTGCTTGGCCATTGCTCTGCGGATGGTAAGTCGTTGAAACTTTGTGCATGACATTGTATTTCTTGAACAGTGTTGTTAATGTCCTATTGCAAAAGTGTGTTCCTTTATCGCTGATGATAGCTCTAGGAGTTCCAAACCTGACAAATATGTTAGATTTGACAAAATCTGCAACAACTTTAGAATCGTCAGTCTTGGTAGCTTTAGCCTCCACCCATTTGGAAACATAGTCAACAACCAGAAGAATGTAAACATTACCATAAGAGACAGGAAATGGCCCCATGAAATCAATGCCCCAAACATCGAAAATTTCAATAACCAAAATGGGTGTTTGTGGCATTTGATTCCTACTGGATATGTTTCCAGTCTTTTGACAATTAGCACATCATTTACAAAATAGATAGGAGTCTTTAAAAATACTAGGCCAGAAGAAACCGCATTCTAAAATTTTTACGAGCTATTCGTTTTGGTCCAAAATGACCCCCACAAGCGTAAGAATGACAGAAAGTTAAAATGGATGAAAACTCAGAGTTAGGGACACATCTTCTAACTACCTGGTCAGCACAGAATTTCCATAAATAGGGGTCATCCCAGACATACCGTTTCACATCGCTCTTAAGCTTCTCTTTCTGCATTTTGGAGAACTCACTAGGAATATAAGCGCTGACTAAATAATTAACAATGTTGCGTACCAGGGTGCAGCCTTATCAACGGAGAATAGATGCTCATCTGGAAATGAGTCTTGCAGTGGAAGTGCTTCTTCATCTTTAAGCAACCTGCTCAAGTGATCTGCCACTAAATTGTCTGCTCCTTTCTTGTCCTTTATTTGCAAGTCAAATTCTTGGAGCAGCAGGATCCATTGTATGATCCTTGGTTTGGAATCCTTCTTTGTAAGCAGATACCTGAGAGCAGCATGGTCAGAGTAAACTATGACTTTAGTACCGAGAAGATAAGATCTAAATTTGTCTAAAGCAAAAACAACAGATAATAATTCTTTTTCTGTTGTGGAATAGTTAATCTGAGCAGCATTTAATGTCCGAGAAGCATAATAGATGGCATGTGCAGCTTTGTCAACTCGTTGACCCAAAACAGCCCCTACTGCATAGTTGCTGGCGTCACACATGATTTCGAAGGGTAAATTCCAATTCGGTGGTTGTATCACCGGTGTGGAGGTCAATAGGGTCTTTAATTTATCAAACGCCCCTTTGCACTCATCGTCAAACTGGAATTCTACCTCTTTTTGCAGCAACTTACACAACGGCATAACTATTTTGGAGAAGTCCTTGATAAATCTTCGATAAAAACCTGCATGACCAAGAAAAGAACGAATCTCCCGCATGCTTGCGGGGTAAGGTAAAGCAGCAACAATTTCTATCTTAGCTTTATCCACTTCTATTCCCTTAGCTGAAACTACATGACCTAAAACGATACCCTGTTCTACCATAAAATGACATTTTTCCCAATTTAGAACAAGATTCGTCTCTAAGCATCTATCCAACACACGAGTTAAATTATCTAAGCATGCATCTAACGAATCACCATGAATTGTGAAATCATCCATAAATACTTCAATGCAATGTTCAAGAAGATCAGAAAATATACTTATCATGCATCGTTGAAACGTACTGGGTGCATTACAAAGTCCGAAGAACATCCTACGGTATGCAAATGTACCGAATGGGCATGTGAAAGTGGTCTTTTCTTGATCTTCAGGTGCAATCACAATTTGGTTATAACCCGAAAAAATATCTAAAAAGCAATAATAAGTGTGACCTGCTAATCTTTCTAACATTTGGTCAATAAAAGGGAGAGGGAAATGATCTTTTCTAGTTACGGCATTCAACTTCCTATAATCAATACACACTCTCCATCCTGTTTGCAAACGAGTAGGCACTAACTCATTATTATCATTTTTAACGACAGTTATGCCAGCTTTCTTAGGGACTACTTGAACTGGACTGACCCATTGACTATCTGAAATAGGATAAATAATACCTGCATCGAGTAATTTCAGAACTTCTTTTTTCACAACTTCCATCATAGGTGGATTCAGTCTGCGTTGAGCATCTCGCTTTGGGGTGGCTCCTTCTTCCAAAAGAATGCGATGCATACACACAGCTGGGCTAATACCTTTGATATCTGCAATTGTCCAACCAAAGACTTGTACGTGGTCCCTTAAGACTCTAAGCAACTTTTCTTCTTGGACTTTGGTTAGATTATTTGCAATTATCACTGGCAGTGTTTCCTCTTGCCCTAGATATGCATATTTCAAATGGATTGGTAAAGGCTTTAATTCCAACCTCGGAGCCTGCACAACAGAAGGTAACAACCTTTCATGAGTCACCGGTAATTGAATAGACGAAACGGCATACTTATCTGAAATTTTCGGTAACGAGTGTAATGCGGCTATAGTATCCTTTAATTCCGCATGTTGTTCAATCTCGTCTTCCTCTTCCAGCTCCAAACTATTCGTGATAGCATCCTCCAAGGTTTCCATGTGTATGTGGGCGAAAGATTTCTGCACCAAGGAATTAAGAACATTAATAGAAAACACGGAATTGACATCACTATGGTACCTCATGGCCTCATAAATGTTGAATTGAATCTTTTCGCCGTCAAACTCCATGGTCAAGGTCCCATTGTGCACATCAATCATCGTTCTTGCTGTTTTCAAAAATGGCCTCCCTAGCAAGATATGGGAAGGATTTGGAGATGTATCGTCCTCCATGTCCACAATATAAAAATCTGCGGGAAATATTAGTTCATTCACCTGCACCAAGACATCCTCAATTACCCCTTCAGGGTATGTGTTAGTACGATCAGCTAATTGAATAATGACACCAGTGTTTTTCAAGGGACCTAGATGCAAAGAAGCATAAATAGATAGTGGCATAACATTAATTGATGCTCCTAGATCTAGCATAGCTCTCTCAAACCTGGTATTACCTATCTTGCAGGGAATGGTAAACATACCCGGATCTTTACATTTTGGAGGCATTTTTCTTTGCAGAACCGCAGATACATTCTCACCAACTGTTACCTTTTCATTGTCTTGTAATTTCCTTTTATTAGTGCATAATTCCTTCAAAAATTTTGCATACCTTGGAACTTGCTTGATTGCGTCTAGTAAAGGGATGTTCACCTCTACCTTTCTAAAGGTCTCCAGAATCTCTTTCTCTTGCTCGTCCTTCTTTGAAGTTCTAAGATTCCTAGGAGGAAAAGGTAAAGGGTTAGACTTAAGCTTAATAGGAGATTTAGGGATTACCTTTGAGATCTCTGCCTCCTCCTTAGCTTTATCTTCATCAAATTCAACCGTAGCCCTTGGTGTGTCCATTTGTTTTCCACTCCTTAAAGTAATCGCACTTGCGTTTTCCCTCGGATTGATCATCGTTTGAGAGGGCAACTTTCCAGAGCCTTGAGAATCCAATCATCCAACTGTGGTAGCTAATTGGCTCATTTGATTTTCTAAGCTATGAATGGAAGCCTTTGTATCTTGTTGGAACTGGTGGGTCTGATTCATGAACTGTTGGGTATGATTCATGAAGGTTTTAAACATATCTTCCAAAGACGCTTCAGATTTTGTAGGTGCTGCTTGTCGAGGTGGATACTGCTGTTGAGCTTGTTGAAACCCTTGTTGTCGATTTGGAAAAGCATTCGACATTGGTGGCCTGTTTCCTCCGTAGCTCAGATTAGGATGATCCCTCCATCCTGGATTGTAAGTATTAGAGTAAGGATCATATCTTCTCTGAGGTTGTCCTTGAAAATTTCCCGCTACATTGGCTTGTTCTATGGTGCCATCTTCTTGCAGTGTAGGACAAATATCTGTCGAATGATCTGATGACAAGCAGATTCCACAAGTTCTTGTAACTTGCCCGTTCCCCACAGAAAGTTGACGAACCATAGCAGCTAACTCCGAGAGTTGTTTTTCGATGTTGCTCGAGCCAACCTCATTCACCCTTTTCAGTGCATGGTCCATCCGAGTTCCGTATTGCTGTGAGTTAGCCGCCATATTAGCAATTAAATTCCGTGCGGCATCTGGAGTCTTATCAACCAATGCTCCTCCACTTGCAGCATCGATCATACTCCTATCCATCGGTAGCAATCCCTCGTAGAAGTACTGAATTTGGTGTTGATCGTCAATTTGACGTGGACAACACGAACACAGCTTCTTGAACCTTTCCCAATACTCGTGAAGAGTTTCGCCACTAAACTGTCTGATGGCACATATCTCCTTCCTTATGTTGGCAACCCGTGAAGGAGGGAAATACTTCTCCACGAATAGCCTCTTCATATCATCCCATGATTGGATCGAACCGGAGGGAAGATAGTACAACCAATCTTTTGCCAAATCTGCTAAGGAGAATGGAAAAGCCCTAAGCTTTATGTGTTCTTCCGATACCATGTGGCCTCATTGTGGAACAAACCACGTGGAATTCCTTCATATGCTTATACGGATCCTCACCTGTAAGACCACGAAAAGTAGGCAAAAGGTGAATTAAGCCAGATTTCAATTCAAAAGCAGCATCTAGAGCAGGATATTCTATGCATAATGGTTGTTGGCGTAAATTAGGAGTAGCCAACTCCCTCATAGTCCTATTATTTAGTGCAGCCATTTCTTCTTCTGAATCACTGGAAGAAGTCAGTAATGCGAGCGCAACGTTTAAGCCTGGTGATGTAGTAAAATCGTCTTCGAACTCCGAAGTTGTGTTTCGTGCTCGTCCTTCCTTATTCTTTTTGCAGTTTTCTCTATCTCTGGATCAAATTTTAAATCAGGAGAGTGAGAGGATCGAGTCATAAACTGAAAGAAAACAAAGAAAATTTATAAAAACAATCACTTCCCCGGCAACGGCGCCAAAATTTGAAAGCTATCGTTATCACTCCAAAATTATTCCTTAATTTCACTCTATCAATATAAAATTGGTATAATAGCAAGCAAGAGTCGAACCCACGGGAAGTGTATTTTATGATTTATCTGAATGTTTCTAACAGTAAATAACAAGTAATAAATAAAGAGGGGATTTTTGTAACTATGATTCTACTAGAAAATAAGAAGTATAAATTAAGATTATCCAATGATCTGCAAACTTCAGTTCTTCAGTTCAGTATCATCTTTTCATAAATATGACATAATCAAGTTAATTAATATCTTTCCTTCAATGAAATTAATAACCCTAGGTCACCACGGTCCGCGCTACCCGAAATTCCCCTTAGGTTTTGAATCTAATATGACGATCGCCCCCACTAGACCCTAATTATCATACAACCTAGAACTATCAGTTGAGATTTAATATGACAATAGCATTAAGAATTAGGGAATTAGGTCATTCCAAGCAATAATCGTACAATCGCAGACTATTTAACCTGTCTTCTTGATATCATAGCAATATTCAAAAGCTTGACCACAATCAAATACCACTATTCGCTACTTATGATCAGATATAACGTCGTTTGCTTAATATTATACCTTAATCTAGCATATGATAATAATCAAATCAATTCAATGGGCCCTTATCAAATTAATCAAACCAATTATCAGTAAGCAATTCTAATAGATCATCACGAATAAATCCCACAAACGAAGGAAGAAATACTAATACCTCAATTAATTCATAGATAATAAATAAGATTCAACATCCCTTAGAACTGAAAATAGAAAACTTAGCCTGACATAGTCAAAAACGCCAATCAATCTTCAATGGAAATCTTTCTCTCTCAGTTCCCTTAAAATCATCTTAATCCTCACTATTTATATCTCTAATAACTCTCCTAACAACTCCTAACTCGTAGCAACATCATAATCCTTCTTTTGCTCAACTTCTGGAAACGCACGGACACTTGAAATCAAATCCGCCGACCACGGCCCCGGCCACGGATTCCCTTGTAAAAGCCGGCCCCGGCCGCGGTTACTGTTCACAAATTACAAAATTGCCATTAAGCTCCGCTGTTACCGTTTTGACCCTCCAAAGCTATTTTCTGCAATATAAACATAAAGACAAGTAAAATGCAAATAAAAATACTCAATGATAGCAATTAATTAATCCCAAGAACATCGATTCGTAAGTATAAACTACACTCATCAAAGCTAAAGGATTACATTGGTAGAAGCAACAAGAAGAAGTGACATGTTAAGGTTTGTGTAAGCGAGAATTGATGGCTATGATTGGTAGCTAGGATGGGAGTTGTTGGAAAGTTAATAGTTGTAGAGATTTGACTATGGTTATGTAGTATGTTAACCCTAGGTTAAAGGAATAGCTAAGGTTTAATCCACTACAAGAAAAACAGTCAATTCCAACAGAATATTCCATCAGATATAGTGATATTATGTCGACAATAATATAAATTCGACAAAAATTTTAGTCGGTGATTCAGTCGAAAATAATCACGTCGAGATTATTTCCGTTGGTAAATCGATCGAAATTCATTAGCAACGGCGGATCTTTTTTTTGTTTGGAATTTCGTCGATATTAGATTATTTATGACTGAATATTTTCCATCAAAAATAAATATTGCGTTGACCATACCCCTTCTTTTTGCGACGAGAATTCCGTCAAAATAATTTAAATTCGTCGAAAATAACTTTCTAATTCCGACGGACGTTCCGTCGAAAATAAGTACTTTCCCCCATTTTTTATTTTTAAATGCTATTTTAATTTTGACAGAATTTTTGTCGAAAATATACTATTCCGTCAAAAATAAGTGCATTTTTTTTATATATACTTTTTTTTTTAGTACCTGGTTTTTAAAACCACATTTTTGTACTTACAAACATGTTTTATCCCAACAACACTACAGTAATCCATTTCTTTATGTCCACACACTACATAAGAACACATTTGAATTATAATAAATATAAATTATGACACATTATAAAATAAATCATCGTTTAAAAGTACAATACTTTACAAAACCCAACAAAATTATGATGAATTACAATTAATTAAGCTAAATTAAAGTAAATACAACTAAATTATAATCTACAAAACTAAATGAAACTATTACTACCAAGAATCATTTGTCGGGGATCGACGGTTCTACTGTGCTATATGAAAATTATCGTCCTCACCCTTCTGCTCGCGATCGGCATCGCCAGCATGCTCGGAATCGCCACCCTATTAATATAATTATAAATATCAGTATTAGTCCGTACTTGAGACAAAAAATCATAGCTAAATAATAATTAAAGAACATGTAGAATATACGACAACTTAAATTGAATAAAATACTTGTGTAGTCGGGCCCTGACTCAGCAACAGGCCAAAAGCCTTCAACAGTAGGGTACTCACCATCCAAATCACCTCATCTCGTATTGCGGTGAACTGCTTTGGAGATATGCCCGTACTCTCGATGATGGCCCCTGCTACAACACCCTAAGCAAACTGGTGAAGATGAGCACTGGTAGGTAGGCTCTGACTACAGAATATTGAATATATACGAAACGTCTCTAACACTGCCGCCATAACCGGCTGGAACAATGCGTCGTCCAAGCCAGCGCCCGTATGAGATTCTCCAACAGGGGCTCTCGAACGCTGGCTAGAACCTGCAAAATTAAATATAACATCAAAAAAATCCAAAATTCATTATAAATTTTGAATTAACGAAGAATATACTAAAATAAATACCTCTAGTCAGTGTATAGGACGGTACCCTCAACAGTCCCAACACTTGATACATGCTCGTAATGCTATTAAGGAGATCCTGAGATGCAACCCAAAAAGCCATCTCCTCATCCCTAGATAAGCTAATGTCGGACGGAGGGATGGTGGAATCTCCCTAGCAGCCTGCAACTCAGCTACACGCTGATCCCGAAGGCTCTGAAATCGGTCCTGCAATTTATTATATATATGGTACTTTATTGAATCATTTTATTAAGTACGTGATATTAATAATTACATAAATTTATAAAAACTTTTACCTGTATAGCTAAAGTTTTCTGTGACATAGTACAATCCTTTAGCGTGTAGGCTCTATCCCAGAACTCAACTATGGTGGGAGGTCGTCCCAACTCACTAGTCATAACCTAACAAATAAAATTTTAATTTATCCTTTATTTAGTATATACTTTTATGACAACATTAAAGTAAACAACTAAATATATACATACCAACTTCACTTCCTTCAATGACTGTGAACCCGTAGTATGTACTATTCGGAGCTGGCTACGATTTTTGTTTTTTCTTCTTTTATTCTGATTTCTTTTTTAAGTTGCCAACATCCCAGTGAATACACATGACCTCTCATACTGCATCTGAGATAATATCGAGCTGATGGTCTTGAATACTAGTCCCGGGATGGTTTACAACTACCCGGGTAGCCCTATATCTCATCTCGTACAACCAGTCAGCGTAGTTCTTTGCGACATGTGCAATAATAACACTGTCGTCGGTTGTTTGAGAGATGCCCTCCTCATATTTAAAATAAATCCAACAAAAAAAACTAACTTATTAGAAAAAATAAAATGAATGTTTAACTAGTATTTACGTATACAATTTAAATTATTTAAACTAACTTACGTGAAAGTCACGTAACACGGTATCCATGAAGAAGGCATCATATTGCTCGTACTACATAAATCGCATGCAGCCAATGGAGAGGTGTGTCAGATAAATGACGTGTAAAGTGGCCTTAGCCACATGATCCATAATACCATAATACAGATCAAACAACGCAAAGTTATGTTTATTGTTTTACAATATAAATTAATTTAATTTAACATAATGTTATTTTAAACTTACTGTGCAGAGTCAACATCTACGCGGACTATCTATGCAATAGCTAGTGTACGACCAAATAACCCAAGGTTCGTCCCTCGGGGATGTCAACGAGCAGTATTTGTAAGTATATTTCAAATATTAAAGTAAATAAATCAATTCAGAACATAACATAATTAAGAAAACCTACTAGATGACGAGATGACCCGCCCTAAGAGGTGTCAGAGGATCCTGCACGACCATCACTGCGACGACCGCCACCACTATGCCTAGCCATAAATATACTACTGAAATACAAAAAAAAAGGCAATTAATATTCAGTTAATTAATTTAATTAAATAAATATACTTCTTAAGTTTAGATTTAATACGTCGTCAAACCCATCAGAATCATTTTTATTATCATCCTCGAATTCTAACACGACTTCTTCGTTATCAGTTTCGTCATCTTTATTATCTTGTATAAAGACATATTCATTGCTAACCACGTCTTCCTCGACTTCCTCATTATCGGGTACATCAGTGACATCTACCAACACATCAACATTATTTAGCAGTACCAGGCTGGATTTGCTAACATCATCTTGCAATGGCTCATCTATCCTAGACATATTAGTACCATCAAATGGTCGAGTCTTTGTTGTGACAACTTTATACCAGGGGCTTTTACAATTTACGACATTAGATGTGTAGTACACTTAAGTCGTTTGACTGGTTAACACGAATACGTCAGCAGACTGTGATTTTGACTTTATATTTACTGTAAAGATTCTATTATGATCAACTTTAGCACCCTTCTCAGTATCAAACGAGCGACATTTAAATGTAACCCAACACAATAATGCCAGAATTTACTGATGTCGGTTTATTTATGTCATCAACCTTAAATCTATACACATTGAAGATGTAGTCGGGAAATGAACTAATCAATTTGTAATGTCCTTCGATGACATCTTTAAAATGCTCATAATCGCTATCTTCTTCAACCCTTCTCTTAAATCACTGTTGAAAATTTGCAGTTGTGAATGATTCCAATTGTGCTGCATTTAAGCCCGGGTTTAAAGTACATACTTCATCTTCAAATGAACTGAAACATTGATAACACGATTTAATTGTAGTCTAGACTTTTAAATATTAAAATTTTAAAAATATTAGCTACATACATTATGTATGACGATACTTCGGGCATATTTAGAAGCACATGTGTAGATATAATTTTCAAATCTTTTTCGCTTAAGTACATCATCATCTCATGACCAAATGGTTTAGCCGGATAGAAAAATACAGCTAACTCATTAACACGTGATTGAACTCTAACAACCTCATTTCGATTGTGTTTCGTTGAGACAACATCCTCAAAATATAATGAGTAGAAGTTGACAAGCTCTTCCTCCATGTACCGTTCAGCAATAGAGCCCTCTACACGAGCTTTATTTTTTACTTTCTACTTTAAACGACGCATGTACCTAAAATACAATAACTAAATGGAAAACATTATGAATATGAGTGATGAATATAATCAAAAAAGATATGTAGATGATATTACCTCTCAAATGGATACATTCATCGATATTGTATAGGTCTTCCATGCTTAAGTTCATATGACAGATGAATAGGTAAATGCTCCATCGAGTCAAAAAACCCTGAAGGAAGTATCATTTCTAACTTGCACATTGTCAACATTATATTTTTCTCCATCTGTTCCACATCAATATACCTTATAACCGTTGAACATAGATCCTAAAAGAAATTTAAAAGTTCGGTTAAGGCGTCTATAATTTTTCTGGGTAACATCTCACGAAATACAATTGGCATCAACTTCTATATAAATACATGGCAATCATAACTTTTGAACTTAGTAATTTTCAGCTGTTTAACCTTACTACAATGACATATATTAGAAGCATATCCATCTGAGAGCTTTAACACATTTATCCATTTACAAATGTCTTCAACTTGTTGCTTGGTTAGACAGAATGGAGCTTTAGGTTTTGTGTTGTTAGGTCGGAGCCACAAATATGGCCATATGTTAAGTGCCTCCAGATCTTTCCGTGCATTGTCGTTTGTTTTACCACTCACATCTAGCACGGTGTAAAATAAGTTCACAAATACATTCTTCTCTGTATGCATCACATATATACAGTGGCAGATTGAAAGTGTCTCCCAGTATGGCAACTCGAAGAACATTGGTGAATGTTTCCAGTTATGAGCCTTGTCGTAACCTAGTGCTCTATATTTCCTGAGCTCCTTCCCTGACGGTGGAAATTTCAAATCATTTAGCCAACCCAAGATCCCATTGCCTAACAATCGACCGATGATCCCCTTTTTCTCTATTTTCCTATTAAACTGTGTAGACATCTTTCCGTAACTGTGATCAACAGGCAAGAATCTACAAACAATACCAAAGAAACTAATTTTTCGACCATATTTTAGATGTGTGCCTTGCATATCCCCCATACAAACTGGACATGACAACTTCCCGTGAGTCGACCACCCATTGATCATCCCAAGTGCTGAAAAATCAGTGATAGTCGAAAACAAGGCTGCTTTCATCAGAAAATTTTGTTTTATCTATTTGTCATAAGTTTGGAGCCCCGTCTCCAACAACATCTTAAGTTCATCGACTAACAGCCTAAGATACACGTTTATGTCCTTTGCAGGACTCTTATTCCCTGGTATAAGTAAAGTCAAGAACAGATACGGATCCCTCATACACATTAATGGTGGAAGATTGTAAGCTACCGTGATCACTGGCCAAACAGAGTAGGGCTGACAAAAATTATTAAATGGATAAAACCCATCTGTAGCCATGCCAAGCTCGACATTTCTACCTTTCTTAGCAAATTGAGGAAAATTGTCATCAAACTTCTTCCACTCATCTCCAACTACGGGGGTGAGACAACTGACCTGGCACGACGTCCCTTGTTTTATGCCAAGTCATATGCGCAGTAGTGTGGGTCGACATGAATAGACGTTGAAGTCTCGACACAAGAGGAAAGTACCTAAAGATCTTTTTAGGCACACACTTAGTTTTCTCCCCATATTTAGTTGTCTTGTAACGAGGCAGGTTACAAATGTTAGACCACACTTTATCTATGTCAGCCCCATAGTATAACATGCAATCCTGCTCACAAGCATCGATCTTTGTATACCCCAAATTCAACCCATTTACCATCTTTTTCACTTCATAATAATTTGAGGTTAGAATGTGACCATTTGGTAAGAACTCACTGATAAGAATAAGCTATTCATTGAAACCTCTCTCACTGCAGTCATGATCAATCTTGAAGTTAAAGAGCTTCATCACTGTAGATAGCCTGGTGTGCTTATCATTTTTATTGTACAATGGGACAACAGATTCAGATAGCATATTGTAAAAGGCTACTGTTGTGTCCTTTGGCTTTTGCTGACCAGTGATTGACGACTGCTCATTGGCACCCCAATCAATATTATTAGGGCCATAAGCATCAACCAACATCTCCACGGCATCATAACTATCATCGTACAGATCCCCGAGAATTGGTTGGACTACATTGTCACTCATTTTACTGAACTCAACTGACTCTCTGTGATGAATCCATACAGAATAGCCATTTACAAACCCACACGAATACAAATCATACTTAATGTTGTTGGCTTTCTTCCAAATCAGTTTTTTACATTTGAAACACGGGCATCTCATCTTTTAGTTCGAAGTATCAGCATGTTCATTGGCAAAATTCAAAAATTTGGAAACCTTGTAACGCACCAAAATCCCTACGTTCCTTAATTCTATCCATTCAAATCTGGATTTCATAATTATTAATCTTAAAATAAAATTATATTATCCTTAATTATTATTTATTTTATCCTTTAAAATTAGTATTTATCCTTTAAAACATAACTTTTATCCTTTAAAATCATTATTTGACCATAATGCGGTCCATAAATCTATTTATTTATTTTACATTCCTTACCTGCCTCAGGATCGTAATATTCATTTACCCTTCATTAGAACTTAGGTCAATCATTTATCAATTATGACCTGATCTATTATAATTTAAAACCATATAAAATTTTTGATTCAACATAACATCACCTATAAATGTACTTTCATCATTAAACTATATATACATAACTTTACCTGCTTAAGCCTGTTCCATCCTTGTTCCTATTTACATACATCTGTACCATACAGACGAGTTTATTACATATAAAACTTGACTATCAATAATATCTTTATTTTATCTTATTACAACATTTCTCAAAATAAATTACATTTACAGCTATCACTATGAATTTACAAACCACTCATTCATTCTTATCACCTTCAAAGTTTAACATTTATCTGCTTTACAGGAACATTACACAGATACACTTAACAAATTTCATTTATGCTTATCTATGCATTTAGCACTCTTTACCTTTAGCTTCCCCAGAACTTTCGGCCTTCTCGTACTTTACCTGAAAAGGTTAGTTCATAGCAAGAGTGAGCACAAAGGCTCAGCAAGTCAATCAGATAACACATTTCATGCCTATAATTTATATTTATGCGTCATGCATTCCTTACTTTACCATGCTATGCTTAAATGTCACATATTTCATTTAGTAGTTAAATCACATAGTCGCACGTAGGGCACATTCCACATCTTTTACTATCATATAGTTCACATAGAATAATCATTACATTTTAGTCTGAAAAACTTGTCTGATCTGCATTTATTTACACTTAACCTTTAATGCCTCGTGTGGCCTTCCTATCCTTTCATAATCGTCTTGTCGGTCCGCTACTTCGAGCGTTATATGTAAACATTGCACTATATGCATTAATATAGGATCATAAACTTTCTATAACTTGTTAAACTTATCTCATAATTACACGATCATTCGTCTATAATCATTTCACATTTGATGTATTATACCTTATGTAGGTTAATAATACATCTTAACTCGTCACCGACATTTTTCATAACTCATATCATAATTTGACTAAGATTTAGACATGTTACATTATGCCATTTATCATTTTATTATACCTTGACACCCTTTATATTGGTCATTCTTTATCTATCTAGGGTTTACATAACATATCCTTATCATTTCACATCAAAACATAGCTTTTTGGAAGCTTAAAAAAAATTCAAGTGCAGAGCTACTGTGCCCTAGGGCCTTTAGACCTCGCTGGCCGAAAAATCTTCTCGACCATGAACAATACACTGCGCCCGGTGTAGTGTTCAAAACAAAACACAGCGCCCCAGCGCAGTCTTGTAGAACAGAAATCCTAATTTTTGTTGCTGGTTTGCTAATTTTTAACTCCTTCAATATACATCTAATTAAGTCAAAATTTGGAACAGTACTAGGTCTTACTACCTAGTATTTTACAAAACTTTTACTTGCCTCATTTAACTTTTGAAAATAAGTGAAACATTAGCCCGTAGGCAGACATTTAAACTCGTTTTTAACTTTAAAACCAAAATTTACCAACTTTGTGATTTTTGGCAATTTACATCAAAATTTCATTTTACACTCAATAAAGTTCATATACGTTATATATGACATGCCCAAACTTTTAAAACCATAAAACTTCGTATGACTCCAAGGTCATTCTATAATTTATTAAGGGTACCATGGTCATTAACCACCAATTCTAAACAATTTAATTTTCATTAAATCATAGCTTTCTCATTGTTTAACCAATTCAAGTCCATTTCAATCCAAATTCATTTCACGAGACTTGAGTTTTATTATAGCATCTAATACTCCATAACTTGCTTGTCGCACTTCAAAACGTTAATTTCATCAATTACATAACCATCAATTTATAATTATGCCCAATTACATATCAATAAAATATTAATTTACTTCGAAGCATTTCGGTTTCATAATCAATCAATTTTACTTTCCAATATCTCAATATAATCGAATTGCTCATTTTCTCCCTAAACCGCTTCCTCAAGAAGCCAACCTCGACTGGATTATTAGAATTCATTATCATTTAACTTTACTCACTTATAATATCGTAATTACGACTTTAACATCCATTCACATATTTACTTACACACATAATGCCAATTTGCACCTTGCTTGCATATTACATTCTTTATACACATTCTCGGGGTATTACATTCTATATCTACACATCGTATACATGATTATCTTATTTTAATTATTCAAGATCAATTTCTTAATAACTTCAAACATTCAACGATCCATAGCCTTATTATTCCTTTAATCCCAATAAACAGATTAAGTTAAACAGTTCTTTCCTTCTGCGCATATTATCTTGCCTCAACTTACCATTCTCGTACCCTCACATTTCTAGTCCAATTCATTAAGCTCGTTGTAAACATTCATAACTAAAGCATCAATTCACATATGTTTTTTTCATTTTCTTTATGCTCTAACTTAACATTTCTTCTTTCTTTATCGGCTCAAATATACATCTTCACATATTCAATCTATTACCTGCTGACACAACATAGTGTCTTATCATAATTCATTTTAGATGACCCTATTGTGGGCATTACAATTAATCAATCATCTTAAATCCATTATATTCACACATAACAATAAAAATTCATATTCGTTTTGATTTTAAAATTTGTTATGCCACTTATACACTTTAATAAATAGTTGATCCTCATACATTCTATAGACCCTTATTTACATCAAAAGTCCTTCCATATCATTTCAACCACATAGGTCACTGCTATCACATTGATTAAATAATGATTAAATTTAATCGCATACTAATACATCATATACATCTAAACCAGGTTTTAATCCTTTAACCTTTACTTAATTAGTCATAATCTTCATTTAGAAATCCTGTAATAATCTGGGATGTCACATTCACCCCTCCTTCAAAAAATTTTGTCCTCGAAATTGCTGTGTACTCATATCTTGCTCATTTGCAACATACGCATCTCTTTGCATTCATTTCATCTCAACTAGGTTTTCAACTAACTTTTACATTCTCTCCTCTCTCTAGCCATCTTATCCCTTTCTATCAGTCATTCTAGAAGATTAGAATGTCTTTCAGGAATTTTCACAATTGTTCAATAATTGTGAAACAGTATGAATAAATAGGAATAGCTTTTCCATAAAACATAAAACTATTTCTTTACAAAACAAAACTTTTGCTTTTGCTGAGGGGTCACAAAGACCATGAACACGATAAAAGTATTAACAATAACGAAGACTGAGAATATCCATGGGTCATAAACACCAGCTATATGAGTTACGACGCAACTACGCCACTCTTCTTCCCTAGCCTATTGGTACGCTAGGTGATCAATCTATTGTACCCTTTTTCATTTTTAGGCTGAACCACGTTAACCAACCCACATATCATATCCCCTTTTTCAGGGTTGTTCGCCTCAGACTTTAAAAACATTTTCCTTTATCCATTTATGGATTCAAAATCATTTACTCATTTATTTAGCAAAATGGTTTAGCCGAAACAAATGGCATAGACTCACATCGTTAACTGTTCATTTATTTCAAACTTGAACTTTTCAAGAATGCTGTCATTAGCTCAAAACTTGAACCCAAGAAAAATCTTTTTAAAAAGGCTTCATAATACCGCTCTATCTTAGCAGTACGTTGAGAATTTGGTCATTCAAGACCTCTTAATACCGTGCTGACATAGAAGTGCGTTGAGAATTCCGTCATTTTATTATTACACACCATATTCAACAGCGTGACAATGATTTCATAAATATATTTTGAAGTTTTCAAATAACTTTGTCTAGTCGAATCAATTGGCATAGACCATGAATCATAGAATTTTAAAAATTCTTCGATACTTGAATAAAACATTTTCAATGCACCAATGTGCGAGAATAAGCACATTATAAAAACTTTGATGACCTAGTATAGCTAGAAGAGTGGATTGCCTACCCAATCCTAATCATAATTAATTCCCTTCCTTTAACGCATTATATTCTTCCTTAACATTTCTATTTCTTACCTATTTCTTAATCTTAGCCAAACGTTGAGAACTATTTCTCTCAACTTATGGCTCTCTTTTCTAACCCACCCATGTTCATCAAACTTGTCATGCATTTGGGCTCAGGAACTTACCACAATCATATGGTTTGAGGAGCTTGTCCTAGTCAAGCCAAAGTCGCTCATTCGCTGAGGGGCTCCACCACACGATCATGAGTCACGAAATTACTATACGCTTGGGTTTTCAAAACACGTAACTAACCTTACTCTTTCTCACTTAATCCTTCGCACTCCCTATGTATCAGGTACATGTAGAAGAAAAGGATTACCTTCTCAACATACATAACCGATATCGTGAAGCTGGATCTCCATTGATTATCATTATAGAAAGCTAAGTACGTACAAATCCCCACCCATACAAGGAAGTGTACAACTCAGTCACTACCATGAGTCCTCAATGAAAAATCCCACATACCTTAACATTTCTTTAACTTAACTTTTCCTTTACCTTTTCCTGATATGAATTTCATATATTCATATCTTACTATTCACGACTCATCAAGAGTCACTTTTATTCATATCTGACAATTTACAACTCATCAAGAGTCCCTTAATCTTATCTTACCATTTACGACTTATCAAGAGTCCCTTATCCTTGATTATTTTATGACCTTATAGCCTCTTACCATTCTCAATATCTTATCTTAAGATATCTTTTAACTTATCTCAATCTTGAATTCCCAAAATTCATTACTCAACTCCTCTAGAGTCCCTTTCTTTACTATTTCCTTCTTTCTGACAAAGGTCATAGCCTAAGGTACTCCTACCTAAGATCTATAACCTGTCTGCTCTTATACCACCCGTAACGCATCGAAATCCCTACGTTCCTTAATTATATCCATTCAATTCTTGATTTTATAATTATTAATCTTAAAATCAAATTATATTATGCTCAATCATCTTAACGGTGATTTCGTGTGTTAAAACGTAACTTTTATCCTTTAAAATCATTATTTGACCACAATGCGGTCCATAAATAAGTTTATTTATTTTACATTCCTTACTTGTCTCAAAATCGTAACGTTCACTTACCCTTCATTAGAACTTAGATCAATCATTTATCAATTGTGACCTGATCTATTACAATTTAAAATCATATATAATTTGTGATTCAACTTAACATCACCTGTGAATATACTTTTATCATTAAATTATACATACATAACTCTACTTCCTTAAGCGTATTCCATCCTTGTTCCTGTTTACATATATTTGTACCATACATACGAGTTTATTACATATAAAACTCGACTACCAATAATATCTTTATTTTATCTTATTACAACATTTCTCAAAACAAATTACATTTACAACTATCACTATGAATTTACAAACCACTCATTCATTCCTATCACCTTCAAGGTTTAACATTTATTTACTTTAAAGGAACATTACACATATACACTTAACAAATTTCCTTCATGCTTAACTATGCATTTAGCATTCTTTACATTTAGCTTAACCGAAACCTCTGGCCTTATCGTACTTTACCTAAAAAGGTTAGTTCATAGCAAAAGTGAGTACAAAGGCTCAATAAGTCAACCAGATAACACCTTTCATGCTTATAATTTATATTTATGTGTCATGCATTCCTTACTTTACCATGCTATGCTTAAATGTCACATATTTCATTTAGTAGTTAAATCATATAGTCGCACGTAGGGCACATTCCACATCTTTTACTATCATATAGTGCACATAGAACAATCATTACATTTTACTCTGAAAAACTTGTCGGATCTACATTTATTTACACTTATCGCGTGACCTTCCTATCCTTTCATAACCATCTTGTCGGTCTGCTACTTCGAGTGTTATATGTAAACATTGCACTATATACATTAATATAGGATTAAAAAATTTCTATAACTTGTCAAACTTATCTCATAATTATACGATCATTCATTTATAATCATTTCATATTTGATGTATTATACCTTATGTAGGTTAACAATACATCTTAACTCATTACCGACATTTTTCATAACTCATATCATGATTTGACTTAGCTTTAGGCATGTTATATTATGTCATTTATCATTTCATTATACCTTGACACCCTTTATATTGATCATTCTTCATCTATCTAGGGTTTACATAACCTATTCTTATCATTTCAGATCAAAACATAGCTTTTTGGAAGCTTAAAAATTTTTCCAAGTGCAGAGCAATTGCGCCTCGGTGCCTTCAGACCTCGCTGGCCGTGAAATCTTCTCGACCATGAACAGTAAACTACGCCCCGGTGCAATCCCGCAGGACAGAAATCGTAATTTTTGTTGCTGCTTTGCTGATTTTTAACTCCTTCAATATATATCCAATTAAGTCCAAATTTGGAACAGTACTATACATCATATATGACATGCCCAAACTTTTAAAACCATAAAACTTCGCACGAGGCGATATTTGTCCGTTAAAATCCATTTAGGGTTGAAACGATCGATTTCGATCGTTCGAATCGTCTTTTCATTCAAATTTCAATCTATTGATTTCCAAATCAACCTAAACACGTATGTTTACATAAAACTAGGTCATTTGACTTTATTTCACCTTTAGTTCTTCAAAATTGCCCAAAATACCCTTTGACGGCATTTTGTCAACTTTTAAATTTCAAACCTTAAACTCAACTTAAGTCTTTAAACTCCATACACCACATAAGCTACCACATACACATTTAACAACTTTGTGTATTCATATAACTTTTATACGCGCCTTTCAAAAACTTTACAGATTATGATTTGATTTCGTTGTAAATCATAGCCTAATATTGTAACTTCCTTTATAAAACATGATTTTCAACCTTCCATGCATCTTTGAAACTATCTAGCATAAAAATATGTATACTTGTTACATGTTCAACCTTATAAACTAGGTTTTCATCAAATCTAGCAACATATAACACATGATCATATCTTAAATTACGATTTCTAGCTTGAATTCATACATGAATAGTATACCAGCTTTGTTCTACAACATATTGGCTTGGGGTTTCATAATATACCATTCAAAGAGCATGTAGCTCACCTAAAACACATAATTAAGCCATGTATTTCCAAGATACATGCATGACTACCCTTGTTCTTGAACTTAAGCACAGAAAAGATGAATTTTAGAATTTGAATTCATTGTTCCCTCCTTGTAGGTCTCTTCTTTTCTTGCTATGAAGCTTGCTAGTACTAGACTCCCCACTTTGATGGCCTTATGATCCTTCTCTTGATCATCTTCTTGAGATTTCTTGTTGTTGGTTTGCAAAAATATGGCATACATATAATCAAATTATATAAACGCAACAGAAGCAAGAAAAATCAGATTTTAAAATTTTTGTACAAACCAATAACCCGGATCTTTCTTATGCGACTATTATTAATTGAGGAATGATAAAAGAATTTATACCTTTGTAGAACCAAGCTTCCACGGGTACAAGTTCATCTCCCTTTAATCCTTCACATTCTTCTTCAAATTCATCGATTAGATTCCACGGATCAATGTTAGCTACCCAAGTGTGAAGCCTCTAAAGGTGATCCACCAAGAGATCTATGAATTAAAGAAGTGAATTTTGATTTCTCCAAACCATAGGCGGCTAGCCCTAATTCTCTCTCTCTCTCTCTCTAACTCCTTAGATATAGAGAATTATGGAGTACTCTCACTATCCTTGTGAAAGAGTGTGTAACATTGATCTATGATAAGACTCCTCTTATTTATAGATCTAGTCAACCCTCCTAAACTATTTAGGATTAGGGTTTCAATTTAATTTCCAATTTAATTAAGAACTAAATTAATTAATTATAATTCCTAAACCATTTAGGAACTTAATTATTTAATAATGAGAGTACTTCTTATTAATTAATTACTAAACCATTTAGTAACTTAATTAATTATTATAATTACAATTCTTAAACTATTTAGGAACTTAATTATTTACAATAATACTACTACTTATTAATTAATTCCTAAACCATTTAGGAACTTAATAATAATAATACTAGTAATAATAATAATAATAAAACTCCTCTTATTAATTTATAATTAGTATTTCTAAAATACTAAACTATAAATATTAAGCTATTTAATTTATTCTATCATCATAGTATAAATTAAATATACTTAATTTATTATTACGATTATGTCATCCACTTCTAAAATAAATATTACTCTTTTGCGGTGTGACCCTTTAGGTTTAACATATTACACCGGTTGTATAATAAATAAATTAGAACAATTATATTTCATTTATTATTAATTAACTATTTAATTTAGAATAAATACTTATACCACAATAAAGGTAAGCCCCCTTAGCGATTAGTCGACATTCCAGATAATATAGATTTCAACATTTGATCGTAAAAGAACCTTTAAGCGAATAGTTACCGTACAATTCAATCATTCTACCATATAATGTCCCAATCAAATATAAGACATGAAATTTATGTCAAGTCTTATTAATTTAATCATATGCATTTCAATTCACAAATACTCAACTCTAGTTAATGTAAATTGGAAACTCCTTTATAATTCCATTCAACCCTGGCCAGGGATTTCTGAGTTGTCACTTATTGAATCGCATAGGACATTCTCTCCCTTTACTAGAAGTGGTAGATCCTTTATTGATCATTCACCTATCTCCATGTGTACCTTATTATACCCAAGCATATCCTTTGATATACCAACAGGTCATACGGAATATGTCAAAGTATAACTTAGTACAAACAAGATACTATGATGATCTCAAGTCCAAAGATCACTTGTACGACTATCACATAAGGAACTCCTATTCACAGACAAGTAAAACTCCATTAAGTGTTCCTTGAGCGAGTTACGTTCAGTAAAATTATTCTCTAATAAGCACCTACATACTTGCTTTAGTGTCTCTACATAAATGATTATGAGATCAATGATCCTCTTCATAAGAGCAAGCATAATATGTACCAATCTATCCGGATCTACACATCCCATTTTTAGTGATCCAACGATTAGGAACAATTTTAGTTTTGAGCTATCTTGAATTTAGATCTCATTAGCATGATCTTCATCATGGTTCTAAAAGCATTGCTCGAAAACTATGGGTTTATCCATTTGATTAATTCAAGTAATTAATCATGAATAAAGAAATACCTTGATACTTTTATTAATAAATGAACAAGATTACAAAGTATATGCTTATCATATCAAATGTGATTGGCTTGAGGGCATACTACTTTCAATCTCCCACTTGCACTAAAGTCAATCGCCCTTTGGTAGCCCCATGCCATTCTTCTCTAAGCAGCGTACGAATTACTTAGTAAATGCTTTAGCTAGTGGATTTGTAATGTTGTTCTGACAGTCTACCATCTTTATGGTATCGTCTCCTTTTTAATGATTTATCTAATCATATGAAAGTGCTGCAACACATGTTTGGATTTCAGATAAGACTTAGGTTCCTTAGCGAATTAAACTCCTTTAATGTTAGGAACCATTATAAGTTCTGTAATGAACTTGTTGAACCAAACAATCACCTTTACAGCTTCACTTATAGTTATTTACTATGTCTTTGTCACTAAATTAGCAACTTTTTGCTGTTTGAAACTTTTCCAACTCACTACATTCCAACTCACTGCAACACCATTCACGGTAATCATATTACCTTAAACGGATATACTGTTATCTTGATTAGTCTGAACAAATGTTGTCCGATTTAGATATATGGAATTCACACGCAAGTATACGCGGTCAATCAAGTAATATAGTAAAAATAAGGTTGTCGATCCCACGAGGAACAATTACTAACAATTATGCTAACTATTAATTTTATATTAATTCAATTCTAATTAAACTTTAGCAAACTTGAATTATGGAATACTTAAAACTAAAATTGGATTTAAACTAAATAACTAACTAATGAGAATGATTAATCAGATAATAAAAGCACTTTAAGATTGCAATTTCCCCGTTGGAGCACAATAATGTCATTATCTTAATTCCAATTACTTAATCATATGGATTGTTAACTGAGATCACTTATCTATTCACTAATCTCCGTCGATAACTAATAAAAAGATCCACTCCAACTTATAATGCTATAATTCTATGCAAAATTCATTAAAGCGGACTCATTAAGATCAAACTCTCAATGTGTTACGTGTGGTCTCTAGGTATTCGCATCCTATATACTATCATGATACTCTTCCTAAGAAAAATAACAAAGTCACACGTTATTATACCCAGATCTATGTTAGGGTTTCGACACAGTGAAAGCAGCGGAATTTAAAATTTTTTTCGAAACCCTAAGACAGGATCCATGCGAAAACAGATTAATCAGAGGTTTAGATTATTTTACCGATTATCTGAGATGTTGAGAAGACAATGGAATTCTGGAACGGCTTCGAATCTTCAACGCAATCCAGTGACTACGTCTCTACGGTATCCACACGAACGCTCCGCGAATCGTCCCACGATCTGCAGCAAAAGGAACCGCGGTACTAGCCACCAAGATCAGGATTTCTAACCTATTTTTCTCTCTAGCCTCTTTCTGAAAGCGGCTAGGGTTTTAGTTTTTCCTTACGTAACTTTTAGACTACTGATATATCATATATATAGTAGTTAATAGGAATTAACTAAAACCTAAAATCAATAGAAAAATAAAATCCGAATTTATATATATTATATTTTAATTAAGTCTTACTTAATTAATATACATATATACAAATTATCCTATTAATTTAAATTCGTAATTTTTAAATACTATCAATCATATTGACATATTTAAAATACTTACAATTTAAATTAATTCCCTTTTAATTACGTTCTAAGTGTGTGACCCTATAGGTTATTATTATGTTGGCAATAATTTTAAAATCATATTATAAAATTATAAACAGTGAGCGGCATCTAGTAATGCATCACTGCTACCCAAATAATAATAAGATCGGTGATTCGATACAACCTTTTCGTGACCAATGTTTCAATGTAATTTAATCCTTTTAACCTTATATCCTAGATTAAACTCGAGGCATGGAATGTGTCATACTCTTCATAATTTAATCTGAGTTTTCTTGATCAATGAGTAGACTATATGAAACAAATCAATATTTGAGCATGGCCATTTCATAGTCCTACTCAATCAAGAGGCCTATGGATATCACCCCTAATATATAGGAGGGTTAAATTCCATCTAGATCACTCATATTCCTCACACGATTCATGATGTACCCAATAATCACCTTTATTGTCCACCCTATTAAAGGTGACATTTGATGATATCAAAGTACACAAATTCTCGTGTAATAATATAGTGACTTCAGGTCGAAGGATCATTACATCATTGTCACTATAAGAATTTCTTATGACACTTTGCATAATGCTCCATGTAGAATTCTCATGGTGGGTCAGTCCAGTACATTGTTCTCTAACATGTACCTATGCATTGACTCAAATATCTCATATATTTATGACCAATGAGATTTGGCCATCAGTCAATCCACATACTAGTCTCAATGCATCATTGTTGTCCCATTAACAATGATACTCGACTAGGGACATTTAAGAGCAATGATACTAATTATAATTATATAATCTCATGTTCAAGTCACATACTTAAAGCTATATAATTCGTATCATTATTCTAAGGGCTTTTATTATGTTAACATTTATATAACGCAGTAAATGAAATCATAATAAAATAATCTATTTATTCAATCAAATATAATATCAAAAATGTTAAGCAATTACATCAAATAATTAGCCTCTAGGGCATAAACTCTAACAATCTATTCCTAGATTTCCTTCATCAATTCCATCTAAGAAATCAAATAACTGTTGATCAGACAATTATAAATTATTGCAAGATATAACAACCAATCCACAAATTGATCAAATAATTGAAACTAAGATAATTTAATTAAAGTTCAACCAACGGTTCCATTGCAATCCTAAAGAAGAATTTAGTTACACATCGTCATGAAAACCAAAATCAAATTAATATTAAAATTCATCAAAACTCAGAAGATAAAAGAAAAGGAATTTGAGAAAACTCTATTGAAGTCTCTCTCGCTTCTTCTCCTTCACTGCTGCATTTTCCTTCCGAAAATCCTTGAATCCTCTAACTCCAAAACGTCTCCCCTCCTAATCCTTCCTATCCTTTCTTAATTACATCCTTCATAGCTAACTGGAGTCCTAGAATCTCACTTTAATTCAACTGCAACACTTAGCTTCCAACACAGATTCGAACTGCTTCACGCGGTTTTGGACAACTGGAATTACCGACCTGCGCCCCGGCGCCATCTTCAAGCCTTGTCACTGCGCCCCGGCGCCAAGCACTGTTCAAAATTACCAAATTGCCACTGTCGACTTGTTTTTCCCATTTTGACCTTTCGAAGCCGTTTTCTGCAAATTAAACATAAAAACCAATAAAATAGAACTAAAAGTACTTAAGGAAAGCAAGTAATTAAGCCTAAAAATACCTAAATCGTAGGTATAACACCCATTCATCAAATACCCCCAAACTCAAAACTTTGCGTGTCCTCAAGCAAAAATACTACTAATAAAATAAAAACTACACTACATGAATGCAATGCAACGGAACTAATGTCTCGAGCACAAATCAGCATAAACCATGAATATCAAGCCTCAAAGATCTTAAATAATAACTTAGCTAAACTTCAACTTCTCGTTTTAGTCTAAAATCTAACATATCACCAATTTCATTTAACCTTCAACCCTTTTCATGTGTGTGTGAATTCAACATATCAAACCAGTCATTATTCTAATACAACTTATGAATCTCAGCGCTCAAAACAGATAATCACTCATATAACACTTTATTACCCCTCTATACACTTGTTTTTACATTTTTCTATTCATCCTTTTTATTTACGAGTGCGTCTTACGCTCCATCTCGTATATGACTAACTTAGCATGTGCAATACCCATTTTCCTTAGGCTTTTCAAAATTACCCACGTAGCGAACTTTCCACCAGTGACTCCCAAACCAAATGGCTTTAGGGCACTAAATGTAGAGACACTCCTAAGGGCTTACTTGTTCGAGTAATAGAGGCCACGAAAACGGATTAACTAAGTGTTGCTCATATCTGTCCATTCTTGCTTTCATTTTTTTCTTCATTTATTTCATTTCTATAAGACAGACATCGAAGCAAATGATCATTTTTTTATTTCATATAAAAAAAAAATTTGTTCCAACAAGTGATAGAGGTTATCTAAATCTTTATCGAGCACCTAAATCTACAAAGTTTGAATCAAAACTCAACTAACTTAATACATTGAATACGTGCAATTAAGAACCAAGGGTATCAAGCTCAACGAAATCAGTAGAATATGAAAGACTTCGACTTTAACGATCTCAATCCATCTTGCTAAGATTATTAAATAAAGACTCACAATTTCATCATTGGCTATCCTTAAATTTCATACATTAATTCAATGCTCAAGTATTTCTACATGCAATAATAAATGATCCTATATGCAAATATTTTTGTGATTTTTAATTTTAAATTTATTTATTTTTTTAACTAAAACATAACCTATATGCCATAAACTACAAAAAACTAATCAAAATCAACAACTATAAAAAAAAATGAATATGCAGAAATGATGCAGAAATGCCACCGTACCCCCAAACTTGCAAGAAACAATGTCCTCATTGTAAAATAGGTAAAAACAGTAAACAAAAATAAGAACAAGAAAACTCCCCAAGTAAATCAAGCATCATGGTCGGGGTGGTCTTCCTCGTCCTCCGAGTCTGAGTCATGCGGTGGGTATTCTGGTAACATCGGCGGACCTGGAATCGAGAAGGCCGGGGCATTCGGATTCAATTGGGATAACATTGCAGCCAAAGCGGACGTGCACGTATAAGTGTACGCGTGCATAGCATCCTGACATTCCGCTAGGCGCTCATGCTGCCGAAACAACTCTTCAAACTGAATATATGTCTGCCTCTGTAGTCGTCTGACGGCGCGATTAGGAACTGGTTCAGCTACCTCATCATCGGGGCTATCAGAAACAGCAGCACCGTGAGGTGGCGAGTGAGGAGCCAAAATGAATCCTAAACCGCGCGGGTGAGATTCTCCCCCTTCCCAAACTTTGTAACGCGCGATCAGGCTATGATCGAGGAGAGTCGTGGGTGGCTGCACTGGCTCAGCGGCTCCCCACTTGACACCGGATTACTGGCATAATGCGGTAATTAACGACGGGTGAGGCAATCCTCCAGATGTCGCACCTTTCAACTGCTTCTTAATCGAGGCGACAATTACACTCCCCACGTCAATAGATAATCCCGTGATAATAGCATAAAGAAGAACCGCCCGATCCCTTGTCACGTCGCTCACATGCGTACACGGCATCAATTTGGCACACAAGAAGGCGTACCAAATCTTGCCATATCTACTCAACGCATTGACGGAAATGTAGAAATCTTGCCCGTGTACTTGTTGGTTTTCCATTCCATGCCCGGTCGACAAAGTTCACGAACAATTCGTGCATAATCGGGAGGCCCCATTGTAGAATACTGACACACATTCGGAGCCCGCAAATTATAGTATCCATTAATCCGTTCTCGGCTGAACGACACCACCTGGCCCCGAACCAACACTTCACACTCAGGTGTGTCAAGTGCATTAGCATAAAACTCCTTGACCACGGCCGTTACCGCCGCATTCGGGTGTTCTGTAAACACCTGCCAACCACGTCCAACTAACATGCTGCGCATTTTCCCGTCCTCTAAGATATCCAGACGCAATCCTCTCTCTGCAATCAACGCCCGTCCGGCTAATAAATTGTTAAACTTATCTTCGGCCTCTACACTAACAAATATCTTACGATTAAAGGGCCTAGGTGGAGCATATATGTTGAATCCGGACAGGATAAGTCAAGTTTTGAACTGTGATTGTACTAGATAGATGTTACGATAGAAATTATTAAATGGCTTAACTATGGATTATGAAATCAAGAATAAATTGTATGGATATGAACAATACTAAATTGTGAATGTTGAGCTGTATGACACTAGTAAGAGAAAAGAAAAAGGTTAAGGTTGCGATCCAGGGACTAGAATCCAGAATGTAAGGATTTTAAATATCCAAATGTTTTAATACAATGATCAAGTTGAGAAAAAGAAAAATTTATTTCGAAAATTTGGTAACCGATGATATTGAAATTAAATAAGGGATCAATTTAGGTGATGAAAGATTTATTAACGGACCGAAATTTGGACGTAATGAAAATAATGTTTATTAAATATAAGATTTAAGGGAATAAAGTGGGTCAAATTTCGGGGTCGTTATATGATCCAAATTGAACTTAATCTTAGTCGACAAAAGTGCGCTGATTTTGTTAGTCGATCTATAATTACCCAGATAATGTCGTATCCATTCTGTGTTGTTGGCAGTTTCATATTCGACCACCAAAAATGCTGACATAGATCTTGATACATCTTCATACTACCCGAATGTATCGAGTAACTCGTACTATGAGCCTCTTGCAATATCCCCCCCCCCCCTAATTCAGGCACTAGCAATACTCAAACCCAATTTTCAAACCTTAGCAATCCTTTGCTATCCATTTTAAACTTGACCTCTTCTCCATCGGTCATTCTTTTTCTTATTCTAACACATTCTTCATCTTTATCTTGAGCCTCTTTCACTTTATCTAATAAGGTTAGACTCTCTTCCATCCCTGTTGGCTCCTTTGGATTTTTCATCTCCAACTCCATTTGAGTCATTCCTTTTACCAGTTCTTCCTGGTCCGTCAATACAAACAATTTATCTCTAATCTTTATGCGTAGAGCACCAGCTACTATGTTGGCTTCACCGAGATGATATAGAATTTCACAATCGTAATCATTGATCATTTCCAACCACCTCCTTTGTCTCATGTTCAACTCCTTTTGCATGAAGATATACTTCATACTTTTATGGTCTGTGAATATCTCACACTTTTTTTTCATATAAATAATACCTCCAAATTATAAGGGCAAACACTACCGCTGCCAACTCTAAGTCTTGAGTAGGGTATCCTTTCTCATAATCCTTTAATTGTCTTGATGCATACACAATGACCTTATTGTTTTACATAAGCACAAAGCCTAATTGTTGGTTTACAAAAATATGGCACACATATAATCAAATTATATAAGCGCAACGGAAGGAAGCAAAATTAGATTTTAAAATTTTTGTACAAACCAATAACCAGAATCTTTCTTATGCGACTATTATTAATTGAGAAATGATAAAAAATTTATACCTTTGTAATACCAAGCTTCCACGGGTACAAGCTCAACTCCCTTTAATCTTTCGCGTTCTTCTTGAAATTCATTGATTAAATTCCACGAATCAATGTTAGCTCCCCAAGTGTGAAGCCTCTAGACGTGATCCACCAAGAGATCTATTAATTAAAGAAGTGACTTTTGGTTTCTCCAAACCATGGGTGGCTAGCCCTAATTCTCTTTCTCTCTAACTCCTTAGATATAAAGAATTATGAAGTACTCTATCTATTCTTGTGAAAGAGTGTGTAACCATAATCTATGATAAGATTCTTCTTATTTATAGATATAGTCAACCGTCCTAAACTATTTAGGATCAGGGTTTTAATTCCCGATTCGTTTAGGAAATAAATTAATCAATTACAATTTCTAAATCATTTAGGAACTTAATTATTTAATAATGAGAGTACTTCTTATTGATTAGTTACTAAACCATTAAGAAATTTAATTAATTATTATAATTACAATTACTAAATCATTTAGGAACTTAATTATTTACAATAATACTACTACTTATTAATTAATTCCTAAACCATTTAGGAACTAAATAATAATAATAGTAATAATAATAAGACTCGTTTTATTAATTTATAATTAGTATTTCTAAAATACTAAAGTATAAATATTAGCCTCAAAAGGAGCAATCCTATCACTCTCGTATTTAAAGCAATGCGTACAATGCACATAAGCCTTCATTTAAGAAAACATGCTAGTTGTTTCGTTATTTCCTCTAAATTTGCAAACAAGTAGGTGATTTATAGCCATATTACTTCGTTCAACTTTGGTTAGCCTCAAAAGGAGCAATCATATCACTCTCGTATTTAAAGCAATGCGTGCAACGCACAGAAGTCTTCATTTAAGGAAACATGCTAGTTGTTTCGTTATATCTTCTAAATTTGTAAACAAATATGTGATTTAGAGTCATATTACTTCGTTCTAGTTTGGTTAGTCTCAAAAGGAGCACTCCTATCACTCTCGTATTTAAAGCAATGCGTACAATGCACGCAAGTCTTCATTTAAGGAAACATGCAAGTTGTTTCGTTATTTCCTCTAAATTTGCAAACAAGTAGGTGATTTAGAGTCATATTACTTCGTTCTACTTTTGTTAGCCTCAAAAGAAGCAATCTTATCTGTGACGACCCCGAATCCGGGTCCTTCGAACCTCGAATCCAGTTCAACAATAGTACTATATTTTCTTATTGTTCATGAATAACAACAATATTATAATTGCTAAATAATCATTTCTTTATAATTTTACAACATCTCTTTCATTCCAGAATCGCAATCTTTATACAATTCTAGTATGTCTCAATATCATACATGATACAACATTCTATTACAATCTATTTGAGTATTTAACACTCACATAACATACCAACTAAGTCTTATACTACACCATCAATTACCTGTCCAATTCGGACTGATATCCACAACAGACATTTAGATCTTCAGTGAAAGTAATATATTTTCCTGTTCCTTGATCTTTATCGAAAATTTCGAATAACTTGCACTATTTTAAAATGTTGGTTTAAGCAAGAGTGAGCACGACGGCTCAACAAGTTTAACAGTTACACATAACACATTACATGTTTCACATAATATACATGATTTGCATCTTATTCTTACATCAGGCTTTTCATATTAATAATACTTCATATCTCTTATGCATCACATACAATAATCAACTAGCACTTAGCAAATCATGCTTCATTTTTGTACATAGTTTTCATGTAATCATAGCACATGTTGCTCATCTACCACAAACATCATCAATATATCTTCATATTATCAATTTAAATCACATTATAGCATATTAATGCACATAGGAGCAACTTTTGGGAAAAAAAACTTGTCTGATTCGCTTCTACCATTTACGCGTATTTGCGTCTTTCGTTCAACCTACAATTTATATATAAAATTGACATAATCATTAGTTACAATGACTATTAATTAGTCTTAACTTTAAATTATTAACTCTTTAGTTGTTCGACAAATGAACATTTATGTTCCAAATAAAAACCCTAGCCCAAACCTAGTTGGACATATCGGGTAAACTTAACCAACTTACACCTTCACAAATAAGTTGTCTAATAGCCCAAACCTAGTATGACCCACTTTTAATAAGTTGTCTAAATTAGTCACAAATATACTATTTATATTAGTTTAATTTAATTAAACATTCTTCTTTTACATAACTTAATGATTCAGATATTTAATAATGTACCAAATACTTCAAAATATAATCTACCTTTGATAATATACACCTATATTCAAATACTATTAACCATTTAATAATATTATAATCTCTTACTAATATTATTAATCAATTAATAATATTTTAATCATTTATTAATATTATTAAACATTTAATAATATTTTAATCTCTTACTAATATTATTAATCATTTAATAATATTTTAATTATTTATTAATATTATTAACTATTTAATAATATTTTAATCACTTATTAATATTATTAACCATTGAATAATATTTTAATCACATATTAATATTATTAACCATTTAATAATATTTTACTCACATATTAATATTATTAACCATTTAATAATATTTTAATCACTTATTAATATTATTAATCATTTAATAATATTTTAATCACTTATTAATATTATTAACTATTTAATAATATTTTAACCATTTATTAATATTATTAACCATTTAATAATATTTTAATCACTTATTAATATTATTAACCATTTAATAATATTTTAATCATTTACTAATGTCATTAATTATTTAATAACATTTTCATTAAATACCAATGTTATTATTCATTTAGTAACCTTTTAATCTTATAATAATATTTTAATAATCTTTAAACCATACAAATAGTTAACTTTTTAATAGTGTTAACCTTAGTATTTATTTTATATCTTTAACTACCAATTAGTCACTAATAGACTTTATATATATATATATATATATATATATATATATATATATATATATATTGGCTGAATATTCAAACACATTCATTTTATAAGTTTATCTTAGGTTTTAAGTCCCTAACGGTGTTTTGCTTAGACTTTTCATTAACTGATAAGTTAAACCGGAGTTCCGACTTGATAAAATTTTAAAATATCAAAATTTTGACTTTTTAACATTGTACTAGCACTGGCGGCGCTGGTCACAGGCTTATTCTAGCGTCGACGGCGCTCAACGCAGAAAGTCCGAGCGCTGTCGGCGCTCGTTTTGAATGCTCGGACCTCTTTTACTAAAATTGGCATAATTTCTTCATTTCAAAATATTTTGGTGTGATTCTTGAGTCCATTCTCATCAAAAATTTTGCCTCTCCAACTTCTCTTTAGATCACAAATCCAAATTCCAAACGGAATTGGACTAAAAACTGCTCGCAAGGACAAAGTAAAAACTAACTTCACAAATCCTTGGTTTTAATGGTTTAAACTTGAATAAATTGAACTCTACACATCCAAATGACACCAACTTAGTGTTGTTGTCTTCCTAATTTCTTGTTTTATAACATTTCATGGTTCAATCACATTTTTGAAAATGTTTTGACTATAAATTTAAGATCGAACCATCTAGGGCTTTACGAGTAACATAATATGGAATTTTCTGCCATTTATTTGCATACCACACATACTAATACTTGTATTAAGCATACTAAACCATGAATCTACCTATATATATCATAGATTTAGACTTCTAGAGTATCAAAATAACTTTTGATTAGTTAAAAATACATTTTAACCGTTCAAATCATATCTAAACTATAAAAATGAACTAAAGAGGATTTAGAACACTTTGTAACCTTTTATACATGGATGCTCTCCTTCCTCTTGATACGATCTTGGTTTGTGACTCCTCATTAACTATCCTCTAGCAATCTCCTTTGGTTAGCTTTGAAAGCAGCAATCCTATCACTCCTGTATTTTAAAGCAATGTGTACAACGCATACAAGTCTTCATTTAAGCAAACGTGCTAGTTGTTTCATTATTTACTCAAAATTTACAAACAAATAGGTGATTTTAAGTCATATTACTTCGTTTTGCTTTTTTCAGCATCAAAAGGACCAATCTTATCACTCTCGCAATTAAAACAATGCGTACAACGCACACAAGTCTTTATTTAAAGAAACTTGCTATTTGTTTCGTTATGCCCTCTAAATTTACAAAAAAAAAAAAAAGATAGGTGATTTAGAGTCCTATTACTTTGTTCTACTTTCTTAATCCTCAAAAGGAGAAATCTTATCACTCTCATATTTAAAACAATGAGTAAAACGCACACAAGTCTTCATTTAAGGAAACGTGCATGTTGTTTCGTTATTATCTCTAAATTTGCAAACAAATAGGTGATTTAGAGTCATATTACTTTATTCTACTTTGGCTAATCTAAAAAGGAGCAATCCTATCACTCTTATATTTAAAACAATGTGTACAACGCACACAAGTTTTCATTTAAGGAAACGTGTTTGTTGTTTCGTTATTTCCTCTAAATTTGCAAACAAAAAGATGATTTAGAGTCATATTACTTCGTTCTACTTTTGTTAGCCTCAAAAGGAGTAACCTTATCACTCTCGCATTTAAAATAATGCGTACAACGCACAGAAGTATTTATTTAAAGAAACTTCCTATTTGTTTCGTTATTTCCTCTAAATTTGCAAACAAGTATGTGATTTACTATCATATTACTTCGTTCCACTTTGGTTAGCTTTGAAAGCAGCAATCCTAATACTCTCGTATTTAAAACAATGCGTACAACGCACACAAGTCTTCATTTAAGTAAACATGCTAGTTGTTTCGTTATTTTCTCAAAATTTACAAACAAATAGGTGATTTAGACTCATATTACTTCGTTCTACTTTTGTTAGCCTCAGAAGGAGCAATCTTATCACTGTCGCATTTAAAACAATGCGTGCAATGCACACAAGTCTTTATTTAAAGAAACTTGCTATTTGTTTCGTTATTTCCTCTACATTTGCAAATAAGTAGGTGATTTGCAATCATATTACTTCGTTCAACTTTAGTTAGCTTCAAAAGGAGCAATCCTATCACTCTCATATTTAAAGCAATGTGTACAACGCACACAAGTCTTTATTTATGGAAACGTGATAGTTATTTTGTTATTTTCGCTAAATTTGCAAACAAATAGGTGATTTAGAGTCATATTACTTCGTTCTACTTTGGTTAGTCTGAAAAGGAGCAATTCTATCATTCTTGTATTTAAGGTAATGAGTAAAACACACATAAGCCTTCATTCAAGGAAATTTGCTATTTGTTTCATTATTTCTTCTAAATTTGCAAACGAATAGGTGATTTAAAGTCATATTACGCCTATCTACTTTGGTTAGCCTCAAAAGGAGCAATCCTATCACTTTCGTGTTTAAAGCAATGCGTACAACGCACACAAGTCCTCATTTAAAGAAACTTGCTATTTGTTTCGTTATTTCCTCCAAATTTGCAAACAAGTTGGTGATTTGCAGTCAGATTAGATCGTTCAACTTTGGTTAGCGTCAAAAAGAGTAATCATATCACTCTCGTATTTAACGCAATGTGTACAATGCACACAAGTCTTCATTTAAGAAAACGTCCTAGTTGTTTCGTAATTTCCTTTAAATTTGCAAACAAATAGGTGATTAGGAGTCATACTAATTTGTTTTACTTTGGTTAGTCTCAAAAGCAGCAATTCTATCACTCTTGTATTTTAAAGCAATGCGTACAACGCACACAAGTCTTCATTTAAGCAAACGTGCAAGTTGTTTTGTTAATTCTTCAAAATTTACAAACAAATAGGTGATTTAGAGTCATATTACTTCGTTCTACTTCTGTCAGCTTGAAAAGGAGCAATCTTATCACTCTCGCATTTAAAACAATGCGTACAACGCGCAAAAGTCTTTATTTAAAGAAACTTGCTATTTGTTTCGTTATTTCCTTCAAATTTGCACACAAAAAAAAATAGGTGATTCAGAGTCCTATTACTTTGTTTTACTTTTGTAAGCCTCAAAAGGAGCAATCTTATCACTATCGCATTTAAGATAATGAGTACAACGCACACAAGTCTTCATTTAAGGAAACGTGCTTGTTGTTTCGTTATTTCCTCTAAATTTACAAACAAATTGGTGATTTAGAGTTATATACTTCGTTCTACTTTGGTTAGTCTCAAAAGGAGCAATTCTATCACTCTTGCATTTAAAGCAATGTGTACAACGCACACAAGTCTTCATTTAAGGAAACGTGCTAGTTGTTTCGTTATTTCCTCTAAATTTGCTAACAAAAAGATGATTTCAAGTCATATTACTTCGTTCTACTTTTGTTAGCCTAAAAAGGAGTAACCTTATCACTCTCGCATTTAAAACAATTCGTACAAAGCATAGAAGTATTTATTTAAAGAAACTTGCTATTTGTTTCGTTATTTCCTTTAAATTTACAAACAAGTAGGTGATTTACTATCATATTACTTCGTTCCACTTTGGTTAGCTTCGAAAGCAACATTCATATCACTCTCATATTTAAAACAATGCGTACAATGCACACAAGTCTTCATTTAAGTAAACATACTAGTTGTTTCGTTATTTTCTCAAAATTTACAAACAAATAAGTGATTTAGAGTCATATTACTTCGTTTTACTTTTGTTAGCCTCAAAAGGAGCAATCTTATCACTGTCGCATTTAAAATAATGCGTGCAATGCACACCACAAGTCTTTATTTAAAGAAACTTGCTATTTGTTTCGTTATTTCCTCTAAGTGCGCAAACAAGTAGGTGATTTGCAGTCATATTACTTCGTTCAACTTTGGTTAGCTTCAAAAGGAGCAAACCTATCAATCTTATATTTAAAGCAATGTGTACAACGCACACAAGTCTTGATTTATGGAAACGTGATAGTTATTTTGTTATTTTCGCTAAATTTGCAAACAAATAGGTGATTTAGAGTCATATTACTTCGTTCTACTTTGGTTAGTCTGAAAAGGAGCAATTCTATCATTCTCGTATTTAAGGTAATGTGTAAAACACACACAAGCCTGCATTTAAGGAAATTTGCTATTTGTTTCATTATTTCTTCTAAATTTGCAAACGAATAGGTGATTTAGAGTCATATTACGCCTATCTACTTTGGTTAGCCTCAAAAGGAGCAATCCTATCACTTTCGTGTGTAAAGAAATGTGTACAACACACACAAGTCTTCATTTAAAGAAACTTGCTATTTGTTTCGTTATTTCCTCCAAATTTGCAAACAAGTTGGTGATTTGCAATCAGATTAGATCGTTCAACTTTGGTTAGCGTCAAAAAGAGTAATCCTATCACTCTCGTATTTAACGCAATGTGTACAACGCACACAAGTCTTCATTTAAGAAAACGTCCTAGTTGTTTCGTAATTTCCTTTAAATTTGCAAACAAATAGGTGATTAGGAGTCATATTAACTTGTTTTACTTTGGTTAGTCTCAAAAGCAGCAATCCTATCACTCTCGTATTTTAAAGTAATGCGTACAACGCACACAAGTCTTCATTTAAGCAAACGTGCTAGTTGTTTCGTTAATTCCTCAAAATTTACAAACAAATAGGTGATTTAGAGTCATATGACTTCGTTCTACTTTTGTCAGCCTGAAAAGGAGCAATCTTATCACTCTCGCATTTAAAACAATGCGTACAACACGCAAAAGTCCTTATTTACAGAAACTTGCTATTTGTTTCGTTATTTCCTCTAAATTTACAAAAAAAATAAAAAAAATAAAAAATAGGTGATTTAGAGTGCTATTACTTTGTTGTAGTTTTGTAAGCCTAAAAAGGAGCAATCTTATCACTCTCGCATTTAAGACAATGAGTAAAACGCACATAAGTCTTCATTTAACAAAAAATGCATGTTGTTTCGTTATTATCTCCAAATTTGCAAACAAATTGGTGATTTAGAGTCATATTACTTTATTCTACTTTGGTTAATCTCAAAAGGAGCAATCCTATCACTCTTATATTTAAAGCAATGCGTACAACGCACACAAGTCTTCATTTAAGGAAACGTGCTAGTTGTTTCGTTATTTCCTCTAAATTTGAGCACAAAAAGATGATTTAGAGTCATATTACTTCGTCCTACTTTTGTTAGCCTGAAAAGGAGTAACCTTATCACTTTCATATTTAAAACAATGCGCACAACACACATAAGTATTTATTTAAAGAAACTTACTATTTGTTTCGTTATTTCCTATAAATTTGCAAACAAGTAGGTGATTTACTATCATATTACTTCATTTCACTTAGGTTAGCTTTGAAAGCAGCAATCCTATCACTCTCGTATTTAAAACAATGCGTACAACGCACACAAGTCTTTATTTAAGTAAACATGCTAGTTGTTTCGTTATTTCCTCAAAATTTACAAACAAATAGGTGATTTAGAGTCATATTACTTCGTTCTACTTTTGTTAGCCTCAAAAGGAGCAATCTTATCACTGTCGCATTTAAAACAATGCGTGCAATGCACACAAGTTTTTATTTAAAGAAACTTGCTATTTGTTTCGTTATTTCCTCTACGTTTGCAAACAAGTAGGTGATTTGCAGTCATATTACTTCGTTCAACTTTGGTTAGCTTCAAAAGGAGTAATCCTATCAGTCTCATATTTAAAGCAAGGCGTACAACGCACACAAGTCTTTTTTTAAGGAAACGTGCTAGTTATTTTGTTATTTTGTTATTTTTGCTAAATTTGCAAACAAATAGGTGATTTAAAGTCATATTACTTCGTTTTACTTTGGTTAGTCTGAAAAGGAGCAATTATATCATTCTCGTATTTAAGGTAATGCGTAAAACACACACAAGCCTTCATTTAAGAAAATTAGTTATTTGTTTCATTATTTCCTCTACATTTGCAAACGAATAGGCGATTTAGAGTCATATTATGCCTATCTACTTTGGTTAGCCTCAAAAGGAGCAATCCTATCACTTTCGTATGTAAAGCAATGCGTAAATGCATATAAGTCTTCATTTAAAGAAACTTGCTATTTGTTTCGTTATTTCCTCCAAATTTGCAAACAAGTTGGTGATTTGCAGTCATATTACTTCGTTCAACTTTGGTTAGCCTCAAAAGGAGTAATCCTATCACTCTCGTATTTAATGCAATGTGTACAATGCACACAAGTCTTCATTTAAGGAAACGTCCTATTTGTTTCGTTATTTCCTTTAAATTTGCAAACAAATAGGTGATTATGAGTCATATTAACTTGTTTTACTTTGGTTAGTCTCAAAAGCCGCAATCCTATCACTTCTCGTATTTTAAAGCAATGCGTACAACGCACACAAGTCTCCATTTAAGCAAACGTGCTAGTTGTTTCGTTAATTCCTCAAAATTTACAAACAAATAGGTGATTTAGAGTCATATTACTTCGTTCTATTTTTGTCTGCCTGAAAAGGAGCAATCTTATCACTCTTGCATTTAAAACAATGCGTACAACATACAAAAGTCTTTATTTAAAGAAACTTGCTATTTGTTTCATTATTTCCTCTAAATTTACAAAAAAAAAAAAAAAAAAAAAAAGGTGATTTAGAGTCCTATTACTTTGTTTTACTTTTGTAAGCCTCAAAAGGAGCAATCTTATCACTCTCGCATTTAAGATAATGAGTACAACGCACACAAGTCTTTATTTAAGGAAACGTGTTTGTTTTTTCGTTATTTCCTCTAAGTTTACAAACAAATTGGTGATTGAGAGTCATATACTTCATTCTACTTTGGTTAGTCTCAAAAGGAGCAATTCTATCACTCTTGCATTTAAAGCAATGTGCACAATGCACAAAAGTCTTCATTGAAGGAAACATGCTAGTTGTTTCATTATTTCATCTAAATTTGCAAACGAATAGATGATTAAGAGTCATATTACTTCGTTATACTTTTATTAGCCTAAAAAAAAGCAATCTTATCACTCTTGCATTTAAAATAATGCGTACAATTCACCCAAGTCTTTTTGTTTAAAAAAACTTGCTATTTGTTTCGTTATTTCTTTTAAATTTGCAAACAAGTAGGTGATTTGCAGTCATATTACTTCTTCAACTTTGGTTATCTTCAAAATGAGCAATCATATCACTCTCGCATTTAAAACATTGTGTACAACGCACACAAATCTTCATTTAATGAAACGTGCTAGTTATTTTGTTATTTCCTCTAAATTTACAAATAAATAAGTGATCCTATCACTCTCGTATTACTTCATTCTACTTTTGTTAGTCTAAAAAGAAGCAATCCTATCACTCTCGTATTTAAAGCAATGCGTACAACATACACAAATCTTCATTTAAGAAAACATGCTATTTGTTTTGTTATTTTCTCTAAATTTGCAAACAAATAGGTGATTTAGAGTCGTATTACTTCTTTTTACTTTGCATAGCCTCAAAAAGGAGCAATCCAATCGTTTTCGCTTTTAAACAATGCGTACAACGCACACAAGTCTTTATTTAAAGAAACATGTTATTTGTTTCGTTATTTCCTCTAAATTTACTAACAAATAGGTGATTTAGAGTAATATTACTTCGTTATACTTTGGTTAGCCTCAAAAGGAGCAATCCTATCACTCTCGCATTTAAAGTAATGCGTACAATGCACACAAGTCTTCATTAAGGAAACATGCTAGTTGTTTCGTTATTTCCTCTAAATTTGCAAACAAATAGGTGATTTAGAGTCATATTACTTCATTCAACTTTGGTTAGTCACAAAAGGAGCAATTCTATCACTCTCGTATTTAAAACAATGCGTACAATGCACATAAGTCTTCATTTAAGGAAACGTGCAAGTTGTTTCGTTATTTCCTCTAACTTTCCAAACAAATTGGTGATTTAGAGTCATATTACTTCGTTCTACTTTTGTTAGCCACAAAAGAAGCAATCTTATCTCTCTCGCGTTTAAAACAATGCGTACAATGCACACAAGTCTTTATTTAAAGAAACTTGCTATTTGTTTCTTTATTTCCTCTAAATTTGCAAACAAATAGGTGATTTACAGTAATATTACTTCGTTATACTTTTGTTAGCCGCAAAAGGATTAATTTTTTCACTCTTTGTGTAGACACCCAAATTTTGCACTTGTGTACTAACCCTGTCAGGAGGGCAAGATCGTCACCCGACCCCAACACGAAGCCACCCCAACAACTTACGGCCAAAGCCGCCACAACGAACAACGAGCATCAGGTTACTTGCGGCAAGACGAACAGTTGATCCAGAGGAGCCTGATTTGATCATAACTAATGGCCACTACGCTTACGATGTTCGGGGGTCTCGCTCCCCGGTGAGCGAGCGGCTGCCCAGCTCGCCGGTGAGCTGGCGGGGGTGGAAGGGGGCAGCGCCCCCTGGAAGCCAAGCACAAAGAGCAATTTATACATTAGGTAACCGCCTCCCGAAATAATACCGCAAAAATTGGCGAATTAAGACCGCGCGGCACGGAAATCGAGAAAAGCAAGCCGGACAGCCGCGGATGCACCTGCGGCCACCGACAAAGGGGCAGGTTCGCGGCTCGAGGGCGGCACACGACAGCCGAGGTTCGGCGCGGGCGGCCAGCGAAGTCAGCCGCAGATGCACCTGCGGCCAGCCGCAGTTGCACCTGCGGCTGCCTTCGGAACTCTATTAAGCGTCCAGATCTGCGTCCGAGAAGAAAAAAAGAGAGAGAGAAAAAATAGATTTTTAGAGAGAGAAGGAGAGCGGGAGGAGAGAGAAAGGCTCGGGTGGAGGTGTTTTGAATGATAAATTGTGGATTGTTGCTCAAGTAGTGAGGATTTCTTGTAGTCTTGGTTCAAATCTTGGAATATAAAGCTTGTCTTGGTGTATTGCAAGGTGAAATGAAGTGTTTTCTTTAATCTTTTGCTTATTTTGGTGTTGAATAGTTGTTGTTTTGATTTTGCTTAATATAGTATGTTGTAATATCATTGAGGATCCATGGATTAGGGATGTTTAGCGAGGGTTCCATTGGAACGAGACTTCCTCCTAATATCCCAATGACATCCGTATGGTGAGATGTAGTTTGTTGTGTTCATGAACGGTTTGGAATGTTGGCATTGGGATTTTGATCCATATAGCACCGTAACGAGTTTAGTATTGTTAGATTCGCAGTAGTATTGGGTTTGTGATATTTGGGTTATATAATGTGATAGCAAATGTCTAGATCTTGTTAAATTTGTTTAGTATTGGTTGTGCTGTGATAGGATGATTGTGAGCCTAGGGGGGAGATCCCCGTGATCGAACCCCGATGATGGACGTTTCGGCATATGTAATCCTTGTATAGAGTCCATGGATGCGTATTTTGTAATATCGGGCCTTAAAACGATACCAAGTCGTGTTCGGGTTAAGGCCCCGTAATAATAATAAAATATGTGATTGTGGGTGTTTGGGGTTGTCTGGATGGCTTACATGCCCGTGGATAGCCCCGACACGTTGTGAGTGCTTGTTTTAATTTACGACACAAAAAAAATGGTTTTTAAATAAGGCAAATAATGAAGATTTTGTAAAAAATGATCAAACTAGGATGCTAGATTCACGAGGTTTAAAAATCAAGGGTTTTGGCAAACTTTAATCCATGATTGATGAAAAGGTTTTAATTGGTTTTGAAATGTCACAAAAAATGATTTCGTAAAATAAATGAACGTTTTAATTAAACTTTGTGCATAGGGTTAAAGAGTTCTAGAAGTTGCCTTCATTTTATTTATATTAATTGTTAGGAGGCAATGTATAGTCTCGATTCCTATTTGACAAAAGTTTAAAATTGTTTGTTTTCCAAAATGACATCTAATAAAAAGCCACTCAACGTTTTCGAATTTAAAATCAATCTTTCTTATAAAAAGCGAAGCCTTGTCATTTGGGTCAAAAGACGTTAAAACACTTTCCAGATAAAGCACATTTGCCATAACAAAAGACCAAACAAAATTCACCACAAGCATTCACCTAGGCACACACGCACACACGCGCAGCTCACACATTTTTAGGATTTAAAAGGATAGGAAAACATCGAGATTGCGGTAACCGTGTTTCACGGAAGTCGGAGGGTGCCTAACACCTTCCCCTCGCTTAAGCAAGCCCCCGAACTCCATGAATCTCGGTTTGCGGACCAATTAACTCGGAGTCATATGAGCCAGCGATTACGAAAAACTAAATTCGGATGAGTTGGTACATCCATTTCAAATATACCAACTGGCGACTCTGGTCAATTGGCTCATAAAAATATCGATCTTTCAAAACCCGTCGACATTAAGCCGACCCTTTTCTAAACCACATTTAATTCAAAAGGCTAAAATTGGAAAAGGGCATTTTAATTATTAAAAAACGAAACGGCGAAATCCCGGCGTCGACACTTTGCATTTAAAATAATGCGTACAACACACACAAGTCTTTATTTAAAGAAACCTGCTATTTATTTCGTTATATCCTCTAAATTTGCAAACAAATAGGTGATTTAGAGTCATATTACTTCGTTTTACTTTTCTTACCCTGAATAGGAGCAATCTTATCACTCTAGTAGTTAAAACAATGTGTACAATGCACACAATTCATCATTTAAACAAACTCGCTATTTGGTTCGTTATTTCTTCCAAATTTCCAACCAATTTGGTGATTTGCAGTCATAACACTTCGTTCAATTTTGGTTAGCTTCAAAATGAGCAATCCTATCACTTAAGGCATTGCGTACAATGCACACAAGTCTTCATTTAAGGAAACCTGCTACTTTTTTCGTTATTTCCTCTAAATTTGCAAACTAGTAGGTGATTTACAGCCATATTACTTCGTTCAACTTTGGTTAGCCTCAAAAGGAGCAATCATATCACTCTCGTATTTAAAGCAATGCATACAATGCACACAAGTCTTCATTTAAGAAAACGTGCTAGTTGTTTCGTTATTTCTTCTAAATTTGCAAACAAATAGGTGATTTAGAGTCATATTACTTCGTTCTAGTTTGGTTAGTCTCAAAAGGAGCACTCCTATCACTCTTGTATTTAAAGCAATGTGTACAATGCACGTAAGTCTTCATTTAGGGAAACATGCAAGTTCTTTCGTTATTTCCTCTAAATTTGTAAACAAATAGGTGATTTAGAGTCATATTACTTCGTTCTACTTTTGTTAGCCTGAAAAAAAAAAAGCAATCTTATCTCTCTCATATTTAAAACAACGTGTACAACGTACACAAGTCTTTATTTAAAGAAACTTGCTGTTTGTTTTGTTATTTCCTCTAAATTTGCAAATAAATAGGTGACTTAGAGTAATATTACTTTGTTCTACTTTTGTTAAGCTCAAAAGGAGTAATTTTATCAGTCCTTGCATTTAAAACAATGCGTACAACGCACACATGTCTTCATTTAAGGAAACTTGCTATTTGTTTCGTTATTTCCTTTAAATTTACAAATAAATAGGTGATTTAGAGTCATATTACTTTGTTCTAGTTTTGTTAGCCTTAAACGGAGTAATCTTATCACTCTCACAATTAAAGCAATGCGTACAACACAAACAATTCTTCATTTAAGGAAACTTGCCATTTGCTTCATTATTTCCTCTAAATTTTAAACAAGTTGGTGATTTGCAGTCTTATTACTTCGTTGAACTTTGGTTAGCCTCAAAATGAGCAATCCTATCACTCTTGTATTTAAAGCAATGTGTACAATGCATATGTCTTCATTTAAGGAAACGTGCTAGTGGTTTCGTTATTTCTTCTAAATTTGCAAACAAGTAGGTGATTTGCAGTCATATTACTTCGTTCAACTTTGGTTAACCTCAAAAGGAGCAATCCTATCACTCTCGTATTTAAAGCAATGCATACAATGCACACAAATCTTCATTTAAGGAAACGTGCTAGTTATTTCGTTATTTCCTCTAAATTTGCAAACAAATAGGTAATTTAGAGTCATATTACTTCATTCCACTTTTGTTAGCCTCAAAATGAGCAATCATATTACTCTCGCATTTAAAATAATGCGTACAATTTACACAAGTGTTTATTTAAAGATACTTGCTATTTGTTTCGTTATTTTCTCTAAATTTGCAAACATGTAGGGGATTTACAGTCATATTACTTCGTTCAACTTTGGTTAGCCTCAAAATGAGTAGTGTGTACAATGCACACGTCTTCATTTAAGGAAACGTGCTAGTTGTTTCGTTGTTTCTTCTAAATTTGTAAACAAGTAGGTGATTTGTAGTCATATTACTTTGTTCAACTTTGGTTATTCTCAAAAGGAACAATCCTATCACTCTCGTATTTAAAGCAATGTATACAATGCACACATCTTCATTTAGGGAAACGTGCTAGTTGTTTCATTATTTCTTCTAAATTTAGAATAAATAGATGATTTAGAGTCATATTACTTCTATAATGATATGGAATTTTGTAAACTTTGGAAAATTATAATTATTAAGTAATGAAATTAAATTTTTGAGGTGTGACAAGTGTTTTGGGACAAACTAATTATGGATTATATAATTGAGGAATTAAATTCAAGTCTAATGAAATAAATTTTGGATCAAAATGGACTTGAATTGGATTAAAAATGAGCAAGAAAGGATTTTTTTTTAAAGGGAAATTACATGGAAATTAATTATCTAGGAATTTTGCCAAAAGTCCAAAAGGCCCCTGATATTTTAAATAAGGACCTTGGTATCCTATAATGGTGAAATGACAATTACGCCCTTGTTTAATCAAGTGAAATACCTTGGATAGCCCTAACCATGCATGGTTAAACTAACCAATGCATGGTTAGTTGTTGGAGATCATATATTACCCATACATGTGTATGTTTTGTGTATCAAGTTGCTTATTTATTCATTCACCCAAAGTTGCTAGTAAAGCAAGAGAGAAAGAGAGAAAAGAGTAAGAGAGGGAAGCTAGGGTTCAAGGAAGCTCAAGGATTTCAAGCTAAAAAGGAATCAAGTGAGGTGTATAAGCCCATCAAGGTAAAGAATCAAGTTTTTAGAAGTTTTATTGTAAGAAAAGAAAAGCCAAAAGAAGGTATAATGAGTTTAACTTTAAGAACTCATCTTTTAGGTGGTTAAATCCAAGTTTAAGTGAAGCCATGCATATATCTTGGTGTATAGGTGTTGATTATGTGATGTTTGTAAGTTTATGTGCTTCATGTTTGGTATTGGATGAAAACCTAAGCTCCAAGTTGCTAGAACAAAGGTGGTACACTATTCATGTATATATTAAGAGCTACAAAGCATGATTATAGGATGATCATGTGTTATATGTTGGAAACTAGGATGAAAACCTAGCTTAAAGTGTTGATCATGTTAGATACATACGAAATTTATGTTTGATAGCACATTAGAAGCTTTAAAGATTGAAAAACATGTTTTGTAAAGGAAAGTTAGAATATTAGACTATATTTTGCATTTAAACCAATTCATAATCTGTAAAGAGTTTTGGTAGGTGAATGTAGAAGTTACACAAGCATGCGAAGTTGTTAAATGTATATGTGATAAGCTATATGTGCATGGTGTACAAGAATTCAAATGTTGTTCAAGGGTTGAGTTTTGAAAAGTTGGTAAAATGCCACCAAGGTGTAATTTTTGGCCATTTTGTGTAATTGAAGGACAAATGAGGCCATATAGCTAAGTTTTATGTAAACACACGCGTTAGAGTCGACTTGGAATTCATTTGATGTTTATGGCGATAAATGTGATTTTTAAACGTTTTAAAGCGTTCGTTGACGACCAAAACGATTTATTTGGAAAAACAATGTCATTTTAAGATTTTTAATTATTTTGAAGGCCCACGCAAGTACAATACATGTTATATGTGCTATGTGAGGTGTTGGAACTTAGAGAATCAAACTAGGGCCAAAGATAGCAAGAATTTCGGATAGAATTTTTTTTTTTTTTTTTCTGAAAAACCAGCACGGCGTCGGGGCGCCATCTTTTGTACTGGAAATAGCATCGGGGCGCAGTACTGCTGTGAGGAGCTCGCCGGGGTGAAACCAAAGCAAGCCGGGGCGCAGTCTGGTCGAGCACTTCTCGCGGCCAGCAAGATTCGAAGAAGAAAACACTACGCCGGGGCACAGTGTTTTGAATTTTAAAATTAATTATTTTTAATTCCAAAATGCAATGTTTTGATATTAAATGATAGGAACATGAATGTAAGCCATAATTTGATAAAAATAATCAATGTGATAGATGTTAAGGATAAATAAATAATGTGTTATGTGTTAGGGGTTATGTAAAGCTAAAGGGTAGATTGTATAGCAAGTTATCACATGCATGTGTATGTAACTAATGCATGAACCCATATTATGGTCATGTAGGTTATAAACGGGATAATATTTTACCAGTTGTGGTAGACGGGGATACAGGTAAGTGCTCAATCTGAACTCTTATTTGCAGTTCCTTGAACCATTATTCATGTTATGCATTCATGTGCTCATGTAAAGTTCATTCACCATTGAACTACCTTGAAAAAGGTCCATGCCAATCTTGATTATGGCTAGACACCTATGATGATACATGTTGTAATCAAATGTTTATTGTTATGTGCCCTAATCCACATTGTTGTGGTGCGGACTCTACGATATGTTGTAACAGAACAACCCTGATAAAAGGGGAGTAAAGTGTAAAGTAAATATGATTTTATGGCGTGGTTGAGTCGCTAGATGTCTATATTGTGCACAATATAAAAGTATGATGGGCTGATAACTATAGTACACATCTAATTTGAACAACAGTCTTATGACTACCCTGGGCAATGTCAGTCTGTACAATTGGTATTGTTCTTAACGAGTTCTTGGTCTCGTAACCGTACAACACATGAGTTACATGTTCCAGTTAATTACCTAAAGATCATGTTGTATTTCTTATGTTCATTCATTGAACTATTCTTGTAAATGAACCAGCTCATTGTTTATGACTCAGATTATTGTAAAAGAATCAGTCTATTATAAATGATTCTTATTCATTATAAATGATTTTTCTTTCATCATTCCGAAATATCATGTAATCACTTGTTTATATACTTGTTGAGCTATTTTATGCTCACTCTTGCTTTTAAACATGATATTTCAACTAAACCTGAACAGGCAGAGGAATCAGGAGTAGACAAAGGAAAGTGAAAAGCTAACAAATAGTGAAGGCTTAGCTAGAGAGTTATTATATATATAAATATTATTCTTTTATAATATGTCATGCACCGAGGTGTATGTATAAATGTATGTAAAACCTGGGATAGTTATGTATAAATGTAATTAAGTTTTATTATTACTCTGAATGAATATATATGTTAACAGGATAAAAGAGTATCGTGGGCATCGGACCCGTGGTTCAAGGGACCCGAATTTAGGGGTATCACAGGTTGGTATCAGAGTCTTTAGGTTATAACCCTTGAGTGGGAAACCTTAGGAATATGACCTTAAAAAATGTAGTGAAACTCATTTAGAGTTCTAAAAGGCGAATGGTGGAAGTTGTCAAGGTTACAATTTCCATAATATGTGCTACGTGTTATGTGTTATGTGTTATATGCTTTAAGAATACAAAAAATGTGACGCCCCCAAATCTAGGCCTACATAGCCCAATTTAAGACGCCATAAAATACACGATTTCTAATACAACAGTACATAGAACAAAAATACATAACTCAATAATACACAACTAAGTCTTCACTATTATTGCCACACTATAAACAACATGTGAAGACTACAAAAGTTATCTCTCGGACCGTCACTCCATTCTCCTACTAAACCCAGTTATTCTCTCATTTTTTGAAAAATAATGGAACAAAAGAAATGGTGAGCTTAAATAGCCCAGTAAGAAAATACCATGACTAAGATAATGACAAATAAATTATTATTATCCTTCAACAATTGAGTTCTTAATTGAATATAATAGACAATAAGCTTTATATCAAGAACTGCAGTTAAATTCTTGAATAAAGTTCAGATTAATGATAGCAGCAGAATGAGCAATCCATTAGAAAATAATGTAGACTATGATGTCCACTCGCTTCTCTTTTTAAGAAAAATATAATCAACTTTTATCATCTGAAACACCACTGGTCATGATGATACAAATTCACAGTTCCTGGTCATAATCATGCAAGTCAACAATTCATCTTTACACTACGCGCCAAAGATATTCAATGTATCACCAACGGTCATGATTATACCAATATTCAGCCTTTGGTCATAATCACACCAAACAACAGTTCTTCTTTTCCCCCAGCCAAAGAGAACATTCACCACGTGCGCTAAAAGACACAACAATTATATCACCTTTATCCTATCATCTGTAACCCCCGCCACAGATATTCACCACAACATGTTCTTGATGATTAAAATAACAATAGTGATATAGATGATGAACCAGAAGAAACAGTATGATCAATAAATATCGAAAGTTTATGATATTTCTTTGTGCAGATTCAACTAATGTCCAAATTGTCAACATGATGTGGACTCAAATTCAAGAATGATATTCAAGATCCACAGTTCAGAATAACGGTTAAGGTTCAATAGAAAGGTTTAGAAAAATAGGAAGGCTCAATTGAAATGATATTAGATGAAGCGCAAACTATTAAAGAATATATAATCATTTCAGGAAACTTTACCAATAAGAGACAAATAAGAAGAATAATTCACCAAACATGCGGTAGTCCGCGTAGTCAGGTTATTCTAAAAAATTAATAAGAAATGAATATGAAAGGTTATTCACCAAACATGCGGTAGTCCGCGTAGTCAGGTTATTCCCACAGATTAATAAAGAATAAATATGAAAGGTTATTCACCAAACATGCAGTAGTCCGCGTAGTCAGGTTATTCCCATAAATGAATAAGAAAGGTTATTCACCAAATATGTGGTAGTCCGCGTAGTCAGGTTATTCCAACAAATGAATAAGAAAGGTTATTCACCAAACATGCGGTAGTCTGCGTAGTCAGGTTATTCCCATAAATTTATACATGGAAATAAATGACACATCTTACGAGTAAGGAAGAAACGATACTATTTTCGAGAATCAAAGAATAATAATCCCTTACCGTAGTAAGTTTGAATAGTGGAAGATGAAAAAGATGGAATCCCTTACCTTAACACGTGACTGGATATGAAGTTGATCAACTTATATTAATATAATTTAATTAGTAACTACCATATATAATTTCATGGTGTATACCAATTCGTATGAAATCATCAAAAGTGATTTAATAGAATAAATTAGAATAACTTCAATATAGTTTTTGAAGAAGATAATATTTCAAAATAAATCTTCCAAATGAAGCTTTTCAAAATGAGTCTTCTAAAGGAAGATTTATAAACACCATGTGATGTGTGTGATTACTTATATAACTTTTATATAAAAAACTTACTTGGTCAGTACTCGTACACTTACATATCTTCACAAATACTCAAGATGACTTTAGCACATTCAAAGAGAACTTATATAAAGAAATATTTGGAGAGTGAAAGAAAGAATAAGCAAGAAAGTTTTTTTTTTTTAATGAAAAACCCTTAAGTTAAGGCATCTATTTATAGCCAAAAATCTTATCATAAACCAAGATTTTCTAACTTAATCCAAACTGTATATTTCAAGATAATGTTTAATCTATACCACTCATTTCATTTTTTAAGATTTTCTTAATCTAAACCATTCATTTAAAGATCATTTTTAATTTATACCACTCATTTCATCTTTTAAGATTTCTTAATCTAAACCATTCATTTAAAGATCATTTTTAATCTATACCACTCATTTTTTTCATCTTTTAAGATTTCTTAATCTAAACCATTCAATTTACTTTATATATAAAACAACTAATTTTATATAAATCAATTAACTTTATATATAAAAATAAATATCTTTATATAATTTATTATAATTAAAACAAATAACTTTATCAATTCAACTATCCAACAATAATTCACAATTATTCATTGTTATGATTAATTGTTATAAATACAGTGTAGTTGGCTTTCTGAGTTAGATAAGTAGAGAAATTAACTAATAATAGAATACAACAGTTTAATCAACATCATAAAAGAGATAACAACAATGCTAAAAATAAATAAGCACGTTACTGTGTAATGACAATTATTGATTCAGTAATGTGAATTACTGTGCATGTTACTGTGATAATTATCAACTTAATAATATAAATTATTATGCATGTGACAATTATTTGTTCAATAAAGTCAATATAGTCACTTTATCAGTTCAATAATATGAAATACTGTGCAATACCGTGTGCTACTGTGCAATACCGTATGTTACTATTCTTTTATCACCAGTTATTTTAACAGTTAAAAGTGATAATACCGTTGACTATATTTATTTAGAAAGGTTACGTATGTCGCTTTCTACATCCGAGAATAATTTGTTGTAGGGGTCCACCAATATTTGGTTATTTCGGCGCCGTCGTACGAATATTCTTTAACAAAACGAGTATTCTCCGACAAGATAAAATTTGTACAAACATTTCTTAATTTTTACTTTTGTCAATTTATTCATTTACTATTTTCAGAAGAAAATATATAAAAAAAAAATTAATTTATATTTCATAAAAGTCGGGGTCTTACAAACAATTACGTTGAACTGAAACAGCTATTCTTGTGATTTTATAGTATGCCAGAGTTTGGTGAATCTAGTCAGGCAATAGAAGAAGAGCCCAGGGACATTCAGATAGATGTGATGACCATTGTACCAGCTATGGCAATAGTACCAGTTGAGGACAATGACCAAGAAGAGGATCCATATGAGTTGGAATCAGACTCGGATGGAGCATTACCAGATAATGCATCCTCTGAGCAAAGAGAGGCCAAACGAGAATGGATGACTGGCTTGATACAACAAAATAGTGAGTTTGTAGACATAATATTGGAGTTAGAGACTCTAGCTGCTAAACGACAAACAGCCGTGGAACAAAATGAGAATGCGGTCCAAGTATTAGTTAATAGGAATATGGAGCTGGGGGATAAGTTAAGGCAGGAGGAACAAAAAGTCCAAGAATTGAGGAGTGAAAAATAAACCTTGGAGGCAAAGCTGAGGGATGCAACTGCTGAGATAGTCAGGTACGAACATGTCGGGGCTAAAGCAGTAAGGAGAGTAAATCTGGTGGAGGATGAAGTAAGGGCTAAACAGGCCGAGATTGATATCATGAGTGTAAAGATGGAAGATATGCGCTATGCGTTTAGCACGGCGTTTGGAAGGGCACAAGATAGAGTGCATTATTACCCGGTGGAATATAACCAAGCCAGAGATACTTTGAGCAGGTGGAAGATTATAGCAATCATGGATGAAGAATATGATGACGCAGTTAGGCATGGAATGCTTCCGTAGAATATATGTAATAGCTGGGTAGTATTATGAATGTATAGTTATGCATGTATGTAATGTCAATTCCTAGCTTTTGTTATAAAGAGATAGAAAATGTTATGTAACCTCCTTTGTCCTAAGGAGGGAAGGTCTAAACATGCTGTAAAGAGTTATATGTGAATCCTGACTTATGTAGTCCGAAGGGATGAAAAAATTAATAGTAATGTACTACATGTTATGTAATGTGCTAGGCACTAGTTAAGTTGTTATGAATATAAATCAAGTTATTAAATGTGTGTTGACACTACCATATATTTAAAGTTCGTAAGAATGTGACATGTAAATGATATGTAATAATAATGGTATAAATTGTGAAACAAAAAATGTCGCCTCGACGCAGACAAAATGTTTAACCCCCACCAGAGAAGTTAGTAAATGCTCCTGAGGAGCCAGTTAATCTCATGTAGCAATTTGTTGACTTGATGATGGGAGCTTTCCAGACTAGAAATGTTAACCCTATGGGTGATCAACCGGTAGCAGCCTGGATTGCTACCTTCAAGGATTTTAAAGTTGTAGGACCCCTAGAGTTCAAGGGGACGATGAACCCATGGAGGCCCATAATTGGGTGATTGAAATAGAAAAGGTATTTGACGTAGTATGCCCTCAAGCCAATCACATTTGATGTGATAAGCATATACTTTGTAATCTTGTTCATTTATTAATAAAAGTATCAAGGCATTTCTTTATTCATGATTAATTACTTGAATTAATCAAATGGATAAACCCATAGTTTTTGAGCAATGCTTTTAGAACCATGATGAGGATCATGCTAATGAGATCTAAATTCAAGATAGCTCAAAACTAAAATTGTTCCTAATCGTTGGATCACTAAAAATGGGATTAGTAGATCCGGATAGATTGGTACATACTATGCTTGCTCTTATGAAGAGGATAATTGATCATATAATCATTTGTGGAGAGACACTAAAGCAAGTATGTAGGTTCTTATTAGAGAATACGTTCACTGAACGTGACTCTCTCAAGGAACACCTAATGGAGTTTTACTTATCTGTCAATAGGAGTTCCTTATGTGATAGTCGTACAAGTGATCCTTAGACTTGAGATCATCATAGTATCTTATGTGTACTAAGTTATATTTTGACATATTCCTTAAGACCTGTTGGTATATCAAAGGATATGCTTAGGTATAATAAGGTACACATGGAGATAGGTGAATGATTAACAAAGGATCTACCACTTCCAGTAAAGGGAGAGAATGTCCTATGCAATTCAATAAGTGACAACTCAGAAATTCCTGGTCAGAGTTGAATGGAATTAGAAAGGAGTTTCTAATTTACATTAACTAGAGTTGTGCATTTGTGAATTGAAATGCATATGATCAAATAAATAAGACTTGACAGAAATTTTGTGTCTTATATTTGATTGAGACATTGTATGGTAGAATGATTGAATTGTACGGTAACTATTTGCTGAAAGGTTCTTTTACGATCAAATATTAAAATCTATATTATCTTGAATGTCGACTAATCGCTAAGGGAGCTTACCCTTATTGTGGAATAATTATTTATTCTGAATTAAAGAGTTAATTCATAATAAATGAATTAGAATTGTTCTAATTTATTTATTATACAACCGGTTTAATATGGAGAACTTAAAGGGTCACACCGCAAAAGAGTAATATTTATTTTAGAAGTGGATGGCATAATCGTAATAATAAATTAAGTATACTTAATTTATACTATGGTGATAGAATAAATTAAATAGCTTAATATTTATAATTTAGTATTTTAGAAATACTAATTATAAATTAATAAGAGGAGTCTTATTATTATTATTATTATTATTATTATTATTATTATTATTATTATTATTATTATTATTATTACTAGTATTATTATTTAGTTCCTAAATTGTTTAGGAATTAATTAATAAGTAGTAGTATTATTGTAAATAATTAAGTTCCTAAATAGTTTAGGAATTGTAATTATAATAATTAATTAAGTTACTAAATGATTTAGTAATTAATTAATAAGAAGTACTCTCATTATTAAATAATTAAGTTCCTAAATGGTTTAGGAATTGTAATTAATTAATTTAGTTATTAATTAAATTGAGAATTAAATTAAAACCCTAATCCTAAATAGTTTAGGAGGGTTGACTAGATCTATAAATAAGAGAAGTCTTATCATAGATCAAGGTTATAAACTCTTTCATTAGAATAAAGAAAGTACTCCATAATTCTCTACATCTACGGAGTTAGAGAGAGAGAATTAGGGCAAGCCACCAATGGTTTGGAGAAACCATAATTCACTTCTTTAATTCATAGATCTCTTGGTGGATCACCTCTAGAGGCTTCACACTTCGGGAGCTAACATTGATCCGTGAAATCTAATCGGTGAATTTGAAGAAGAACGTGAAAGGATTAAAGGGAGATGAACTTATACCTGTGGAAGCTTGGTTCTACAAAGGTCTAAATTCTTTTATCCTTCCTCAATTAATAATAGTCGCATAAGAAAGATCCGGGTTATTGGTTTGTACAAAAATTTAAAAATATGATTTTTCTTGCTTCCGTTGTGCTTATATAATTTGATTATATGTATGCCATATTTTTGCAAAAGAGTAATATTTATTTTAGAAGTGGATGGAATAATCGCAATAATAAATTAAGTATATTTAATTTATACTATGGTGATAAAATAAATTAAATAACTTAATATTTATAATTTAGTATTTTAGAAATACTAATTATAAATTAATAAGAGGAATCTTATTATTATTATTATTACTATTATTATTATTACTAGTATTATTATTTAGTTCCTAAATGGTTTAGGAATTAATTAATAAGTAGTAATATTAAATAATTAATTAAGTTATTAAATGGTTTAGTAATTAATTAAAAAGAAGTACTCTCATTATTAAATAATTAAGTTCCTAAATGGTTTAGGAAATGTAATTAATTAATTTAGTTATTAATTAAATTGAGAATTAAATTAAAACCCTAATCCTAAATAGTTTAGGAGGGTTGACTAGATTTATAAATAAGAGGAGTCTTATCATAGATTAAGGTTATACACACTTTCACTAGAATAGAGAGAGTACTCCATAATTCTTTACATCTAAGGAGTTAGAGAGAGAGAGAGAGAATTAGGGCTAGCCACTCATGGTTTGGAGAAACCATAATCCACTTCTTTAATTCATAGATCTCTTGGTGGATCACCTCTAGAGGCTTCACACTTGGGGAGCTAACATTGATCCGTGAAATCTAATTGGTGAATTTGAAGAAGAATGCGAATGATTAAAGGAACATGAACTTGTACCCGTGGAAGCTTGGTTCTACAAAGGTATATATTTTTTTATCCTTCCTCAATTAATAATAGTCGCATAAGAAATATGCGGGTAATTGGTTTGTGCAAAAAAATTAAAATATGATTTTTCTTACTTCCGTTGTGCTTATATAATTTGATTATATGTATGCCATATTTTTGCAAACCAACAAAAATTACATTTGCTACATTTACGTTAAAAGGAGAAGCAAATTATTGGTGTACTGCCAATAAAGGGTTGTACCCTGGGAAAGGTTTAAAGAAATTTTCTTCGAAGCTTACTTTCCTCCAGTAACTCAAGATACGATGGAGGTACAATTTCTAGAATTGAAACAGGAAAATATGACTGTAGCCGAGTATGCGGCGAAATTTAATGAGTTGGCAAGATTTTCTCCACACCAGGTGTGTGAGGATCCGAATTTTCAGGATTTCTTTAATAATATTAAATGAGATTTTAATGAAATTATCAAGATTGGTTAAATTATTTGTGATATTTTATGTGATTTAAGGTATGTGAAGGGATTTAATTGATAAACTAAATCTGTATAGAGATGGTGATAATTGATGTTGATTTAAAATAATTGAAAAAGAAATAAATTGTTTAAAAACAATTTATTAAGAATAAGAGAAATTACATATTGTACAATAAAATTTTGCAATAAAATTATTGTGGAAGTACAGAAATTATTATTATTTTAAATGATGTTATGTGGTAATATAAAATATATAAATTTGATATGTATATATATACATTGGTATATATATAGGTGTGCATGTTTAAATGTGATAATTATAAATTTCATTAATTATGGAAATAAAGGGATTAATAATTAAATTAATCCGGAAATTTATAAAAAGTTAATGAGGAAGTTAGTAAAATTAGAAATATGGATTATATAATTAATCAATAATTATGGTGGAAGTTTAGAGATTAATAAAGAAGAAAAGTAATTATAAAAATTATATAATAATAAATTATATAATTTATATAAGGAAATTAAAGTGAAATATGAAGAAAATAATAATTATATAAATTATATAGGAATAATTTTATAATTTATATAAGAAGATTAAATTGAATAAGGATAGAAGAAAATTTTTATAAATTGTATTTTGTGTAAAATGGAAATTATTTAAAAAGGGATAATGTAATTATATGAATTATATAATAATAAATTATATAATTTATATAAGGAATGTTAATGTAAATAGTAAAGAAATGAAAATTAAATGAGAAAAAGAATGTTTTAATTTATTAAAAATTATGTTTATGTATAACGGAATTTTTATGATTTTAATGAGGAATAATATTTTGGAAACGTGGACATGTTAGTGTAAAATGTTGTCTAAATAACGAAGTGAAAAATTACGAAAAATAATTTTTATATGTTATATGAATTATTTTATGAATTTTGGAGATATAAATTACCTCATATAATTACATGCATGTCATTATGCATGTACAAAATTTATCAAGTAAAGTACCTAAAAGAGGTATAAATATTATTTATAAATTAATTTATGATTTTTAGTGAATTAAAATAAATATTTTATATATATTATATAAAATATTTATTACACGAAATAATTACGTAATGTATTAAATTAGTAATTTTGCATGGTAATTATCCGAATTGGCTAAGTCAGTTGTGGAGCATGACTAGGTCGGTGGATTTTTTGGTTAAGTTCCAAATTAGTTAATTTGGTTGGCTATTAAAGGAAAAGAAAAAGGAAGAAAAAATAAACAAAACAAACAACAAACATAACACTCTCTCTTCTCCCATCACCACAACCCGAGGCCACCACTGTGACACCCCAGGATTTAACATGAATTTTAAATGAGGATTATGATTAATTAAGTAAAGGTTAATAGTTAAAACCTAGCTTGAATGACATAAAGTAATAAGGAGAGATTAAATAAGAATTATTATTTAATCAATGTGTTATATATGACCTATGTGGTAGGTTGAATGTATGTATATATGTATATTTGGCAAGATATATAAAAAAGGAATTAAAGTCTAGAAATGATGGAAATAAGGAATTTATATGTGAATTGAGGCTTTAGTTATGAATGCTAGCAGCAAGATTAAAGAATAGGCTTGGAGAGGCGATGATATGAGAATGACAAGGTAAAATATGTATGCATGTGCAGGGGATAAGAAGTCGTATGATCTAATTGGTTTATTTAGGAATATTAAGGATTTGATATGTGAATAGTTAAAGTTTACCAAAGAATGGATATATATTGGATTGAAATAAGATAATTTTGTATATGATGCATAAATACAAAATGTGATACCCCGAAAGTACGTAGAAGGAATGTAGATATTATGTATGTTGAGAATTAGCATATGTGAGTAAAGTAAACGTATCAATTGATGTTAAAGTTAAAATTATGACATTACGAGTTTAAAGGAAAATGATAATGGATTTTGAGAATCCGATCGAGGTTCGCTTCTCGAGTAAGCGTTTTATGGAAAAGGTGAGTAAAACGACTATTGGAAATGTTGAAAATTGGAATTTATTGATGATAGAACCAAAAAGGGTTCATAGAAATCAAGTATGGAAGGATATGCAAATTTTGTAATTATTGTAAATTATTAGAAGTAATTGATGAAATTGGTATTTTGAGGTGTGACAAGAGATTTGGGACAAGCTAAGTATGGAGTAATTTGATGAGAAATAAAGTTCAAGCGTAATGAAACAAGTTTGGATCAAAATGGACTTGAATTGGTGCAAAAATGAGCAATTTTGAATAAAAGGGATTAAAATTCTCTAAATTTTCGGACAAATGACCATATTGCCCTTGACAAGTTGGAGAATGACTTTTGTGTCCTAGAGTGGCTTAATGTCTATTTTGCCATTGCTAGTTGAAGTGAAATGACTTGAATGCCCTTAATCATGCATGAGTTAACTTAACCTAAGATTGGTTAAGTGTTAGAGAATACATATAATCTATATATGTATAAGTTTAAGTAGCCAGCTTTGTTCATTTTTGTTCATTTGAAGTGCTCAAGTGAGAGCTCAAGAGAGAAAAGAGAGTAAAGGAACTAGGGTTCCAAAAAGTTCAAGGATTTCAAGGAAGAAGGTGATCAAGAGAAGGATTATCAGCCATCAAAGAAGATAATACAAGTCTAGCAAGGTTTATAACAAGAAGGAAGAAAGTTTTATGAAGGTATAACCATTTTCTTGTTTTAAAGTTTAAAGTTTATGTATTTAAATCCAAGAATATGAGTAGCCATGCAAGGATACATGGTTAAAGTTAAAGAATATGTGTAGTATGTGTTTTATGGGAGGGATTATAGTAAAACCCTAAGCTTATGTGTAGTAAACCAAAGGTGGTGCACTATTTATATATGATTTCAAGCTAGAAATCATAATTTAAGGTTTGATCATGTGTTATATGTTGATAGATTTAATGAAACCTAGTTTGAAAGGTTGATTATGAAGGAAGCACGGGAAATTTTATGCTAGATAACAATTTAAATTCATATATGGCGTAAAACCATGTGTTGTTTGAGAATAATATACAATATTAGGCTATACTTTATTTATAGATTACGTAATAATCTGTAAAGTGAATTGGAAGATGCATATGGAAGTTATGTGGACTTATAAAGTCGTTAAACTGGTATGTGGTTGCCTATGTGGTGTGTAGAGTTTATGGACTTAAGATTAGTTAAGATTGGAAAGTTGAAAGTTGACAAAATTGCCATCAATATGTGAATTTGGTCATTGAGTGTAATTTGTGATCAAATGATGCCAAAAAAGTTAAGTTTGATGTTAATACACGTGTTAGTAATGATTTGAAAGTCATTCGGTTTGTATGGCGACAATTGAGGATTTTAAAGGTTTTAAAACGTTCGCCGACGACCAAAACGGACTATTTGGGAAAATGTAACCATTTGAATAGTTTTAAAGGTTTTGAAAGTCCATTCAAGTTATATATGTGCTATGTGTACTAAATGAAGTGTTGGAAGTATTTTTTGTCAAAAAGGAGTTAAGGATTTACTTGGAGTTTAAGCTTTGACAATGAAAGGTTTTGAAAAGTTAATGAAAATGGCCGTCAAATGTGATTTTTGGCAATTTTGAGGAATTAGAGTTGAAATGAAGTTAAAGGACTCATATTTATGTTAATACATGTGTCTAGGTTGATTTGGTAATCAACGGAATCAAATTTGAATGAATCAGCGATTCGAACGATCGAAATCGATCATTTCGATTCAAAACTGATTTTTACGGACAATTATCGCCTCGTGTGAAGTTTTATGATTTTGAAAGTCTAGACATGTCATATATGACCTATGTGAACTATGTCAAGTGTTAGAATTGAGTTTTAAAGCTTATGGCCAAAAATCACAAAGTTGGTAAAAAGTTGGTTTTGAAGTTGAAAATTTTTCTAAGTGTTGAAACGTGTTGAACAGCCCCTCCTAGGGGCTAGTGTATCTCTATTTTTGAGAATCCAAATGAGGCAAGTAATATTTTTGTAAAATACTAGGTAGTAAGGTCTAGATGTGGTCCAAATTTCAGCTCAATTGGAGTTAAGATGAAGAAATGAAAAATCAGCAAAGGTAGTGCAAAAATCAGATTCCAGAATTTGAACATGGCGCCCCGACGCCATGTTTTGCACTAAACATTGCGCTGGGCGCGCAATGTACTGTTCATCGACCGAGAAGAATGCGCGGCCAACGAGCTCTGGCGGCGCCGGGGCGAAGTTGCTCTGTTTTTGAAATTTTTTTAAGCTTCCAAAAAGCTATATTTTGATATGTAATGATAAAGGTAGATTATGTAAGCCCAAAATAGATAAAGAATGATCAAAATGAAGGATGCTAAGGTATAATGAAATGATAAATGACATAATATAACATGCCTAAAGCTAAATCAAAGCATGATATAAGTTATGAAAAAGGTCGGAAGCAAGTTATGGTGTATTATAAACCTACATAAGGTATAATACATCAAATGTGAAATGGTTAAAGACGGATGGTCATGTATTCATGAAATTAGTTTGATAAGTTATACAAGTTTATGATATTATAATGACATATAAGTTATATGTTGACAGACAGAGTTCGAAATGAGCAAGCCGACAAGACGGATAATAAAGGATGATTGAGGAAGTACAGGTTAAGTAAAATAAAGGCGTACAGGCAAGTTTTTCAGACTTAAGTATAATAGATATTTTATATGAGCTACGTGATAGCATATAAGTTAAATGTGCCTTGCGTGCAATTATGTGGTTAAGTGTTAAATGAATTACATGACATTAAGCATGATATATTAAGTTAAGGAAAGCACGACGCATATTATAAATTGTGAGCATGAAAGGTGTTAGCTGAATTACTTGTTGAGCTTTATGCTCATTCTTGCCATATACTAACTTTTCAGGTAAAATACAAGAAAGCCGGAGGTACCGGTTATGCTAAGGTAAAGGATTGATGAAGGCATAATTAATCATGAGAGGAATGTGCTATGTGTATTTATGTAATGTGGCTATTCAGATAGTTGATGTTAAGTCATGATTGTAATAAGGGATATATAATTTGTAATTCATAATAATGAATGTGCATGTATGTATTATCCAGCTAGGAGATGTAAGAGTTAAAGTTGGATGTATTATTGATTAGTCGAGTTTGACATGTAATAATCTTGTACATATGGTACAATTGTATGTATAGTACAGAGACTTGTAAACAGGTACAGGTATGATGCAGATGTATGTATACAGGTACGATTAAACAAGGCCATATATATATATAAAGTTCATTGTAAGACCCCGAATTTTATGAAATATAAAATTTAATTTTTCTTCATATATATATTTTTTTCATGAAACAGTAAGTGGTTAAATTCACGAAATTGAAAGTTAAGGATGTTATGTGCAAATTTTATTTTGTCGGACAATATTCGTTTTGTCGGGGAATATTCGGGTCGTACGACGGCGCCGAAATAACTAATTATTAGTGGACCCCACAACGGAATAATTGTCGGATATAGAAAACGACATAAGTAACCTTTTTAAATAAAAATAGTCAACGGTGTTATCACTTTTAACTGTTAAAATACCAGTGATAAAAGAATAGTAGCATACGGTAATTTATGGTATTTTTCTGTAGCACACGGTATTGCACAGTGTCTCATATTATTGGTCTGATAATTGACACCGTAACTATTGCACATCATTTCATCAATAATTGTCACTATATAATATTTTATGTTATCAATTCAATAATTGTTGTTACACAGTATTTTGCATTATTGATTTAATAATTGTCATTACACTGTATTTCATATCATTGACTCAATAATTGTTGGTGCACTGTAGTTTAAAATTATTGAACTTAATAATTGTCACTGTAGCAAATATACTGTAATTTATATTATTAAATTGATAATGATCTGTAACGTGTTTCTTGTATTATTGTTGTAACATTATTTTATTTTATATGTTGGACTCACAGGAAAAATAAATAAATAAATAAATTTAAAAAAAAATAAAATTTATTTTACTATTTGAAATAGTAACGTGAATAGTAACATGTGGACCCCATGTGGGGGCCACATGAAAAACAAACATGCAAAATGAGTTGCTGAAGAAAAAAAAAAGGGGGGGGCAGCGGCTGCTGACATTTTTCAACTGGCGTGCAGCACGCCAGTTGTTCACCTACCATGCGTAGTGCCTTATTTTCTCCTATAAATAGCTTGCTCAGCTAAATAGAAAAATCACACATAAAACATAAAATTTTTCTATAAGAATTTTATGAGTTTTCTCTGAGAATAGTAAGGCTATTTTGAGTGTTTGAAAGCCAAAAGGAGTGCAGGAATTTTTCTAGTAAGTCTTTTATTAAAGAGTAGTAATTTCATAAATTCCTATTTTTCACGGTATTCACAAATCTTCCTTTACAAGACTCTTCTTTGAGAAGATTCATTTTTAAAAACTTTATTTAGAAGATTTATTTTGAAATATTACTTTAAAAACTATTTTAAAGTTGTTATATTATACTACAAAAATTATGTTAAATATATATAATTTTGATAGTTCATAATATATGAATTATCATACACCTTGAAATTTATATGTGGTAATTACTAATTTTATTATAAATATATAGGTTGATCAACCTCATTTAAATCAATATCCAGTCACGTGTTAAGGTAAGGAATATCATATTCTTTCATCTTCTATTACTTAAACTTACTACGGTAAGGGGTATCATTCTTTTCACACTCTTAAACTTACTACGGTAAGGAATGTCATTTTTTTTCTTACTTGTAAGGAATACCATTCATTTCAAACTCTTAAATTTACTGTGGTAAGGAATATCATCTTCTTTCATATTCTATTATTTAAACTTACTAAGGTAAGGGGTATCACTCTTTTCATCATCATAAATGGATATTATTTTCTTTCTTACTTGAAGGGATTATTATTCTTTGATTCTCAAAAATAATATCGTTTCTTTCTTGTGCCATTTACTTCCATGTATTAAATTGTGGGAATAACCTTACGGCGCGGATTACCGCCTGTTGGTGAATAACCTTTTGTATTCATTCCTTATTAATCTTTGAGAATAACCTTACGGTGTGGATTACCGCATGTTTGGTGAATAACTCTTCGTATTCAAATTGATGGGAATAACCTTATGGTGCGGATTACCGCCTGTTTGGTGAATAACTCTTCGTATTCAAATTGATGGGAATAACCTTACGGCGCGGATTACCGCCTGTTGGTGAATAACCCTTTTTATTTGTCTCGTGTGGAAATAATTTGTCTACACGAATTATCACATGACACTTTTATTCAATATTCGTAAGTGATATCATTTTCCTTTATACTCATAAGGGATACCATCTTTTTCATCTTCCATTATTCAAACTGACTATGGTAAGGGATATTAATTTCCTTCACCTTTTGGTAATCAAACCTGCTACGGTAAGGGATATTATTTTCTTTCATACACCTAAATCGAAACTTATTATGGAACTATTGCTTCTATAATTCCTGAAAATATTATATGTTCTATAATAGTTGAATTTCATTATTTCAACTGAACCTTCCTATTTTCTGAACATTTCTATTGAACAGTAATCGTTATTCTGAACTATGGATCTTGAATATCATTTTTAAATTTCACTCCACATCATGTTGACAATTTGGACATTTTTGAATATGCACAAAGTAAACTTCTGATACTTATTGTTTATCCTGTTCTTCTGTTCATCATTTGTATCACTGTTATTTGTATTAATCATCAATAATCAAGCTGTTGTGAATATCTGTGGTCGGGGGGCACAGATGTGATATAATTGTTGAACAGATGATAGGTTAAAGGCGATATACTAGGTTAAAGGCGATACATCTGTTCGGTGTCTTTTATGGCACGTGGTGAATGTTCTCTTTGGCCCGTAGTGCAAAGATGAATTGTTGGTTGGTATGATTATGACCAAAGGCTGAATCTGGTATAATCATGACCGTTGGTGTTATATTGAATGTCTTTGGCCCGTAATGCAAAGATAAACTGTTGATCTGCATGATTATGACCAGAAACTGTGAAGTTGTATTATCTTGACTAATGATATTTCAGATGATAAAAGTTAATGATATTTTTACTAAAAAGAGAAGCAAGTGGACATTATGGTCTGCATTATTCTTCTAATAGATTGCTCATTCCGCTGCTATTATTGATCTGAACATTGTTCAAGAATTTAACTACATTTTTTGATATAAACCTTGTAGTTTATTGTATTTAGAACTCAACTGTTGAAGGCTAATGATAATTTATTCGTCATTATCTTAGTCATGATATTTCTTACTGGGCTATTTGAGTTCACCCTTTCTTTTCGTTCCATTGTTTTTCAACAGGAGATGAAAACGTAATGGGGTCTAGCCGGGGGATGGAGTGAGAGTCTGAGGAATAGCTATCATAGTCTTCACGTGTTGTAAAATAGTGTGACAATAATAGTGAAGACTTAGTTGTGTATTATTATACACTGTATTGTTGTACGTTGTGCTTTGTTGTAATAATTTTGTTGTAGTCTTTTGACGACTCAAGTTTGGGCTGTGTGGGCCTAAATTTGGGGGTGTCACATTCATGGCGAATTTTTATTAAAGGGTAAGTTGAACCATAAGATTTATATATGATTATAATAGGTCGCAAATTGTTAAGGTTGACCTATGTTTCAAGAATTCGGTAAAGTGAACGTTGCGATCCTGAGACAGATAAGGGATGTAAGATAAAGTTTAAAGAAAAAATAAATATGGACCGAATTTATGGTTAACAATTTGGTTTTAAAGGTCAAAGGTTAAGATTTAACGCACGGAATCCCGGTTAAATGTGGTTTAAGGTTAATAATTATTTGATCCAGATATAATTGGACTTAATTAAGGAAGGTGGGATCTCGGGGCGTCACAACCACCACCCACCACCGACCTCCATAGCCACCAAGAGAGAGGAAAGATTTGGTGCCATCTAGAGGAAGAAAATTCAAGCCAAGGAAGGTATAAAATTAATTTGTTTGATTTTTTTGTGTATTTTTAGTGATAAGTTAATTTTATGAAAAATTAGAGAATAATTGTTCTAATTAATTTTTGGATGAATATGTGTAAATTATATAATTTTTAGAGGTATTATGTTGGGAAAAATTTGATCAAAATGGTGTAATTTTTGCTTGGCTTGGTTACTGCCGGAAGAAAAATAGAAAAAAAAAACAAAGAGAGAGAGAACCGCGCATTGCGCGGCTGAAATTTTTCCGGAACCGGGCCGGAACGGCGTCATTTTGGGATGCTGATAAGGGAAGGCCGTGCCATGCGCGACAGCCAATTCCTCGCCAGGCCAAACGACGTCGTTTGGCTGGCGTAAGCGGAAGAAGTCGCGCGCAATACGCGGCGGCTGGCGACGCGGTGAAATGACCAGCGTGCCCCTGGCCTTTTCCGTTAATGACTAGCGTGTTCTTTGGCCTCTAAAATTAAGGTTTTCCCCTAAGCTTTTCGGAAAATGCGGATAATGTCCCTAAAGCTGCGAAAATTACCAAAATACCCCCAAAAAATAGCTTTTAATTAAATAAATGTTTAAAAATTATAGAAAATTACTAAAAATACAGAAATGATATTTGGGCTTTAAATTTAATATTTTTGAATAAATATTAAATATTGTAGATTAATATTTAAATATTAATCTAGTAAGGTTACAATTTAGAAAAATGATTAAATGAAAATCCGGACAACCAAATACGCTAAATATTATCCGATGAGTTGGGTTGTCCGTATTGAATATGTTTGATATTAAGTTAAATTAATATATTGAAGGACGAGGTTAATATAATTAACCATATTATTAGATAATTGTCTCGGAGATGATATTAATTTATTAAATTAATATAATAAAAGGATAAATAATTATTATTTGATTATTTTATGATCATAGGTTGTACGAGAAACATTCTAGAAGGGTATTTATTATTTAATTCCACAATCCAGGAAAGTTCTTCAGTATTTTTATGTTAAATGTTGTCTGGTATGATATGTTAATTCTTGTTTAGAATGCATATAAATTATGTGTTATGTGATCTGTGAATAATATGACAACTATGTGTACTTTGTGCAATGATGTGAAATATATTGCTTGAATAGAAACACAACACATGATGTATGACACACACAGAGCATGAAAGGTGTAAACTGTTGAACTTGCTGAGCCTTTGTGCTCATTACTTGCATAATATACATTTTTGCAGGTAAAGATATAAATATCAAGAATATCGGATTATGTTAGAGATGGATCAACTTAGAAGGTTGTAAATAAAATTGTTATATTCAATGTGGTAAATTGCATAGTTTATATTGATGTTTCGTAAGTATATATATGTTGGATTCGGATAGGATGAATGGAATTAATGTATGAACTGTGATAGTTCAATATAATGGTTACGATAGAAACTATGATATGTTTAATGATGAATCATGAAACAAAGAATATTGTATGGATATAAATACCATTGAATTTTGATTATTGAGCTTTACGATACTAGTGATAGAAAGAAAAAGTAAAGATTGCGATCCAGGGACTAGGATCGAGATAATAAGTTTTAAATGTCAAATATTTTAATACAATGATGGAAGTTGGAAAAAAATTATACTGAAAATTTTGGTAATTGATGATTTATAAAATCAATTAAGGGATCAAATAAGGTGTTTAAAGATTATTAATGGACCGAAATTTGGACGTTATGAAGATAATGTATAATAAATACAAAATTTAAGGGAATAAAGTTGGTCGAATTTCGGGATTGTTACAAGGTGGACACAAAACAGCGAAAAACAAGACGTTTTGAACATGAATTGAAGCCATGGATTTACAACAAGATCTCAATGTTTCAGGTCGGGACTTTTGCTGGAGCAATGGAAAAAGCAATCTTAGCAGAAGGAGGCAGTGATGCCTTAGCAAAGTATAAGTAGGAACAGCATGGTAAGAAGAAAGGTGATGGAGCCAACAGAGAAAGTAGTAGTGGGGGAAGTGACACTAACAAGTGAAAGTGGAACAGTAACCCAGCTGGAAATAAACCAGGGGAACCAAAGAAGAAGATGGAGCCATGTCCCAATTGTGGAAAGGGACATTTAGGGATATGCTTGAAGGGAAAGAACGTATGTTTTAAGTGCGGTCAGGAAGGACACATCGCACCAAACTGTCTGATTCCAAAGACAAATAAAGGTTTTTTTCATTGTGGAGAAGTGGAGCATCAGATTAGAGATTGTCCTAAGAAGAAAACTGAAGGAGGAAGTGGAAGCAGATGAAATACTAGTGGAAAGCTGGCTATTGGTGGACCTATTTAGCCTGGGAGACTGACAATACGTACGTTCAACATGATAGTTCAAGATGCGGTGGCATCAAAGGACGTGATGTCAGGTATCATTTCTATCAATGATACAAAAGCATGTGTTGTTTGATTTGGGTGCTACATGTTCTTTTATATCTGATGAATTTGCTAAGAAATTGAATCTACCTCAATCAAAGTTAGAGAATGTGTTGAACATAGAAGTAGCGAATAAGTAATCCAGGTGGAGACTATTCATTAATGATAAAAGGGCATAAGCTAGTAGTTAACCTAATTCCTATTCGATTAGGAGAGTTTGATGTAATACTAGGAATAGATTGGTTGTATAGCCATGGGGCGGTGATTGATTGCTAGAGGAAATGTGTAAACCTTCAGACTCCTGCCAAGTCTAAGGTAGTATACTATGGTAGCAAATCGCCACGATAATCTTGTTGTCTGACGATGATGCAGGCCAATAAGCTGTTAAGGAAATGATGTATGTGATACTTAGCACATGTGGTCAATACACGAGTAGTAGGATCAGATACCGTGTAAAGGATTATGTAGATGTATTTCCAGATGAATTACCGGGTCTTCTGCCAGATAGGGAGATCGAATTTGTTATAGACTTTGTACTAGGAACAACGCCAATTTCAAAGGCACCTTATAGGATGTCTCCAGTAGAGTTAAAAGAATTAATGATTCAGTTACAAGAGTTGTTAGACAAGAAGTATATCCAACCAAGTGTGTCTCATTGGGGAGCACCAGTTTTATTTGTAAAGAAGAAAGATGGCTTGTTAAGACTTTGTATCGACTACAGAGAATTGAACAAAGTGACAATAAAGAACAAGTATCCGTTACTGAGAATCGATGATTTATTTGATCAGCTATGTGGAGCCAAGTATTTTTCGAAGATTGATTTGAGAAGTGGTTATCACCAGTTAAAGGTGAGACCTGAGGATGTACCGAAGACAGTATTTAGGACTCGTTACGGTCATTGCGAGTTCCTGGTAATGTCATTTGGATTGACGAATGCACCGGCTGCATTTATGGATTTAATGAATAGAGTGTTCAAGTAGTATTTGGACAAGTTCGTGGTGGTATTCATCGATGACATTTTGATTTATTCAAAGACTTAGGAAGGGCATGCGGAACATCTAAGAATTGTGTTGGATAAGTTGAGAGAAGCAAAGTTGTATGCAAAATTCTCGAAATGTGAGTTTTGGTTGGAAAGGGTGAAATTTTTGGGGCACGTGATCGACTAACAAGGGATATCTGTAGATCCAGCCAAAGTTGAAGCAATAATAAACGGGGAATAACTAAAGACACTAACGGAGGTGCGAAGTTTTCTTGGTTTAGCAAGATACTACAGACGATTTATTAAAGACTTCTCAAAGTTGTCAGTGCCTTTAACAAATTTAACGAGGAAAGCTGTAAAGTTTGTACGGTCAAATAAATGTGAAGAGAGTTTCATTCAACTCAAGAAAAGACTAAGTGAAGCACCTGTGTTGTCGTTGTCTAACGATACGGGAGGATTTGTTGTGTACCACACATCGCATATAGGACTTAGGTATGTATTGTTGCAGCACAGCAAAGTCATAGCATATGCGTCAAGACAGTTGAAAGACTATGAGAAAGGTTATCCAACCCATGATTTGGAATTGGCCGCAGTGGTGTTTACATTGAAGATATGGAGACATTATCTATACGGAGAGAAATGTGAAATATACACAGACCACAAAAGTCTAAAGTATATTTTCACCTAGAATGAATATGAGGAAAATGAGATGGTTAGAACTAATCAAGGATTATGATTGCGAGATTCTATACCATCCAGGGAAAGCTAATGTTGTAGCCGACGCCTTAAGTAGAAAGGGTCAAGAAAGATTGAAAATGATGACTGCTCAAGAAGAGCTAATAAGAGAAATGGAAAGGATGGAGCTAGAAGTGAAGTATCCAATGGAGTCGGAAGAAAAATTATATGTGGTAGAAGCCCATCCAACGTTATTGGATAGAGTGAAGGAAGCTCAAATTCAAGATCAAGATTACGATCAAATTAGAAAATGTATATCTGATGGACAAGAGACAGAGTTCAAGATAGATAACAACAGAATTCTAAGATTTAAGGAAAGAATATGGGTGCCAATGGTATCCAAGTTAAAAGATGAGATTCTGCAGGAAGCGCACAGTTCATGATATTCAGTTTATCCGAGGAATACGAAGATGTACCAAGATCTTCGTCAACATTTTTGGTGGCCCAACATGAAAAAAGATGTAGCAGAATGTGTAACTAAATGTTTAACGTGTCAAAGAATTAAGGCAGAACATCAGAGGCCTAGTGGATTGTTACAACCACTAGAGATTCCATAATGGAAGTGGGAGCACGTCACAATGGATTTTGTCGTGAGACTCCCGCCCGACTACACAGAAAGGCTATGATGCAATATGGGTGATTGTGGATCGACTAACGAAGTCTGTCCACTTCGTGCTGATCAAAATCAAGTTTAATTTGGATCAGTTGGCAAAGCTTTATGTGAAAAAAATAATGTCAAGACATGGAATTCTGGTATCAATTGTTTCAGATCGAGATCCGCGATTCACATCTAACTTTTGGAAGAGTTTTTAGGAGCGTATGGGTACGCAGTTGAGGTTGAGCACAACGTATCACCCTCAAACAGACAGTCAAAGTGAACAGATGATTCAGACGTTGAAAGATATGTTGAGGGCATGCGTAATGGACTTTTAGGGTAATTGGGACAACCATTTGCCGTTGGTTGAGTTTGCGTATAACAACAGTTATCATGCAAGTATTAGTATGCCACCTTATGAGGCATTGTATGGAAGAAAGTGCAGAACACCTCTATGTTGGGATAATGTAGGAGAATGTAAGTTATTGGGACCAGAAGTTGTACAACAGACTACCGAGATTGTCAAAGTTATAAGGTCAAGGCTCATAGCAGCATAAGACAGGCGGAAGAGATATGCAGATTTGCATTGGCAGAAAAGAGAATTTGAAGTAGGGTCCCATGTGTTTTTGAAAGTATCTCCCGAGAAAGGGAAGATAAGATTTGAAAAGAAAGGAAAGTTGAGCCCAAGGTTTATTGGACCTTTTGAAGTGCTAATAAAAATAGGAGAAGTAAGTGTCGTGGCATTACCTCCAGAGTTGGAACACATCCACAATGTATTCCATGTATCAATGTTAAGGCCGTACAAACTAGATTATAAGCATGTGATTAAGTATGAGCCAATTCAGATTGAGAAGGATTTAACGTATGAAGAAACTCCTGTTCAAATCATAGACAGGAAGGAGCAAACTTTGAGGAACAAGGTGATACCTTCCGTGAAGGTAGTGTGGAGAAACCACAATGCTGAGAAAGCAACGTGGGAGTTAGAAGAGAAAATGAAAAAGCAATATCCAAATATGTTTATGTAACCTTGTAATAGTGATTCCGGGGACGGAATCCTTATAAGGAGGGAAGAATGTAATGATATAGAATTTTGTAAACTTTGGAAAATTGTAATTATTAAGTAATGAAATTAAATTTTTTAAGTGTGAACTATTTTGGGACAAGTTAATTATGGATTATATAATTGAGGAATTAAATTCCAGTCTAATGAAACAAATTTGGATAAAAGTGGACTTGAATTAATAAAGGATTTTTAAGGAAATTACATGGAAATTAATTATCTAGGAATTTTGCCAAAAGTCCAAAAGGCCCTAGATATTTTAAAATAAGGACCTTGGTATCCTATGATGGTGAAATGACAATTACGCCCTTGTTTAATCAAGTGAAATACCTTGGATAGCCCTAACCAATTCATGGTTAGTTGTTGGAGATCATATATTACCCATACATGTATATGTTTTATGTATCAAGTTGCTTATTTATTCATTCACCCGAAGTTGCTAGCAAAGCAAGAGAGGGAAGCTAGGGTTCAAGGAAGCTCAAGGATTTCAAGCTAAAAAGGAATCAAGGGAGGTGTATAAGCCCATCAAGGTGGAGAATCAAGCTCTTAGAAGCTTTATTGCATAGAGAATAAAAGCCAAAAGAAGGTATAATGAGTTTAACTTTAAGAACTCATCTTTTAGGTGGTTAAATCCATGTTTAAGTGAAGCCACGCATGTATCTTGGTGTATAGGTGTTGATTATGTGATGTTTGTAAGTTTATGTGCTTCATGTTTGGTATTAGATGAAAACCTAAGCTCCAAGTTGCTAGAACAAAGGTGGTACACTATTCATGTATATATTAAGAGCCACAAAGCATGATTATAGGATGATCATGTGTTATATATTGATAATTAGGATGAAAACCTAGTTCAAAGTGTTGATCATGTTAGATACATAAGAAATTTATGTTAGATAGCACATTAGAAGCTTTAAAGATTGAAAAACATGTTTTGTAAAGGAAAGTTAGAGTATTAGACCATATTTTGCGTTTAAACCAATTCATAATCTGTAAAGCATTTTGGTAGGTGCATGTAGAAGTTACAAAAGCATGCAAAGTTGTTAAATGTATATGTGATAAGCTATATGTGCATGGTGTACAAAAATTCAAATGTTCTTCAAGGGTTGAGTTTTAAAAAGTTGGTAAAATGCCACCAATGTGTAATTTTTGGCCATTTTGTGTAATTGAAGGTCAAATGAGGCCACATAACTAAGTTTTATGTAAACGCACGCGTTAGAGTCAATTTGGAACTCATTTGGTGTCTATGGCGATAAATATGATTTTTAAAGGTTTTAAAGCGTTCGCTGACGACCAAAACGATTTATTTGGAAAAACAATGTCATTTTAAGATTTTTAAGTATTTTGAAGGCCCATGTATGTCCAATACATGATATATGTGCTATGTGAGTGTTGGAACTTAGATAATCAAATTAGGGCCAAAGATACCAAGGATTTTGGATAGAAATTATTTTTTTTGAAAAACCAGCACGGCGCCGGGGTGCCATATTTTGTACTGAAAACAGTGTCGGGGCACAGTGCTGCTGTGAGGAGCTCGCCGGGGCGAAACCAGAGCAAGCCGGGGCGCAGTCTGGCCGAGCACTTCTCGCGGCCAGCGAGATTCGAAGAAGAAAACACTGCGCCGGGGCGTAGTGTTCTGAATTTTAAAATTAATTATTTTTAATTCTAAAATGCAATGTTTTGATATTAAATGATAGGAACATGTATGTAAGCCATAATTTGATAAAAATAATCAATGTGGTAGATGCTAAGGATAAATAAACAATGTGTTATGTGTTAAGGGTTATGTAAAGCTAAATGGTAGATTGTATAGCAAGTTATCACATGCATGTGACAACCCCAAATCCGGGTCCCTAGAACCTCGGATCCGGTTCAACACTAATACTACCTTTTACTTATTGTTCATGAATTATAACAATATTATAATTGCTAAATAATCATTTATTTATAATTTTACAACATCTCTTTCTATTCCAGAATTGCAATCTTTATACATTCTTAGTATGTCTCAATATCATACATGATACGACATTCTGTTACAATTAATTTGAGTAACTAACACTCATACTTCATACCAACCAATTCTTATATTGCACAATCATTTTACCTATTCAATTCAGACTGATATCTATAATAGTCGAGTTAGACCTTCAGTGAATGTAATATGAATTCCTGTTTCTTGAACTTTATCAAAAACTTTGAATAACTTGCACTATCTGAAAATGTTGATTTTTAAACAAGAGTGAGTACGACGGCTCAACAAGTTTAACAGTTACGCATAAACACATTATATGTTTCACATATTATACATGTTCTGCATTTTATTCTTACATCATGCATTTTATTCTTTTCCTTTTATGAATGTTTCACACTTCGTATGCATCATATACAATAAATAACTAGCATCTAGTAAATCATGCTGCATATTTGCACATATTTCACATGTAATCATATCTCATGTTATTCATATATCACAAATATCATCAATGTATCTTTCTATTAACAATTTAACATCATATTATAGCATAGCAATGCATATAGAAACAAGTTCTAAAAAACTTGTCTGGTTCACTTCTACCATTTACGCTTATTTTGCGTCTTTCGTTCAACCTACAATTTATATATAAAATCGACATAATCATTAGTTACAATGACTATTAATTGGTCATAACTTAAGACCTTAATTTCAAATTATTAACTCTTAATATGTCCGACACACGATCCTTTAGTTCCAACCAAAAACCTTAGACCAAACCTAGTTGGACATGTCGGGTATGCTCAACTAACTTACACATTCACTACACGTTCATCGTACGACCTACTTTTAATAAGTTGCCTAAATTAGTCACAAATGGACTATTTACATCGGTTAAATTTAATTAAACTTTCTTCGTTTACATAACTTATTGATTTGAACATTCAATAATGTACCAAATACCTCAAAATATCATCTACCTTTGATAATATACAAGTATACAACTACATTCAAATATTATTAACCATTTAATAATATTTTAATCACTTATTAATATTATTATCCATTTAATAATATTTTAGTCTATTACTAATATTATTAACTATTTAATAATATTTTAATCACTTATTAATATTATTAATCATCTAATAATATTTTAATCACTTATTAATATTATTAACCATTTAATAATATTTTATTCATTCACAAATATTATTCACCATTTAATAATATTTTAATCATTTACAAATATTATTAATCATTTAATAATACTTTAATCATTTATTAATATTATTAATCATTTAATAATATTTTAATCACTTATTAATATTATTATTTATTTAATAATATTTTAATTAATTACTAATATTATTCACCATTTAATAATATTTTATTCACTTCTTAAAATTATTAACCATTTAATAATATTATATTAATTTATTAATATTATTAACCATTTAATAATATTTTAATCACTTAGTAATATTATTAACCATTTAATAATATTTTATTCACTTCTTAATATTATTAACCATTTAATAATATTTTAATCATTTATTAATATTATTAACCATTTAACAATATTTTAATCACTTATTAATATTGTTAACCATTTAATAATATTTTAACCACTTATTAATATTATTAACCATTTAATAATATTTTAATCTCTTATTAATATTATTAACCATGTAATGATATTTTAATCATTTACAAATGTCATTCAATATTCAATAACTTTTTAATCATATACTAATACTATTGATCACTTAATAATATTTTAATAATCTTCAAATAATACCAATAGTTAACTTTTTAATGGTGTTAACTGAAACGCCCCAAGATCCCACCTTCCTTAATTAAGTCCAATTATATCTGGATTACATAGTGATTAACTTAAAACCTTGTTAACCGAGACCCCGTGCGTTAAACTTTATACCTTTGACCTTTAAACCCATTGAGTTGACCTTAAATTTGGTCCATATTTTTTTATTTTTTTTTTAAAACTTATTTAACTTACATTCCTTACAAGTCTCAGGATCGCAACGTTCACGTTATCTTTTATTAAACTTAGGTCCGCATTTTATCAATTGTGACCTATGATATACAATTTCCATAATCAAATATATTTTTATGATTTAACATAATCTTTAAATAAAATTTCGCCATGAACTTTCTGTATATATGGCCTTGTCTATATGTATTCCTGTTCCTGTTTGCTTATACCTGTTTACATTCATTCATTTATATCACACATATCATATCTACGTATTCCTGTAATACCCATACAAGTTTATCACATGTATCACCTTTTCACTATCCCTGGATAATATATACATGCACTAGTCATTCTCTGATAATACAAATTTACATATATTTGCTTCACATGAATATCTCACAGACACAATTTACAAATCTCTTCAAACATCTCCATGCATTCACATTCTTTACATTAGCGTCACCGGAACCTCCGGCCCTCTTATATTTACCTGAAATGTTAGTTCATAGCAAGGGTGAGCACATAGGCTCAGCAAGTAATTCAGATAACACATGTCATGCTCACAGTTTATTTATGCGTTATGCCTCTACTTAATCATGTTATACATGAATGTCACGTATTACACTTAACAATTAAATCATATAGTTGCACGTAAGGCACATTTCAAATGTTTTACTAACACACAGTTCGCCTAGAACATAACACCTTATAGTCTGAACACTTGCCTGTACCGCATTTATTTAGCTTAATCTTTTACCACCTCGTTTGGCCGTTCTATCCTTCTTCGCATCGGTTCGCTACATCGAGCGTTATCTGTAAACATACAATCTATATTTATCAATATAGGATCATTAACTTATATATACTAACAGACTTAATCCATAATACATGACTATCATCTCCATCACTTCACGTTTGATGTATTACACCTTATGTAGGTTTATAATACACCCTAACTTGCTTCCGACCTTTTCCATAACTTATAACATGTTTTGGCTTAGATTTAGGCATGTTATATTATGCCATTTGTCATTTCATTATAACTTAACACCCTTTAATTTAACCATTATTATTACTTTTAGGGTTTATATAACTCATTTCTATCATTCCATATCAAAATATAGCTTTTTGGAAGCTTAAAAAAAATTTCAAATGAACAGTAACTCCGCCCCGGCGCCGCCAGAGCTCGCTGGCCGCGAAATCTTCTCGGCCATGAACAGTAAATGGCACCGGGGCGCCACTTTTAGTACAAAACATGGCGCGGGGGCGCCATGTTCAATTCTGGAAATCTGATTTTTGCACTACCTTTGCCGATTTTTAATTTCTTCATCTTAACTCCAATTGAGCTGAAATTTGGACCACATCTAGACCTTACTACCTAGTATTTTAAAAAAATACTAATTGCCTCATTTGGCTTCTTAAAAGTAGAGATACACTAGCCCCTAGGAGGGCTGTTCAACACGTTTCTATACTTAGAAAAAAATTCAGAATTTTAAAACTCCACTTTTGCAACTTTGTGATTTTTGGCCAATTGCTTCAAAACTCAATTCCAACACTTGACATAGTTCATATAACCTATATATGACATGTCCAAACTTTCAAAACGATAAAATTTCGCACGAGGCGAGAATTGTCCGCAAAAATCCGTTTAGGTTCGAAACGATCGATTTCGATCGTTCGAATCGCCAATTCAACCAAATTTGATTCCGTTAACTTCCAAAATGACCTAGACATGTGTATTAACATGAAAACAAGTCATGTGACTTCATTTTGCCTTTAATCACCCAAAATTGCCAAAAATCACCTTTTAATGCTATTTTCACAAATTTTCCTAACTTTCAAAATTCAACACATAAACCAACTTGACATTTAAACCTCCAATCACCACATAGGTAACCATATATACAATTAACGACTTTATAAGTCTACATAACTTCTATATGCACGTTCTAATGCACTTTACAGATTACAATATGGTTTAACGGCAAATTATAGCCTAATATTCACTTTACTTAACCAAGTCATGCTTTTCTTTCATTCATAATTCTTTGAAGCTTTCTAGCATACTAATATTCATGAATTAAACATGTTCATACCTTCTAACTAGGTTTTCATCATTTCTAGCCATATATGACACATAATTGACTCATAAACCATAATTCCTAGCTTGAGTTCATACATGAAAAATATATCACCTTTGTTAATGTCTTTTCCAAGCTTAGGGTTTCAACAATAATCACATATATAACATGTAACTAACATAACTCATACAATCAAGCCATGTACCCCAAAGATACATGCATGGCCATCCTTATTCTTGAATTTAAACTCATAAACATTAAACTTTGAAGCAAGAGTATGGTTATACCTTATTGTATGTCTAACTTCTTTACATATATAGCTTTGTCTTGACAAGCTCTTCCTCTTTTCTTCTTGCTCCATGGCCAACCGAGCCTCCTAGCTCAAGATACTTCAAGCTTTTCCTTTTCATTCATAGCTTCCATCTCTCTCTCTCCTAGGGCTTAAAATTTCCAGCAACTCACACAAAATGAGAGTTACTTGCTTGGCTTGATGATTTATATGAGAATTAACTCATGTGTGGTTAATTACACCTAATCATAGTTAACCCAACCAAGGGTATTTTAGTCATTTAACATGTTAAGTGAAGGGCATTCTTGTCATTTTGCCACTTGGGACACATAAGTCATTTCTCAATTTGTCAAGGGTATTTTGGTCATTTGACCCTTTTAGGACACAATGGTAATTATCTAATTTGTTGAGGGGCATTTTGGTAATTTATCAAATTAACTAAATTTTCATTTCTTGCACTTCCCCCCCTCATAACTAAACTTTTATACATTTTCCCCCTCCATTCATTCTTTACTAATTTCTTATCCAAATCAAATCCTTTTTAATCCAAATTTGCTCCATCATGCTTGAATTTTATTTCTTCATCAAATAGTGTCCAATTGGTTTGTCCCAAATTACTTGTCACACTTGAAAACTTGAATTTCTTTAATAACTCCTTAACTTATAATATTTACCACAATTGTATATTATTTCGTTTTCAAACTTTCTTGGTTCATTATCTAATCAAATTAAATCTTTAACATCTCAATGCATTCAAATTGTTCATCTTTTCCCATACACCGCTTCCTCGAGAAGCAAACCTTGACCGGATTACCAAATTCATCGTCCTTAATTCCTTTAAACTCATTTAATCATTTATTACGACTTTTCGTCCATTTACTTATTTACATGACAATTATGCCAATTTGCACCATACCTGTATACTACATTCTTCCTGCACATTCTCAGGAGTATTACTTTCCGTATTTACTCATCATATAACTACACACCTCATTTAAATCATTTAATACCAATTCCTTAAGCAATTTCATTTATTCACATCTCATATCCTTAATTTTTCTATAAATTCTTAATAACCGATTTGATCATACGGTTCCTTCTTCACTGCATAATCATACATATCTTAACTTGTCATTCTCTTACTCTCGCCTCTTTAGGCCTACGCATTTGGCTTACTGCTAATTTTCATAGTCAACGCATCAATTCAAATATACGTCCTTAATTCCCTTACTCTTCTCTCTATATTCAATCATACAATTACATATATACATACACAATATATCACCTACTGACACATAAACTCATGTCTTATAATAATTCTTCCCAATTACCTTATTATAGGTATTACAATAAATCATTTAGCTCAAATTTGTCATATAACCATTTAAAATTCACTTTCATTATAATTTATCATTTCCATAATTCCCCGGTTTATTTCATCTTTCTATATTCAACCACATAGGTCCCTCCTTAATATTTCACCCATTCAGGTTCTTTCTAACACATTGATCACATAATAATTCAATTCAATCACATAATAATCATATTTAATCATTCTAACTAGGTTTTGTCTTATAATCTTCATTTAATTATCCATAATCCTTATTTAGAATTTCTGTAAAATCCTGGGGTGTCACATTCACCCCTCCTTACAAAAATTTCGTCCTCGAAATTTGTTGTGTACTCATATCATGCTCATTTACAACATACATCTCTTTCCATTCATTTAACATAACTACATTTTCACTAACCTTTAAATTCTCTCCTATCTCTACCCATCTTATCCCTTTCTAATATTCATTCCAGAAGATTGGAATGTTTTTCAGGAATCTTCACAATTATTCAACAACTGTGAAGTAGTATGAATAAATAAGAATAGCCTTTTCCTTTAAAACGTAAATCTTTAGCGTTTTCAATAAAATTGATGCTTTTGCTGAGGGGTCAATAAAGACCAATGAACCTGAGTCACGACGCAACCACGCCATTATTTTGCTGTCGGCCTGTTTACCAGTCACAGAGACTAGAAACTACCGTATTTAGTACACTAGGTGATCAGCCTATTGTACCCTTTTTACTTTTTCTTTTGGACTGAACCATGTTAACCAACCCATATAACATATCCCTTTTCAGGGTTGTTCACCTCAGACTTTAAAAATATTTGTTTTATCCATTATCTGGATTTTTTTTTTTAAAAAAAAAAAACATTTGTTCATTGCTTTTTTCAAAATGGTCTAACCGAAACAAATGGTATAGACCCTCATCATTAAACTGCTCATTCTTAAAAAAAAACTTATAACTTTTCAAAAATATTATCATTGGCTTAAAACTTGAACCCAAGAAAAATCCTTTAAAAGGCTTCATAATACCGCACTATCTTAGCAGTACGTTGAGAATTCAGTTATTTAAGACCTCTTAATATCGTACCGTCATAGAAGTACGTTGAGAATTCCGCCATATTATCATTTCACACCATAATCAACAGTGTGACAATGACTTTTATAAATACATTTTGAAATTTTCAAAATAACTTTGTCTAGCCGGATCAATTGGCATAGACCATGAATAACGGAATCTTAAAAATCATTTTTCGATACTTGAACAAAACATTTTGCTGCACCAACGTGCGGAAATAAACACATTTTAAAAAAAAAACATGAATGGTCTAGCATAGCTAGAAGAGTGGATTGCCTACCCAATCCTAATAATCTCTTCTTTACTTCATTAATTCATTCAATTCTTTCTTATATTTCTATTTCTTCATATATCCTTAATCTTAGCCAATATCTAAGAACTATATCTCTTAACTTATGGCTCTCTACTCTAAACCCAACCCTGTTCATCAAACTTGCCACGCATTTGGGCTCAGGAACTTACCACAATCATATGGTTCACGGAGCTTGTCCTAGTCAGGCTATAGTCGCCCATTCGCTGAGGGGCTCCACCACATAATCATGAGTCACGAACTTACTATACGCTTGGGTTTTCATGTTGGTTTGCAAAAATTATGGCATACATATAATCAAATTATATAAGCGCAACGGAAGCAAGAAAAACAGATTTTAAAATTTTTGTACAAACCAATAACCCGGATCTTTCTTATGCGACTATTATTAATTGAGGAAGGATAAAAGAATTTATACCTTTGTAGAACCAAGCTTCCACAGGTACAAGTTCATCTCCCTTTGATCCTTCACGTTCTTCTTCATAATTCACCGATTAGATTCCACGGATCAATGTTAGCTCCCCAAGTGTTGAGCCTCTAGAGGTGATCCACCAAGAGATCTATGAATTAAAGAAGTGGATCTTGGTTTCTCTAAACTATGGGTGGCTAGCCCTAATTCTCTCTCTCTCTCTAACTCTTAGATCTAGAGAATTATGGAGTACTCTCTCTCTCTTAATGAAAGAGTGTAACCTTGATCTATGATAAGACTCCTCTTATTTATAGATCTAGTCAACCCTCCTAAACTATTTAGGATTAGGGTTTTAATTTAATTCCCAATTTAATTAGGAACTAAATTAATTAATTACAATTCCTAAACCATTTAGGAACTTAATTATTTAATAATGAGAGTACTTCTTATTAATTAATTACTAAACCATTTAGTAACTTAATTAATTATTATAATTATATTTCCTAAACTATTTAGGAACTTAATTATTTAATAATAATATTACTACTTATTAATTAATTCCTAAACCATTTAGGAACTAAATAATAATACTAGTAGTAATAATAATAATAGTAATAATAATAATAAGACTCCTCTTATTAATTTATAATTAGTATTTCTAAAATACTAAATTATAAATATTAAGTCATTTAATTTATTCTATCACCATAGTATAAATTAAATATACTTAATTTATTATTACGATTATGCCATCCACTTCTAAAATAAATATTACTCTTTTGCGGTGTGACCCTTTAGGTTCTCCATATTAAATCGGTTGTATAATAAATAAATTAGAACAATTCTAATTCATTTATTACGAATTAACTCTTTAATTCAGAATAAATAATTATTCCACAATAAGGGTAAGCCCCCTTAACGATTAGTCGACTTTCCAGATAATATAGATTTCAACATTTAATCGTAAAAGAACCTTTCAGCAAATAGTTACCGTACAATTCAATCCTTCTACCATACAATGTCCCAATCAAATATAAGACACGGAATTTCTGTCAAGTCTTATTTATTTGATTATATGCATTTCAATTCACAAATACACAACTCTAGTTAATGTAAATTAGAAACTCCTTTCTAATTCCATTCAACCCTGGCCAGGGATTTCTGAGTTGTCACTTATTAAATCGCATAGGACATTCACTCGCTTTACTGGAAGTAGTAGATCCTTTGTTGATCATTCATCTATCTCCATGTGTACCTTATTATACCCAATCACATCATTTGATATACCAATAGGTCTTAAGGAATATGTCAAAGTATAACTTAGTACACACAAGATACTAAGATGATCTCAAGTCTAAGGATCACTTGCACGACTATCACATAAGGAACTCCTATTGACAGACGAGTAAAACTCCATTAGGTGTTCCTTGAGCGAGTCACGTTCAGTGAACTTATTCTCTAATAAGCACCTACATACTTGCTTTAGTGTCTCTACACAAATGATTACGAGATCAATCATCCTCTTCATAAGAGCAAGCATAGTATGTACCAATCTATCCGGATCTACTAATCCCCTTTTTAGTGATCCAACGATTAGGAACAATTTTAGTTTTGAGCTATCTTGAATTTAGATCTCATTAGCATGATCCTCATCATGGTTCTAAAAGCATTGCTCGAAAACTATGGGTTTATCCATTTGATTAATTCAAGTAATTAATCATGAATAAAGAAATGCCTTGATACTTTTATTAATAAATGAACAAGATTACAAAGTATATGCTTATCACATCAAATGTGATTGGCTTGAGGGCATACTACTTTCAATCTCCCACTTGCACTAAAGCCAATCGCCCTTTGGTATCCCCATACCATTCTTCTCTAAGTGGCGTACAAATTGCTTAGTAAATGCTTTAGTTAATAGATCTGTAATGTTGTTCTAAGAGTCTACCATCTTTATGGTGTCGTCTCCTTTTCAATGATTCATCTAATCATATAAAAGTGCCGCAACACATGTTTGGATTTTAGATGAGACCTAGGTTCCTTGGCGAATTAAACTCCTTTAATGTTAGGAACCATTATAAGTTCTGTAATGAACTTGTTTAACCAAACAATCACCTTTGCAGCTTCACTTATAGTTATTTACTATGTCTTTGTCACTAAATCAGCAACTCTTTGCTGTTTGGAACTTTTCCAACTCACTACAGCACCGTTCATGGTAATCATATTACCTGAAACGGATATGTTGTTATCTTGGTTAGTCTGAACAAACTTGAGTTTGTTAAACCCTCTAGTTTTATATCAGACCCATCATTAGAAACTCTTTTCTAATATTCTTCTCCAAAATTGAACTGATATCTGCTTATTATACATAAGCAATATCAAGTCTAGTACATTTCAACGAATCAATGTACGTCCCTTGGGTTAAGCCGAGCATCCTTTATGATCTATCTCTATAGACCTTTATCCTAAATAGAATGTTAGGACGCTTCTCCCAAGTCCTTAATGGAGAAGTTTTAGACAACCACATCTTTACTGATTGTAGCATCGGTATGTCATTCCTTGATATTATGTCAACATATAATACTAGGAATGTCACAGTGCTCCCACTAACCTTTGTACATACTTGGTTCATCCTTGTCTTTGATAAAATCAAACTCTTTTGATTGTCTCATCAAAACGGATGTTCCATCTTCGAGAAACTTAATTCAATTCATAATTGGATCGTTGTAACTTACATACTTGATTTGCTCCATCATTATGGAGACAAATCCTGTTGGTTGTATCATACATACATCCTTTTGTATAGTAAGCTGTAACTGCAAGTAAAATTCGAATGGATATATGCATTTTCACTAGTGAAAAATTTCATCTTAGTCAACTCATTGACCTTGTTTGAAATCTTTTTACCACTAGTTAGGTCTTATAGGTCTCCACCTAGCCATCTGCTTTAGTCTTTCTCCAAAGACCCATTTCGGATTTTATGGTCATCAGCCATTTCTCTTGAGTATCTAACACTCATACCTCATCGTATATATCTGGATCATCATCCACTATGATGCGTACCTTATCATCATCATCTATGATGAATCCATACCATTCAGGTATCTTCGGTACTAAACCAGATTTTACGACTTGGTTGTGGTACAATAGGTTTATCTACTTGTACAGATTCCTTCATTTTATCTGTAGTGTTTTGTGGTTCTTGAACTTCTTCAAGATCTATTTTACTCCCACTAACCCTTTAAGGAAAAACTTCTTTTTCTTATAAGGCAGCGTGTTTCAAACAAACACTTTTTAGTTAGTCAGATTATAGAAGTGATACCCTAAACTTTCTTTAGGATATCCCACAAGTTTACACCTATTAGATCATGTCCCTAGCTTATCTTTGTCAAACCTTTTGACATAAGCTGAACAATTCAAATCTTAACATGCTTAAGACTTGGTTTCCTCCCTATCCATGACTCATATGAAGTCTTAGGGACGGAATTTGAAGGTATCTTATTTAGTAGATATGCGATCGTTTCTAGAGCATAACCCTAGAAGGATACTGGAAGATCGGTAATACTCATTATGGATCATCACCATGTCCATTGTGAGAATACCATTTCGCTTGAGATGATCTAGAAACTTACTGCTTAAGTATTCCCTTCTCGATCTAATCGAAGAACTATAATACTTTTGGCATTTAGTTTCTTTACTTCACTTTTGAATTCTTTGAACGTTTCAAACGATTTGGATTTGTATTTCATCAAATACATATATCAAAATCTAGAATCATCAGTGAAAGTAATGAATGAATACCCTTCTCTTGCATATGTTGTTATAGGTCCCACACACTACTGTGTGTACCATCTCTAACAACTCCGTATCGCTCTCCATGTCCACTAAATGGAGATTTAGTCATATTATCCATGATACAAGATTCACAAGTTGTATTTGATTCATAATCAAAAGCTCTAAAAGCCTATCTTTATACAACTTGTTTAGTCTTGTTTCATTAGCATGACCGAGTTAACAGTATTGCATGAAGGTATGATTCATATCATCTATTTGCTTTTAGTTTGTTCAAATTGGAATATTTTTCATATAAGTCAAGTATACAAAATCTATTAAGTAATCAACCAGTTCTAAATAAAACATTATCATTATAAACAGAACAACGATTGTTCATTATTATAATGTCAAAAACCCTTCCTTGTCATCACATGGAACTGAAACAATGTTTCTAAGAACTGGAACATAGTAACAACTTACTAACTTAATAGGTTTGCCCGTAGGCAGTGCTAAATTATAAGTTCACATGGCTAATGCAGCAACCTTTACTTCATTCCCCAGCACATGATTACTTATCATTTATTTAGCTTTCTACTTCTGCTTAGTCTCTGCAACTACTTGCATATGTGAGACCACCATCCGGTATCTAATACCTAAGTAGAACTTGACTTATAGAAAGTTCTATTTCATTATGAACAAATCTATATCTGTAGTTGAAGCTTCACTAAACTTCTTCTACTTAACTACTACAACTCTCTTGTAGTTGTTCTTCCAGTGTCCCAGCTTATCGCAATGAAAGCAAACTTCTTTGCTCTCGGGATCACTTTTATTTATGTCATTTGTTTAGCCTTTCTTTTGCCTTCTACTCTTTCTGACTCCTCAGAAATACCTTTGGCCATCTTCCTCCGCTTAGAAGATTCATCTACGAGTAAGACTTTGTTTTTCTAGGAAGGAAAATGACTCTCAACAGTCTTCAACATAGTTAAGCAAATCAGTTAAATGACTTCTAGCTTAATAATGTTTGAAGTTCACAACATATTGTGAATTAGAGTCAGTGAGTGACTGCAAGATCGAATCTTGACTCAACTCTCCATCCTTGACAAAACCTGTTGTCCTAATTGATCAATCCAATTGATCATCTTTAGGACATGTGTCTTTTACTGTAGTGCCATTGGTTATTATAGATCGGAATAGCTCCTTAGATATCTTATATCTAATTGACCTACTTTGCTCACCATACAACTATTGAATGTGCAGCAATATAGTAGGTGCATCCATTTTCTCGTGTTGACGCTGTAACTAGATACTTATGGATGCGAGCATGATGCATTGAGCCACCTTTGCATCATCTTGCCATTTTAAAATAGCAATCTCTTCCTCAGAGGCTTAGTCTACAACGTTTGTAGGAATAGGCAAATTAAGGACATTTGCTAGCTTTTCAGCATTGAGAACTATTCTCAAATTTGTTTAATCAATCCGAACAATTCGGTTCGATTAATTGTTAGCATACATTATGCTATGCAGTGTTAGTGAATTAAACATAGCAATATTCTTTAAGTGAATTAATAACAACATTAACATGCATTCATTTTATTAATTACCAAAATAAATTAGGTCTTTATTTAAAATGGTGTCTCCCACTATTTTCATCAAACTATATTACCCTCCTTATATAGTTCGGCAAATCTAGTTAAAGATTTGCTAGTGAGAATAAGGATCCTATTTCAAATGTATATAGCCTTGTGTGACACAACAAACGATATATAAATAAATAGGTAGACAACTCTTGTCAATTACATCAATATGTAACTCCTTTTATTTTGCCTCTTAGATTATTATGATCATGTGTGACACATCCAAATCAAAATTATCCAAGTTAAGTCCAACCTAGCATTTTCTTATATTAGAAGAGAAAAAGACCGTCCTTGTGTGACACAACAAAACAGTAATGTTCAATTCTTTTTATAAACATCAAATGTGATAAAACAACATCTCAAAAAATTAATATAAGTCTTGTGTGACACAACAAACTTATAATGATTATTTGATACTCTATCGTTTTACCATGCTAGAAGGCGACGTTCGATATTTTTAATAAATATCTTTGAACGTTACAACTTAATATTATGAGTAGTAGAATAAATAAATTAGAACAATTCTAATTTTATTTAATTGAATTAAACTCTTTTAATTCATGAATTAAACATTTTAATTCATTTTATAAATAATATTTATTCTACATCATGAGGGGTTTATTAATATTAATTGTCTCATCTTGTTTAGCGCACATGCACATATATATATAAAATACGCGTCATATTAATTAACATGCGAAGCATGTTTGATAATATATAATATATATAAATAAGCATGCACATATAGAATACTATATTCTACTTGGATTGATTATGGACTTTTATTCTAGTTTGGTTTATTCGAGCCACCAAATAAACCAATTGGTCAAACCTAGGGTGCAAGAATAAATTAAATTAAATGTAACTATTACATTTAAATTCGGGCTCCATTACAAACGGGTCTTCATGCGCTCCTTGCTTCTTTGCTCCAATTCTTCAAAATAATTCTAACTAATCCTATTACAAATTATTTACAATAAATAGAAACCTTAATCAACAGTCAAGGGGAAGTACATAGGAGGGAGATAGAATTATACATAAGAAAAATTAGAAAGACGAGGTACGCAGACCCCATTTATTAAAACCCATTCATTCATGCATTTAATTAAAATTAAATCCAATCATATTGGTCAATAGTCCATAATCAATCTCATTTATGATCATATATATCAACATATATATTAATAAATAATATTCATCACATGAATAAAACATTCCATATATGTATTGGTATCATTTAATGGGCAATTAAAGTTGCATGAAATCTAATTTCATAATTAAAATAAACCATTTATTTTAATTATAAAATCATGTAAAAATAAACTATTTATTTTTATTATATTTTTTTATATTTTTTTGGATTTTTAAAATTACCCAAAATAAACCTTTTATTTTTATAATTAAAAAAATCTGCTTAAAAATATAAAAATCAATTGAAAATCTGAAAGTTGGCTTATTTACGAAACTGCCACCGCGCCATTTTAATTACAGAATTGCCACCGCGCGCAGCCCGCGCATTGCGCGGTCAGACCTTCCTCGCGCATTGCGCGCCAAGCCATTCCCCGCGCCATGCGCGTCCCGTGCGCGTCAGCGCCATGCGCGGCCTGAGTAGCATCTTTCGCGGGTTACTGTAGCAGTTCGTGAAATAATTAAAAAAAAAACTTTTTTTTTTTCTTTTCAAAAACACAATTTTTGCAATTGATTTTCAATACTCATGATTTTATACAACAAATTATGCCCAATAAATTGTTCTAAACACATACCCATACATGTATGAAATTAAAACAATTAATAATTCGCATAAGTTTGGCTCTTGATGCCACTGTTGGTTTGCAAAAATTATGGCATACATATAATCAAATTATATAAGCGCAACGGAAGCAAGAAAAACAGATTTTAAAATTTTTGTACAAACCAATAACCCGGATCTTTCTTATGCGACTATTATTAATTGAGGAAGGATAAAATAATTTATACCTTTGTAGAACCAAGCTTCCACGGGTACAAGTTCATCTCCCTTTGATCCTTCACGTTCTTCTTCATAATTCACCGATTAGATTCCACGGATCAATGTTAGCTCCCCAAGTGTTGAGCCTCTAGAGGTGATCCACCAAGAGATCTATGAATTAAAGAAGTGGATCTTGGTTTCTCTAAACCATGGGTGGCTAGCCCTAATTCTCTCTCTCTCTCTAACTCTTAGATCTAGAGAATTATGAAGTACTCTCTCTCTCTTAATGAAAGAGTGTGTAACCTTGATCTATGATAAGACTCCTCTTATTTATAGATCTAGTCAACCCTCCTAAACTATTTAGGATTAGGGTTTTAATTTAATTCCCAATTTAATTAGGAACTAAATTAATTAATTACAATTCCTAAACCATTTAGGAACTTAATTATTTAATAATGAGAGTACTTCCTATTAATTAATTACTAAACCATTTAGTAACTTAATTAATTATTATAATTATATTTCCTAAACTATTTAGGAACTTAATTATTTAATAATAATATTACTACTTATTAATTAATTCCTAAACCATTTAGGAACTAAATAATAATACTAGTAGTAATAATAATAATAATAGTAATAATAATAATAAGACTCCTCTTATTAATTTATAATTAGTATTTCTAAAATACTAAATTATAAATATTAAGCCATTTAATTTATTCTATCACCATAGTATAAATTAAATATACTTAATTTATTATTACGATTATGCCATCCACTTCTAAAATAAATATTACTCTTTTGCGGTGTGACCCTTTAGGTTCTCCATATTAAACCGGTTGTATAATAAATAAATTAGAACAATTCTAATTCATTTATTACGAATTAACTCTTTAATTCAGAATAAATAATTATTCCACAATAAGGGTAAGCCCCCTTAGCGATTAGTCGACTTTCCAGATAATATAGATTTCAACATTTAATCGTAAAAGAACCTTTCAGCAAATAGTTACCGTACAATTCAATCCTTCTACCATACAATGTCCCAATCAAATATAAGACACGGAATTTCTGTCAAGTCTTATTTATTTGATTATATGCATTTCAATTCACAAATACACAACTCTAGTTAATGTAAATTAGAAACTCCTTTCTAATTCCATTCAACCCTGGCCAGGGATTTCTGAGTTGTCACTTATTAAATCGCATAGGACATTCACTCGCTTTACTGGAAGTAGTAGATCCTTTGTTGATCATTCATCTATCTCCATGTGTACCTTATTATACCCAATCACATCCTTTGATATACCAATAGGTCTTAAGGAATATGTCAAAGTATAACTTAGTACACACAAGATACTAAGATGATCTCAAGTCTAAGGATCACTTGCACGACTATCACATAAGGAACTCCTATTGACAGACGAGTAAAACTCCATTAGGTGTTCCTTGAGCGAGTCACGTTCAGTGAACTTATTCTCTAATAAGCACCTACATACTTGCTTTAGTGTCTCTACACAAATGATTACGAGATCAATCATCCTCTTCATAAGAGCAAGCATAGTATGTACCAATCTATCCGGATCTACTAATCCCCTTTTTAGTGATCCAACGATTAGGAACAATTTTAGTTTTGAGCTATCTTGAATTTAGATCTCATTAGCATGATCCTCATCATGGTTCTAAAAGCATTGCTCGAAAACTATGGGTTTATCCATTTGATTAATTCAAGTAATTAATCATGAATAAAGAAATGCCTTGATACTTTTATTAATAAATGAACAAGATTACAAAGTATATGCTTATCACATCAAATGTCGGCTTGAGGGCATACTACTTTCATTTCAGAACACGCAACTAATCTTAATCTTTCTTACTTAACTCTTCTCATTTCTTACCGTGACGCTGGATCTTCACTGATTATCATGATAGGAAGCTAAGCAAGTACAAATCCCCGTCCGATACCGAGGAAGTGCACACTCGGCCACTACCATGAGTCTTCAATGAAAAATCCCACATACCCTAACATTCCTCACTTTTTCTTTTTCTGGTATGAATTTTATCAAATCATATCTCACAACTCATTAAAAGTCACTTTACTTTATTATTCACGACTCACCTTGAGTCCCTTCTCATATCTTACAATTCACAACCCATCCCGAGTCCTTATTCATGTCTTGCAATTCACAACTTCTCAAAAGTCCCTTAATATTTGATTGCCTATGATCTCATAGCTCTTTGCCCTTTCTCATATCTTATCTTAAAATATCATTTACTATTTCTTAATCCTGAATTCCCAAAATTCATTTCTTTATTACACAACTCGTCTAGAGTCCAATACCATTCTATTTCCTTTCTTTACGCAAAGGTCATAGCCTAAGGTACTCCTACCTAAGGTCTATAACCTGTCTGCTCTGATACCAAATGAAACGCCCCGAGATCCCACCTTCCTTAATTAAGTCCAATTATATCTGGATTACATAGTGATTAACTTAAAACCTTGTTAACCGAGACCCCGTGCGTTAAACTTTATACCTTTGACCTTTAAACCCATTGAGTTGACCTTAAATTTGGTCCATATTTTTTTTTTTTTTTTAAAACTTATTTAACTTACATTCCTTACTAGTCTCAGGATCGCAACGTTCACGTTATCTTTTATTAAACTTAGGTCCGCATTTTATCAATTGTGACCTATGATATACAATTTTCATAATCAAATATATTTTTATGATTTAACATAATCTTTAAATAAAATTTCGCCATGAACTTTCTGTATATATGGCCTTGTCTATATGTATTCATGTTCCTGTTTGCTTATACCTGTTTACATTCATTCATTTATATCACACATATCATATCTACGTATTCCTGTAATACCCATACAAGTTTATCACATTTATCACCTTTTCACTATCCCTGGATAATATATACATGCACTAGTCATTCTCTGATAATACAAATTTACATATATTTGCTTCACATGAATATCTCACAGACACAATTTACAAATCTCTTCAAGCATCTCCATGCATTCACATTCTTTACATTAGCGTCACCGGAACCTCCGGCCCTCTTATATTTACCTGAAATGTTAGTTCATAGCAAGGGTGAGCACATAGGCTCAGCAAGTAATTCAGATAACACATTTCATGCTCACAGTTTATTTATGCGTTATGCCTCTACTTAATCATGTTATACATGAATGCCACGTATTACACTTAACAATTAAATCATATAGTTGCACGTAAGGCACATTTCAAATGTTTTACTAACACACAGTTCGCCTAGAACATAGCACCTTATAGTCTGAACACTTGCCTGTACCGCATTTATTTAGCTTAATCTTTTACCACCTCGTTTGGCCGTTCTATCCTTCTTCGCATCGGTTCGCTACATCGAGCGTTATCTGTAAACATACAATCTATATTTATCAATATAGGATCATTAACTTATATATACTAACAGACTTAATCCATAATACATGACTATCATCTCCATCACTTCACGTTTGATGTATTACACCTTATGTAGGTTTATAATACACCCTAACTTGCTTCCGACCTTTTCCATAACTTATAACATGTTTTGGCCTAGCTTTAGGCATGTTATATTATGCCATTTGTCATTTCATTATAACTTAACACCCTTTAATTTAACCATTATTATTACTTTTAGGGTTTATATAACTCATTTCTATCATTCCATATCAAAATATAGCTTTTTGGAAGCTTAAAAAAAATTTCAAATGAACAGTAACTCCGCCCCGGCGCCGCCAGAGCTCGCTGGCCGCGAAATCTTCTCGGCCATGAACAGTAAATGGCGCCGGGGCGCCACTTTTAGTACAAAACATGGCGCGGGGGCGCCATGTTCAATTCTGAAAATCTGATTTTTGCACTACCTTTGCCGATTTTTAATTTCTTCATCTTAACTCCAATTGAGCTGAAATTTGGACCACATCTAGACCTTACTACCTAGTATTTTACAAAAATACTACTTGCCTCATTTGGCTTCTTAAAAGTAGAGATACACTAGCCCCTAGGAGGGTTGTTCAACACGTTTCTATACTTAGAAAAAAATTCAGAATTTTAAAACTCCACTTTTGCAACTTTGTGATTTTTGGCCAATTGCTTCAAAACTCAATTCCAACACTTGACATAGTTCATATAACCTATATATGACATGTCCAAACTTTCAAAACGATAAAATTTCGCACGAGGCGAGAATTGTCCGCAAAAATCCGTTTAGGTTCGAAACGATCGATTTCGATCGTTCGAATCGCCAATTCAACCAAATTTGATTCCGTTAACTTCCAAAATGACCTAGACATGTGTATTAACATGAAAACAAGTCATGTGACTTCATTTTGCCTTTAATCACCCAAAATTGCCAAAAATCACCTTTTAATGCTATTTTCACAAATTTTCCTAACTTTCAATATTCAACACATAAACCAACTTGACATTTAAACCTCCAATCACCACATAGGTAACCATATATACAATTAACGACTTTATAAGTCTACATAACTTCTATATGCACGTTCTAATGCACTTTACAGATTACAATATGGTTTAACGGCAAATTATAGCCTAATATTCACTTTACTTAACCAAGTCATGCTTTTCTTTCATTCATAATTCTTTGAAGCTTTCTAGCATACTAATATTCATGAATTAAACATGTTCATACCTTCTAACTAGGTTTTCATCATTTCTAGCCATATATGACACATAATTGACTCATAAACCATAATTCCTAGCTTGAGTTCATACATGAAAAATATATCACCTTTGTTAATGTCTTTTCCAAGCGTAGGGTTTCAACAATAATCACATATATAACATGTAACTAACATAACTCATACAATCAAGCCATGTACCCCAAAGATACATGCATGGCCATCCTTATTCTTGAATTTAAACTCATAAACATTAAACTTTGAAGCAAGAGTATGGTTATACCTTATTGTATGTCTAACTTCTTTACATATATAGCTTTGTCTTGACAAGCTCTTCCTCTTTTCTTCTTGCTCCATGGCCAACCGAGCCTCCTAGCTCAAGATACTTCAAGCTTTTCCTTTTCATTCATGGCTTCCATCTCTCTCTCTCCTAGGGCTTAAAATTTCCAGCAACTCACACAAAATGAGAGTTACTTGCTTGGCTTGATGATTTATATGAGAATTAACTCATGTGTGGTTAATTACACCTAATCATAGTTAACCCAACCAAGGGTATTTTAGTCATTTAACATGTTAAGTGAGGGGCATTCTTGTCATTTTGCCACTTGGGACACATAAGTCATTTCTCAATTTGTCAAGGGTATTTTGGTCATTTGACCCTTTTAGGACACAATGGTAATTATCTAATTTGTTGAGGGGCATTTTGGTAATTTATCAAATTAACTAAATTTTCATTTCTTGCACTTCCCCCCCTCATAACTAAACTTTTATACATTTTCCCCCTCCATTCATTCTTTACTAATTTCTTATCCAAATCAAATCCTTTTTAATCCAAATTTGCTCCATCATGCTTGAATTTTATTTCTTCATCAAATAGTGTCCAATTGGTTTGTCCCAAATTACTTGTCACACTTGAAAACTTGAATTTCTTTAATAACTCCTTAACTTATAATATTTACCACAATTGTATATTATTTCGTTTTCAAACTTCCTTGGTTCATTATCTAATCAAATTAAATCTTTAACATCTCAATGCATTCAAATTGTTCATCTTTTCCCATACACCGCTTCCTCGAGAAGCAAACCTTGACCGGATTACCAAATTCATCGTCCTTAATTCCTTTAAACTCATTTAATCATTTATTACGACTTTTCGTCCATTTACTTATTTACATGACAATTATGCCAATTTGCACCATACCTGTATACTACATTCTTCCTGCACATTCTCAGGAGTATTACTTTCCGTATTTACTCATCATATAACTACACACCTCATTTAAATCATTTAATACCAATTCCTTAAGCAATTTCATTTATTCACATCTCATATCCTTAATTTTTCTATAAATTCTTAATAACCGATTTGATCATACGGTTCCTTCTTCACTGCATAATCATACATATCTTAACTTGTCATTCTCTTACTCTCGCCTCTTTAGGCCTACGCATTTGGCTTACTGCTAATTTTCATAGTCAACGCATCAATTCAAATATACGTCCTTAATTCCCTTACTCTTCTCTCTATATTCAATCATACAATTACATATATACATACACAATATATCACCTACTGACACATAAACTCATGTCTTATAATAATTCTTCCCAATTACCTTATTATAGGTATTACAATAAACATTTAGCTCAAATTTGTCATATAACCATTTAAAATTCACTTTCATTATAATTTATCATTTCCATAATTCCCCGGTTTATTTCATCTTTCTATATTCAACCACATAGGTCCCTCCTTAATATTTCACCCATTCAGGTTCTTTCTAACACATTGATCACATAATAATTCAATTCAATCACATAATAATCATATTTAATCATTCTAACTAGGTTTTGTCTTATAATCTTCATTTAATTATCCATAATCCTTATTTAGAATTTCTGTAAAATCCTGGGGTGTCACATTCACCCCTCCTTACAAAAATTTCGTCCTCGAAATTTGTTGTGTACTCATATCATGCTCATTTACAACATACATCTCTTTCCATTCATTTAACATAACTACATTTTCACTAACCTTTAAATTCTCTCCTATCTCTACCCATCTTATCCCTTTCTAATATTCATTCCAGAAGATTGGAATGTTTTTCAGGAATCTTCACAATTATTCAACAACTGTGAAGTAGTATGAATAAATAAGAGTAGCCTTTTCCTTTAAAACGTAAAACTTTAGCGTTTTCAATAAAATTGATGCTTTTGCTGAGGGGTCAATAAAGACCAATGAACCTGAGTCACGACGCAACCACGCCATTATTTTGCTGTCGGCCTGTTTACCAGTCACAGAGACTAGAAACTACCGTATTTAGTACACTAGGTGATCAGCCTATTGTACCCTTTTTACTTTTTCTTTTGGGCTGAACCATGTTAACCAACCCATATAACATATCCCTTTTCAGGGTTGTTCACCTCAGACTTTAAAAACATTTGTTTTATCCATTATCTGGATTTTTTTTTTTTAAAAAAAAAAACATTTGTTCATTGCTTTTTTCAAAATGGTCTAACCGAAACAAATGGTATAGACCCTCATCATTAAACTGCTCATTCTTAAAAAAAAACTTATAACTTTTCAAAAATATTATCATTGGCTTAAAACTTGAACCCAAGAAAAATCCTTTAAAAGGCTTCATAATACCGCACTATCTTAGCAGTACGTTGAGAATTCAGTCATTTAAGACCTCTTAATATCGTACCGTCATAGAAGTACGTTGAGAATTCCGCCATATTATCATTTCACACCATAATCAACAGTGTGACAATGACTTTTATAAATACATTTTGAAATTTTCAAAATAACTTTGTCTAGCCGGATCAATTGGCATAGACCATGAATAACGGAATCTTAAAAATCATTTTTCGATACTTGAACAAAACATTTTGCTGCACCAACGTGCGGAAATAAACACATTTTTAAAAAAAAACATGAATGGTCTAGCATAGCTAGAAGAGTGGATTGCCTACCCAATCCTAATAATCTCTTCTTTACTTCATTAATTCATTCAATTCTTTCTTATATTTCTATTTCTTCATATATCCTTAATCTTAGCCAATATCTAAGAACTATATCTCTTAACTTATGGCTCTCTACTCTAAACCCAACCCTGTTCATCAAACTTGCCACGCATTTGGGCTCAGGAACTTACCACAATCATATGGTACACGGAGCTTGTCCTAGTCAGGCTATAGTCGCCCATTCGCTGAGGGGCTCCACCACATAATCATGAGTCACGAACTTACTATACGCTTGGGTTTTCATGTTGGTTTGCAAAAATTATGGCATACATATAATCAAATTATATAAGCGCAACGGAAGCAAGAAAAACAGATTTTAAAATTTTTGTACAAACCAATAACCCGGATCTTTCTTATGCGACTATTATTAATTGAGGAAGGATAAAAGAATTTATACCTTTGTAGAACCAAGCTTCCACGGGTACAAGTTCATCTCCCTTTGATCCTTCACGTTCTTCTTCATTTTAAACTATTTTTGGGTGATTCTTGAGTCCATTCTTATCAGAATTTCCCCCTATACAACTTCTCTTTTATATCACAAATCCAAATTCCAAACAGAACTAGACTAAAAATGGCTCACAAGGACAGAGTGAAAACTAAAATCACAAATGCTTGGTTTTAATGGTTCAAACTTGAATAAAATAAACTCTACACATCCAAATGACACCAACTTAGTGTTGGTTGTCTTCCTAACTTCTTGTTTTACAATATTTCATGGTTCAATCATATTTTTGAAAATGTTTTGACAAAAAATTTAAGATCGAACCATCTAGGGTTTTACCGGTAACACAATATGAAATTTTCTTCCATTTATTTGCATATCACCCATACCAATACTTGTATTAAACATACTAAACCATGAATTTACCTATATATCATAGATTTAGACTTCTAGAGCATCAAAATAACTTTTGATCGGTTAATAATACTTTTTGACCGATTGAAACATATATAAACTATAAAAATGCACTAAGGAATGTTTAGAACACTTTTTAACTTTCATAGTTCCTTCTATGGATATTTTCTTCTTGCTAGGTCTCTTCCTCCTTCTTGAGTGAACAATTAGAACACTAGCTCACAAGCTCTCTTGCTTTTTCTCTCTCTATATGTTAGCGAAAATAAGCAAATGCACAAACTCTAGCTTCTTCTTACTACTCTTTTATTTATAGACTAACAAAACTTATACTTAAAATGGTTGTAAGTCTACAATATCACCAATACGTGCTAAGCTGTCTTTGACCCTTGATTTAAGAGATTTAACTCACATGAATGACCCATAAGTGACATTTTCAATGATCACTTGAAAGACTAGGGAGGGAGTTGTTAAGCAACTTTGCATTCCAAATTCACCACCAAGCAACCTTTCCATCCTTGTGGGCCCCAAAATTTGGGATTTCCATTTTATTTAACTAATTTAGCTTTATTTTTATATCCTATATCATTATATAAGTATCCATATATATATACACCAATATATATATATATATATATATATATATATATATATATATATATATATTGACCACAACTTTGACTACCATTTGGGCTCCACATTGGACTCTAGGATTTCATATATTGGAATCATCCAATTAATTGGTTTGGGCTCAAATTCAAGGTTGATAGCATGGGATTGCTCAAATTCAATGAAGTAGAGAATGCTGCAGAAAAGAAAGATGTCAATACAGAGAAAGCTAAAACGGAGCAGACAAATCTCAAAGGGTCTAAAATTGAGAAGAAGAAGAAGAAGAAGACAGAGAAGAAAGTTACTCACACTATCCTAAGGAGAAGTTGGAGGATTAGAGAATAGTGGAGAAGTTTAATCACTACAGGACCACCTCAAATTATAGAAATTGATGATGATGAAAAAAATTCAAATTATGGAGAAAGAACATCTGATAGTTCAAAAGAAGAAACATCAACTGACTTTTCAGAGGAAAGATCAGAAATTCATAAAAATAGCCTGTCTGAGGAAGAAGTCATATCGGGTTCTGATCAGATAGTTGAACTAGTTGAAAAAGTCTCAGCACCTGAGATCAACGAAAGTGATGGTGTCGCTGAAAATGTTATTATTCCAGGTGAACAATTCTCTGGAAATTCTGAAGTTGGAAAAGCTAAATCAGATGAGAAAGAAGATCATCGAGGAGCTGTCATGAGAGAAGATGAACACCTCCAAGAAGAGATCAGTATTCATGAATTAGAAGATTCAAGAGACAGGTCAATGAGGTCAATGAGAAGAAAAGGATTAAGTAGATTTATAAAGAAAATGGGCAGGAGTTCAAGTGCAAGTCAAAAAGAAAGAAAAATAAAGAAGAAAGTTGAAAAGAAGTTGAGAAAAGTAAGCCTATTGAGAAAGCTGGAGAAGCAACAATATGAAGAATATCAACTGAAGCAAGTCAAAAGAAGACGTAGAGAAAGAAGAAAGCATGCAAGCCAGATGGAAAAATATTCTATTTCATGGGATCATGATTATCTTTTCAGTTTCATTCCCATACTACCACTTCTAAGGGCTATATTCATGAATGATCAAAGTTCTATCAGTTGGAGCTACTCAACATTTCCAAATCTTTCGTTAGTCGCTCAACATTTCATAAAGGCAATGACCATTGCAATTACACTGATAAGCAATGAGCCCTTCTATCCTCACTACCAAAGTCGCCAGGAAATATCCATCTGAAATCTGATCGGCTCTCAATCAGCTGGTCAGTTTGTGGTTGATCAAAATGCAGAAATCAGAGAGTCCTCTTTTGTGACTTTCTAAACTCTTAGTCACCCTACACCACCTCCCTGATCGTAGAGTCCCAAAACTTTGTGAACATTTTTCAAAATACCATTTCCCCAGTCATAGAGTCTCAACATTCTATGGACCATGAAAATATACTAATTCTTCAGCTCATAGAGTCTCAAAACTCTATGGTAGATTTTCAGTTATCTATCTAAACCAGCACTGGGACAGACAGCTCCATACAACATCTCCATTTAATGATGTCAAAAAGGGAGAGAGAATATATGAAGAAAGAGGACGGGACGGGCTGCCAACTAAGGGGGAGAAGAGCTAAGGGGGAGCTGCCAACTAAGGGGGAGAAGAGTGAAAAATGAAGAGCAGCTAATATATGAAGAAAAAGGACCACTTGTTCAACTAAGGGAGAGCTGCCAACGAAGGGGAAGAAAAGTGAAAAATGAAGAACAGTCGTATGTATGTGTAAGTATCTTTATGTAAGTTTTCTCATTTAACGAAATCATCCTTTTGCACTAGCCATACAGTTTCTCACTGTATCGTAAGACATAATTTACTTTTCAAGCAAATGCATTATATGTATTTCAAATCAGTAGGTCTATTGGTTTTGTCATCGTCAAATAGGGGGAGATTGTTGAAGGTTGTTTGATTTGATGTTGATGACTGTTGTGCAAAAATGATTGTGGCAAATGTGCTTATATGGTTTATTGTCCATATGTATCTGACTACGTGCTTATGTGTTAATGTGCCTATGTGCTTACTTGATTATGTGCTTATATGTTTTAAAGTGCTTATGTGGTTAACTGACTAAATGATTACATGTTAATTTAAATATGTGTCTACATGATCATGTGTGTATGATATATATTACCTGATTCAAATATTGTGATTTGCACACTTATATAGCACAAATATGATCTTGTTGAAAACTATATGATGCTTATAATAATAGTAAAAGTTATCTGGCTCAAATGTTGTAAAGTCCTTTTGAAAGGAATTATGTGTACAAAGGACTTAGGTAAAAGATCAGAAATGTTAGGTTGATCTTTCCGAAGAAGTTACTATGCATTAAAGATAAATACTATAAGCAGAGTAATATAAGATTAAATCATAGTTGTATGGCAAAGTTTGTAAAGTCCTTTCAATGTAATGATGTAATGATGTACAAGGACTTAGTTAGAAAAGATCAAATCTGTTAAGTTGATCTTATGTTATATCTGTTCAGTCAATCTAATCGTAGAATGGACTCTACGATTCCAAGCAAAGAAGACTCAACGATTTAGTCTGTTTGTAGAGTGGACTATACGACTCCATACCAGGATAACTCTACGATCATCAAGGAGAGACAGCTGTGCAAGAGTTCCACAGAAAATACAAGTTAAATTGAAGAATTGATCAAGTACAAAACGTAGAGCAGAACTCTACGATCGTCGATCAAACGGCTAAGCAAGCCTTTAGAAAACGTAGAACCAGAGAAGAAATGTACTCTACGATATGCACAAACTGGCAAGATCGTAGAGAGGACTCAAAGAGCAAGCACAATACGTTAACTCTACGTTTTGCACAGATAGAAGAAATCGTAGTGTGAAACCAGAAGATAAGACAATTGTTATACACATGGTATAATCGTTGAGCAGAAATAAAGGATGCGCTAACAAAGACAACAACTCAACGATTCCACTGAAAAGCAAAGCCTGCAGTTAACAACTCTACGATCTGAACAAAATAGCAAGATCGCAGAATAAGAGAGAAGAATGCTCCAACTCAACCTTTTACCCGACATACTTCAAGTAACGAGTGGAGCTGAATTCATAGAGTCTCAGACAATCACTCTACGAATTCACCATCAGAAACAGTAAAGGAACAGAACTGCAATATGGTGCAAGAGAAGAGAGAATATTCCTCTTCCAGATTAGAGAAAGATTAAATGCTATTAAGGAACAGATGCATGTCAGTGTCACAGAGGACTTTGTGACCAGACGACTATAAGTAAGAACCTACTACTCAGCAAGCTGGTAAAAATAATCAGACTAACAGGACATCTCTGACAGCAATGGAGCAGTTGGTTATTAAAGTCAAGGAAGATATTTAATGATGAGTCAGAAGGTTAAATATATAATAATCCTTGATATACAACTCTGGAAGTGCAACGGCGAAAAATGCAGAAACCAAAGGTACAGGTTGATGTGACAATGTAATGACCCGAAAATTCATAAGACTAATTGGTATGGTCTTAGGAGATTGATGTGATTTAAGGCTACGCTAATCCTTGGATGAGGATGTAGGGGATATTCGATTTGAGAAAATATTAAGCTTTTGAGGATTCGAGCAAAATTTGAGGTTAAGATATAAAGCTAACCCTGGTAAAGTGATGGGCGATCACTGGAAAATGAATTTGAGTTCTGTCATGATTGGACTATGATAATAATTATAAAACAATAAGTAAAGCGATGCCTAGAATAAGATAATCGATGTGATTTGTCGGATAGGCATGAGGTTGTAAAGAGGTTAAGATATAAAGCTAACCCTGGTAAAGTGATGGGCGATCACTGGAAAATGAATTTGAGTTCTGTCATGATTGGACTATGATAATAATTATAAAACAATAAGTAAAGCGATGCCTAGAATAAGATAATCGATGTGATTTGTCGGATAGGCATGAGGTTGTAAAGAGGTTAAGATATAAAGCTAACCCTGGTAAAGTGATGGACGATCACTGGAAAATGAATTTGAGTTCTGTCATGATTGGACTATGATAATAATTATAAAACAATAAGTAAAGCGATGCCTAGAATAAGATAATCGATGTGATTTGTCGGATAGGCATGAGGTTGTAAAGAGTTGGAAATGAAACGAACTCTGATATTTTATTGGTAATAGAAATTCCAAGGATGGAATCAGTTGTAAGGATTGAGTCTAAAACTTAATCTGAGGAAAATAATTGTTGGGAGTTTAAAACCTAGAATTGGTTGAAGGGGTATATGATAAGGTATACACTAATTTAAGTATCTATATAGTATATAGGTGCAGAAAACATGATGAGGAAGAATTACCCTCATATTTTTGAGTTACTTTATATTGAAATTTCGAGGACAAAATTATTATAAGAGGGGAAGAATGTAGCGACCCGAAATATTTTAATATAGAGAAATGGAATTATTGGATGTAATTGTAAATTTCTGGGGGATTAAATTTAAATCATTATATGATGGCCTAGTTTATTTAATTATGTGTTGAAGTAATTAAAGGAATTTAAGGAAGGTTTAATTAATGGGTAAATTAAATTAATGGACCAACCTAGGTTGTATAGTATCAAAGTCTGATAGGGTAAATGAGCTATTTGATTATTTAATTAAATAGCTAGCAAGTTAAGCTAGATATGTAAATTAATTAATATGGTTATTAATTAATGAGATTTTGTAAACATTAATAATGTTGTATTGATTTCCATTTGGAAAATTATTGATAGTGGGGTATTAATATTTTATATTTCCACTAGAAATTTAATTTGGGCAACCCAAAGCTTAGTTGCAATGTAAGTAACAATTGGGCCACCCATTTGTTTAATTAACAAAACAAATAGCAGCCCAGCCCAAGAATAATAACATAACCCGGTGGAAAAGTAAGAGTGCCACTCATTTAGGGACAAAACCTCAGAAAAAGCAGAGCACGCGCAGTTTGTGCAAAGCTCAAGGAATCAGTGCTGAGAAAAGAAGGAACAAGTCAGGCATAGGGGAGGCTATAGGGTCCAACTCCTCAGAGTTGTCTAAGGCTGAGAGAGTGTTGTATAACCTCAGTCATTCCCTCATTTCCCCTTCGCGTTCATTTAGGATAAGAGAGATATTGAGCTTGAGAAGTAAATGCAAACTTCAGAGGAGTTCATGTTATTCGGAGAAGGCAGAATCTGAATGTAAATCATCTGTCAAAGATTGAAGGTATTATCCGGTTATTTTGATTTAACTAGTTTTATCTTATTTTGGATTAAGGAAACAGAATATGCTAGAGTTGCATATGAGGTGTTTAAATGAGGGTAATGTGAACTCGGCAGTCAAATGTTGTTAAAACTAGTTAATGATTGAATTAGAACTAGAATAGTGGTTTCAGTTATTTTACACAGTCAACATTAAGAGTCTGAACCACAGTTGGTCTGTACTCAATGTTCATGTTCATAAAACGTTAGAGTGAACTAGTAGTAGAGTGAACTGGTAGTAGAGTGCTGCTGGTAGTAGAGTGAACTGGTAGTAGAGTGCTCTGGTAGTAGAGTGCTGCTGGTAGTAGAGTGCTGCTGGTAGTAGAGTGAACTGGTAGTAGAGTGGTGCTGGTAGTAGAGTGAACTGGTAGTAGAGTGCTGCTGGTAGTAGAGTGAACTGGTAGTAGAGTGCTCTGGTAGTAGAGTGCTGCTGGTAGTAGAGTGAACTGGTAGTAGAGTGCTGCTGGTAGTAGAGTGAACTGGTAGTAGAGTGCTGCTGGTAGTAGAGTGAACTGGTAGTAGAGTGCTCTGGTAGTAGAGTGCTGCTGGTAGTAGAGTGCTGCTGGTAGTAGAGTGAACTGGTAGTAGAGTGCTCTGGTAGTAGAGTGTTGCTGGTAGTAGAGTGAACTGGTAGTAGAGTGCTGCTGGTAGTAGAGTGCTGCTGGTAGTAGAGTGAAAATCGTAGAGTGAAAAGTCCAAAACGTAGAGTGAAAATCGTAGAGTGAAAAGTGCAAAAGGTAGAGTGAAAATCGTAGAGTGAAAAGTGAAAATCGTAGAGTCTGGACAGCTTCAGCGTCAGTTAGTAATATGAGCATAACTTTCTCATACGAACTCAGATTGAGATGATTCAAGATGTTTTGGAAAGCGAATAGATAGACCTACAACTTTTATTCTTTACGAATTTCGATTTGATGTCTGTATCAAGGTCGAATTGACTATTTTTGGGACTGTTTTGACCTCTTATAGTAAAATGAGTATAACTTTTGTATACGGATTCGGATTAATATGATTCAAGATGTTTTGGAAAGCTAAGAGATAGACCTATAACTTTTATTCTTTAACTCTTTCGATTTGAGGTCTGTAACAGAGTCTAAATTGACCATCTTGAGGTATGATGTGTAATTGGAGGCAATCGGAGGGCGTCGGGCATGCACGTGTGCAACGTGCAATGTTGTCGACCCTAAGTTATACTGTTCTTTGTATAAAGCATGAATATTATGATTTATAATGATGTCTATCATTAATCAACGATTAATTAGATAAGTGTATGAGCATGCTAAACGTGTGCATATGAGACGGGATAGACGTGTGGCGTATAAACGTCGAAACGCTGTGTAAAGTGTTATTTAGAAATTTAATAACCTTAGAGATTAATTGAAGTAATACTAATTGGGATTAGTAAGAGTTTTAAATACTGTCTGAGGCGGGTAATATTATGACAACTCGATGAGGTAATTGTAGAATTAAACCTAGTAAAGTCCAGTAGTGACTAATTGGTAGATTGACCTAAATAATTATGAGGACCAAATGATAAGGTTATGGCATTAAGGAATGTCGGATATACAAAGTTAAGTATAGAAGGTTTACGGTGTTTATGTGAAACATCGCGATGAATCCACAATGGACTAAACTAATGAATCAACCCTAGTGAATAAATGGGACGATAAAAGGAAGTAGACATCCTAAGAATAGGATTAAATATTGAGTCAAACTTTGACTAATATAATGCACCGTTGATCTCTCATGTTGTATAGGTGGTGCAAGGAATGCGAAAGGTCAGCGTAAACTGGTGTTGCAATCCAGGCAAGTCTTTCAGTGATATTTGTTATCCCTGCAAGTTTTTCAGTGTTATGTGTTATATGCATATACTATTAAATGTGCACCCATGTTATGTGCTAACTAATTGTAAATATGTCTATGTACAATCATATGTTGTTAATAGCTGATATATAATTTATGCTATGATTTGAAATGTGTTATATGAGTTATATAACCTAGGTATATTGACATGCATGGTAAGCATGATTTAAATGCAAAGCATGATGCCTATATAAATGCAAAGCATGGAGCATAAAGCATGAATTAAATGTAACCTACGTGTTATGTGTTAGCTGTTAGACTTGCTGAGCCTTCGTGCTCATTCTTGCTATTATAAACATTTTCAGCGAAGGGCGAAGAGTTCGAAGATCACGATAATCGCAAAGAAGATGTGCGAAGTTTATTTTATTAATAAAGGTTGTCACTAGAACTGTTTAAAGTTAAAGTTGCATTTTGTGGGAATAATTACCATTTGGTATCATCCCGGATGTAAAGCCTTGTAATTGTATTGAAAGGCAGTTGTAGTTAATACGAGTGTTAATGTTTTGTAAACTCGTGTAATTAAAAGCTGTGAGTAAATAGTCATGTCGACTTATTGTTAGGATGCGAGTTTTGTTGCTCACAATTGGTTGTAATACACTAGGTCGAGGAATATAAATGATCTGAGTTGTAGGATTCATGTAAAGATTGCGATTCTGAGACAAGGTTAAATAAATGATTTATAAAAATTTAAATTTATCGTGGTTTTTATGAGAAGGTTGTTCGCGTAACGACTTAAACTCAGGATTGAGGTTACTTTTGACGGACCAGATCCGGGGTTATTGGAGACGGATTTTGGGGCTGTCACAGTTGGTATCAGAGCTGATAGGTTATAAACCTTAGGTAGGAGTACCTTAGGCTATAACCTTAGTATGAAAGAGTAAGGTTAGTTGCATGTTCTAAAAAACCCAAGCGTATTGTAAGCTCGTGACTCATGATTGTATGGTGGAGCCCCTCAGCGAATGGGCGACTATGGCCTGACTAGGACAAGCTTCTCAAGCCATATGATTATGGTAAGTTCCTGAGCCCAAATACGTGATAAGTTTGATGAACATGGGGGGCATTACAGTAGAGAGCCATAAGTTGAGAAATATAATTCTCAGATATTGGCTAAGGTTAAGGAAAATGTTAAATGATCTGTTAAAGGATTAACAGCATGTGCAGATAGCAAGATGCTATAAACCAAAGATACTATGGGGAATAGTAGTAAACTCATAGCGAGTGGTACGTGTTGAAATATGGAGTTTAAACCATAAGTGCGGAACATATGAAATTTATAAAGAAGAAAATAAGTGCATGTTTGAGGAGATTTAAAGAAGGATCTTCATAGATGTATTCAAAATGAATAAAAAGGAAGGATCGTACAGTAAAATGATTTAAGATGAATGATTAGACTGTGGAATTTAACGATCCTAGAATAAGTGAGAAATCATATAGTGAATTCAATTGTGAACTAAGGTCATACGGTGATCATAGTGAAATCATGGAATAACAGAAGATCTGTTAAATGATTAAGAGAATGTTTACGTAGCATGACGCTATTCAAAGGTAAATACTATGAAATAGTATGGAGTGAACTCATACAGAGTGGTTTGTGATAAGGTATGAATTTAGAAAATTCATATTAAGTTAAGAAAAGTTAGAGGTTGAAGGTTTTTAATGGAGGACTCATGTTAGTGGCTGAGTTGTATGATTCCTTATATGGGCGGGGAATTTGTACCTGGTTTAAGAACCACTTAGCTTCCTATTAGATTAGTGGCTGAGATAACCAATTCCTTGTATGGGCAGGGGATTGTGTTTGGTTCGATAACCACTTAGCTTCCTACATTGATAATCAATTGAAACCTGGTATCGCGTTATTCGCTATATGTATGTTGAGAAGGTGATTCTTTTCTCATATGTATAACGGATAGGTAGAGGATGTTAAAATAAGTTCATGTTCTGAGAACCGACACGTATGGTAAGTTCGTGACTCATAGTCATGTGGTGGAGTCCCTCAGCGAATGGGCGACTATGGCCTGACTAGGACAAGCTCCTCAAACCATATGATTGTGGTAAGTTCCTGAGCCCAAATACGTGGTAAGTTTGATGAACAGTGAGTGTGGGTAGAATTTAAGTAGCAAACTTAAAGCTATACTAAGGATAGTTATTAAGCTGGAAAAGATAAGGAGTAAAATTGGTGTTTATTTGAGGTTTTAGGATATTCTAAATCTTCTAGCTATGCTAGACCTTGAATTCTTAAAATTGTGCCAATTTCGCGCTTGTGTGCCTTTCAAAAGGACATTTAAATTTTTTTTGTTTTATCGGGAAGTCGCGGTAAGTCGAGTTGTGAGACAATTCATTTATTACCTGTGGCGATATAATAAAACCTAAAATGAATTTTTAAATATTTTGAAACGTTTAAATGAGGGTCTATGCCATTTGTATCGGCTAGACATTGTTGATTTTAACTTGAAGTGATGAGCTTCACAAATTTTATTGCACGTGTGCTCTTGGAGAGTTTAAAGTTTCGATTGATATTCGAACTATTGTTGAAAAGTCTAAGCTAATTGATTCGGCTAGACAAAAGTTGAGTTATATTTTTCAAGTATTTCTTGGGAGTTATGTTGGGAATTCAACATTTTAAATAAAGGTAATAAATGTTATGCATATACATGGGATACATAAGGTTGATCTCCATAAGTGGGAGTACCCGGTTTAAATGTTATGCATATACATAGAGTACGGAAGGTTGATCACCTTAAGTGGTGAGTACTCGGGTTAAATGTTTACAATTTTGTGATTTTTTTTAAATACCCCTAAGTTGTTCAGTAAAATTTCTAATGACGCCGGGCAAAGGGGATTGTTTATATTAAAGGGGTTATTTTACTTCCTGGTTATTCAAATTCATTCACAGTTATTAATCAATTGTGAAGACTCCTGGAGCTGTTCCAATGTTCTGGACATCTAGCGGGTAAAGGGGTAAGTATGTTGTAATTTCGAGGACGAAATTCTTAGAAGAAGGGGTGAATGTAATGACCCGAAAATTCATAAGACTAATTAGTATGGTCTTAGGAGATTGATGTGATTTAAGGCTACGCTAATCCTTGGATGAGGATGTAGAGGATAGTCGATTTGAGAAAATATTAAGCTTTCGAGGATTCGAGCAAAATTTGAGGTTAAGATATAAAGCTAACCCTGGTAAAGTGATGGGCGATCACTGGAAAATGAATTTGAGTTCTGTCATGATTGGACTATGATAATAATTATAAAACAATAAGTAAAGCGATGCCTAGAATAAGATAATCGATGTGATTTGTCGGATAGGCATGAGGTTGTAAAGAGGTTAAGATATAAAGCTAACCCTGGTAAAGTGATGGGCGATCACTGGAAAATGAATTTGAGTTCTATCATGATTGGACTATGATAATAATTATAAAACAATAAGTAAAGCGATGCCTAGAATAAGATAATCGATGTGATTTGTCGGATGGGCATGAGGTTGTAAAGAGGTTAAGATATAAAGCTAACCCTGGTAAAGTGATGGACGATCACTGGAAAATGAATTTGAGTTCTGTCATGATTGGACTATGATAATAATTATAAAACAATAAGTAAAGCGATGCCTAGAATAAGATAATCGATGTGATTTGTCGGATAGGCATGAGGTTGTAAAGAGTTGGAAATGAAACGAACTCTGATATTTTATTGGTAATAGAAATTCCAAGGATGGAATCAGTTGTAAGGATTGAGTCTAAAACTTAATCTGAGGAAAATAATTGTTGGGAGTTTAAAACCTAGAATTGGTTGAAGGGGTATATGATAAGGTATACACTAATTTAAGTATCTATATAGTATATAGGTGCAGAAAACATGATGAGGAAGAATTACCCTCATATTTTTGAGTTACTTTATATTGAAATTTCGAGGACGAAATTATTATAAAAGGGGAAGAATGTAGCGACCCGAAATATTTTAATATAGAGAAATGGAATTATTGGATGTAATTGTAAATTTCTGGGGGATTAAATTTAAATCATTATATGATGGCCTAGTTTATTTAATTATGTGTTGAAGTAATTAAAGGAATTTAAGGAAGGTTCAATTAATGGGTAAATTAAATTAATGGACCAACCTAGGTTGTATAGTATCAAAATCTGATAGGGTAAATGAGCTATGTGATTATTTAATTAAATAGCTAGCAAGTTAAGCTAGATATGTAAATTAATTAATATGGTTATTAATTAATGAGATTTTGTAAACATTAATAATGTTGTATTGATTTCCATTTGGAAAATTATTGATAGTGGGGTATTAATATTTTATATTTCCACTAGAAATTTAATTTGGGCAACCCAAAGCTTAGTTGCAATGTAAGTAACAATTGGGCCACCCATTTGTTTAATTAACAAAACAAATAGCAGCCCAGCCCAAGAATAATAACATAACCCGGTGGAAAAGTAAGAGTGCCACTCATTTAGGGACAAAACCTCAGAAAAAGCAGAGCACACGCAGTTTGTGCAAAGCTCAAGGAATCAGTGCTGAGAAAAGAAGGAACAAGTCAGGCATAGGGGAGGCTATAGGGTCCAACTCCTCAGAGTTGTCTAAGGCTGAGAGAGTGTTGTATAACCTCAGTCATTCCCTCATTTCCCCTTCGCGTTCATTTAGGATAAGAGAGATATTGAGCTTGAGAAGTAAATGCAAACTTCAGAGGAGTTCATGTTATTCGGAGAAGGCAGAATCTGAATGTAAATCATCAGTCAAAGATTGAAGGTATTATCCGGTTATTTTGATTTAACTAGTTTTATCTTATTTTGGATTAAGGAAACAGAATATGCTAGAGTTGCATATGAGGTGTTTAAATGAGGGTAATGTGAACTCGGCAGTCAAATGTTGTTAAAACTAGTTAATGATTGAATTAGAACTAGAATAGTGGTTTCAGTTATTTTACGCAGTCAACATTAAGAGTCTGAACCACAGTTGGTCTGTACTCAATGTTCATGTTCATAAAACGTTAGAGTGAACTGGTAGTAGAGTGAACTGGTAGTAGAGTGCTGCTGGTAGTAGAGTGAACTGGTAGTAGAGTGCTGCTGGTAGTAGAGTGAACTGGTAGTAGAGTGGTGCTGGTAGTAGAGTGAACTGGTAGTAGAGTGCTGCTGGTAGTAGAGTGAACTGGTAGTAGAGTGCTCTGGTAGTAGAGTGAACTGGTAGTAAAGTGAACTGGTAGTAGAGTGCTGCTGGTAGTAGAGTGAACTGGTAGTAGAGTGCTCTGGTAGTAGAGTGCTGCTGGTAGTAGAGTGCTGCTGGTAGTAGAGTGAACTGGTAGTAGAGTGCTCTGGTAGTAGAGTGTTGCTGGTAGTAGAGTGAACTGGTAGTAGAGTGCTGCTGGTAGTAGAGTGAACTGGTAGTAGAGTGCTGCTGGTAGTAGAGTGAAAATCGTAGAGTGAAAAGTCCAAAACGTAGAGTGAAAATCGTAGAGTGAAAAGTGCAAAACGTAGAGTGAAAATCGTAGACTGAAAAGTGAAAATCGTAGAGTGAAAATCGTAGAGTGAAAATCGTAGAGTAAAAATCGTAGAGTGAAAATCGTAGAGTGAAAATCGTAGAGTCTGGACAGCTTCAGCGTCAGTTAGTAATATGAGCATAACTTTCTCATACGAACTCGGATTGAGATGATTCAAGATGTTTTGGAAAGCTAATAGATAGACCTACAACTTTCATTCTTTACGAATTTCGATTTGATGTCTTTATCAAGGTCGAAATTGACTATTTTTGGGACTGTTTTGACCTCTTATAGTAAAATGAGTATAACTTTTGTATACGGATTCGGATTAATATGATTCAAGATGTTTTGGAAAGCTAAGAGATAGACCTATAACTTTTATTCTTTAACTCTTTCGATTTGAGGTCTGTAACAGAGTCTAAATTGACCATCTTGAGGTATGATGTGTAATTGGAGGCAATCGGAGGGCGTCGGGCATGCACGTGTGCAACGTGCAATGTTGTCGACCCTAAGTTATACTGTTCTTTGTATAAAGCATGAATATTATGATTTATAATGATGTCTATCATTAATCAACGATTAATTAGATAAGTGTATGAGCATGCTAAACGTGTGCATATGAGACGGGATAGACGTGTGGCGTATAAACGTCGAAACGCTGTGTAAAGTGTTATTTAGAAATTTAATAACCTTAGAGATTAATTGAAGTAATACTAATTGGGATTAGTAAGAGTTTTAAATACTGTCTGAGGCGGGTAATATTATGACAACTCGATGAGGTAATTGTAGAATTAAACCTAGTAAAGTCCAGTAGTGACTAATTGGTAGATTGACCTAAATAATTATGAGGACCAAATGATAAGGTTATGGCATTAAGGAATGTCGGATATACAAAGTTAAGTATAGAAGGTTTACGGTGTTTATGTGAAACATCGCGATGAATCCACAATGGACTAAACTAATGAATCAACCCTAGTGAATAAATGGGACGATAAAAGGAAGTAGACATCCTAAGAATAGGATTAAATATTGAGTCAAACTTTGACTAATATAATGCACCGTTGATCTCTCATGTTGTATAGGTGGTGCAAGGAATGCGAAAGGTCAGCGTAAACTGGTGTTGCAATCCAGGCAAGTCTTTCAGTGATATTTGTTATCCCTGCAAGTTTTTCAGTGTTATGTGTTATATGCATAAACTATTAAATGTGCACCCATGTTATGTGCTAACTGATTGTAAATATGTCTATGTACAGTCATATGTTGTTAATAGCTGATATATAATTTATGCTATGATTTGAAATGTGTTATATGAGTTATATAACCTAGGTATATTGACATGCATGGTAAGCATGATTTAAATGCAAAGCATGATGCCTATATAAATGCAAAGCATGGAGCATAAAGCATGAATAAAATGTAACCTACGTGTTATGTGTTAGCTGTTAGACTTGTTGAGCCGTCGTGCTCATTCTTGCTATTATAAACATTTTCAGCGAAGGGCGAAGAGTTCGAAGATCACGATAATCGCAAAGAAGATGTGCGAAGTTTATTTTATTAATAAAGGTTGTCAGTAGAACTGTTTAAAGTTAAAGTTGCATTTTGTGGGAATAATTACCATTTGGTATCATCCCGGATGTAAAGCCTTGTAATTGTATTGAAAGGCAGTTGTAGTTAATACGAGTGTTAATGTTTTGTAAACTCGTGTAATTAAAAGCAGTGAGTAAATAGTCATGTCGACTTATTGTTAGGATGCGAGTTTTGTTGCTCACAATTGGTTGTAATACACTAGGTCGAGGAATATAAATGATCTGAGTTGTAGGATTCATGTAAAGATTGCGATTCTGAGACAAGGTTAAATAAATGATTTATAAAAATTTAAATTTATCGTGGTTTTTATGAGAAGGTTGTTCGCGTAACGACTTAAACTCAGGATTGAGGTTACTTTTGACGGACCAGATCCGGGGTTATTGGAGACGGATTTTGGGGCTGTCACAGACAATACATATGTCAGAAAAGGGAAGAAGCACTGACACAAGCAATAGAAAGTCAACATCAAAGATATCAAGGATCTGCATAAAGCCAAAGGAACCCAACGGATCTTTTGAAACGGTAAAATATGCACAAATATATATATATATATATATATATATATATATATATATGTATATATATATATGTAAAGATAAATGCTCACAAAGAGAGGGTTTGTTGAAAATAAAAGAGAGGATGGTGGACAACAACAGATCGTAGAGCGAAACAAAAATGAATATGTTGAAGAACACTCTACGATCCACCAGAACACTAACACTGAATTGAGAGAGACATAGAGAGAAATGACTCTATTACAAGATAAGTGTTCAAAGCTGCTAAGCACGTGAGAGAGAGAAGCCTAAATGCCAACTTGATACGGACATGTTAGCTACTGAGTACCAAAAAGGAGAAGCTTCACCGTCATCTCTGAAGCACATCTCGAGAGGCAATAAAATGTCTATGATAAGAAGGAACAACTGAGTATCAAAAGGAAGGAGCTTTACAATCATCTCAGAAGTTCGTCTTGAGAAGTTATCAAGTACCAAAGGAGCTGAATTGCCAAAGCTTAGGAGTACAATGGGTGATCACAAGTAGATATTGAGCATACAAAGAAGTCAAGCATCATTGTCGAACTCAATATCATTTCAAGCATGATCACATCCTGCTACTGAGTATTTAAAGACAATGGAACTTAAAGTATAACTCAACAGCAACTCCAACATCTATCAACAAACTAGGAGCCAAGTCTGTTAGACTTAAAGATGGCAGTTGTGTCCTTGTCTTAGTAACTAAAGGAGCCAAGTCTGCTGGACTTAAAGAGGGCAGTTGTGTCCTTGTCTTAGTGACTAAAGGAGCCAAGTCTGCTGGACTTGATGTAACGACCCCGAAATTCGACCCATATTCTTACCTTAAATTTTGTATTTATGATACATTATCTTTCTTACGTCCAAATTTCAGTCCGTTAATAAATCTTTAATTACCTTCTTTAATCCCTTGATTGATTTATAAATCATCAATTACCAAATTTTTGGTATAAATTTTTCTTTTTCTCGATTCAATCGTTGTATTAAACATTTGGATATTTAAAATCTTTATATCTGGATCCTAGTCCTTGGATCGCAACCTTCACTTTTTTTTTCCCTTTCCTTGTATCATAAAGCTCGGCATTTACATTTTAATATCATTCATATCCATACTACTATTCTTTGTTTCATGATTCATCAGACACATAATAGTCTATCATAATATTCATATAGAACAATTACAGTTCACAGTTTAAACTATACTCATTATATTCAGATCCACTTATCTGTACATATAGCATATCAAAGTAACTTGGCAATTTATCCACATTGATTTATAATATTAAAATATAATAACAGTCACAACCTTCCATGGTAAACCGTCTCTACATAATCCGTAATTCTTGAAATTTATTTCTTAACCTGCAAAAGTTTATATTATACAAGTAATGAGCACAACGGCTCAGCAAGTTCAACAGTTATACTTCACGAAGCACGTACCTTAACATGCTCAGTGTGTGTCATACATCATGTGTTTGTGTTTCTCCTATAGCAGTATATCTCACATCATTGCACAAAGAACACATAGTTGTCATATTATCCACAGATCACATAACACCTAATTAATATGCATTTAACAAATATTATCATATCATGACAGTCAACGATTAACATTTAAGGACTGAAAAACTTGCCTATATGTCCAATTAATAAAATTGATAGCTCAACATTCTTTCTCGAACAACCTATGACTATAAAATAATCAAATAATAATTATTCATCTCCTTATGATATTAATTTATTTAATTAATACCATTACTGGGCCAATTATTTAATAATATGGTTAATTATATTAACCTTGTTCCTTAATAAATTAATTTAACTTAATATCATACACCTTCAATACGGACAACCCGGCTCATCAGATAAAATTTAGCATATTTGGTTGTCCAAAAATTTTATTTAACCATTTTCTAACCTTATAACCTTATTAGATTAATATTTAAACATTTAAATATTAATCCCCAATATTTAATATTTTTACAAAAATATTAAATTTAATGCCCAAACATCATTTCTATATTTTTAGTATTTTTCTATAATTTTCTATGATTTTTAAACAATTTTTAAACATTTATTTCTTTAAAAATCACTTTCTAGGGGTATTTTGGTAATTTTCGCTGCTTTAGGGACACATCCGGAATTTTCCGGAAAGCCCAGGGATATTTCCGTTATTATAGCGCTTCTAGGGACAAAACTGGAATTCTCCGGAAAGTGAAGGGGCATGGTCGTAAATTTACGTGGCAAGGGACACGCTGGTCATTACCGAAAAAGGCCAGGGGTCTGTCGGTAATTTCCCCCTCCGCGTGCCGTCGGTCGCGCGTGGCGCGCGGCCCCCCCACTGCCGACGCCAAACGGCGTCGTTTCGCAGTCGTCTCTCGACCCTCCGCACATTGCGCGACCCTCTCCCCCGCACGCCCCAAAACGGCGTCGTGTATACCCCCGCGCTAGAAAAAAAATGGCTGCCACGCAATGCGTGGCAACCCTTTTCTTCTTTTTCCTTTTTCCCGCAGAAACAGTATACCAACTTAACATCCAACCACCATTTTTGTTCCTCAATTTCACAACAAAACTATTCCAAAAATTATATAACTCATAGATATACATCCAAAAATTATTTGGAATAATTATGCTAATTATTTATTAATTTTCTATAAAATATTTTTATTACCATAATTGCTAAATAAATCACAACAAATATACTTTATACCTCCATAAGTCCTTGAAGCTTGATTCTTCCTTGGATGGCACCAACTATTTCCTCTCTCATGGTGGTGCTTGGTGGCTACAGTGGTGGTGTCGGGTGGAAAGAAGAAAATGGAGAAGGAAGCTATGCTCTTGTTTTTATTTATTTTTTTTCTTTTCTTTTCTCCTTTTATCCTTTATAAACCCACAAGTCTAACCAAATTTTGGAATAAAAAATTACCACCGCCTTAGCCAAATTTCTTTCACGCAGCACTTAGAAGTTTCCGGAAATTCCCATGCAAATTTAAAATTTTAAAGCATTACGTAATTATTTCGTGTAATAATTATTTTATATAATAAATACAAATTATTTATTTTAATTTACCAAAATTTATAATATGATTTATGAATAATATTTAGACCCTTTTTGGATACTTTTCTTGACAAATTTTGTACACGCATAATGACATGCATGTAGTTATTTAAGGTAATTACTGCCTCCAAAATTCATAAAATAATTCATATAACATATTAAAATTATTTTTCGTAATTTTTCACTTCGTTACTTGGACAACATGTTACACTAACATGTTCTCGTTTCTACAATATTATCTTTCATAAAAGTCATAATAATTTCATTATACATAAATAAAATTTTTAAGGAATTAAAACATTCATTTTTCCTCATTTAATTTTATTTCTTTACATTTCACATTATATATAACTTAATATTATATAATTTATATATTTACATTCTATTTTCTTAAATAATTTCTTAAATTCCTCCATAATTATCAATTAATCAAAATTTTCACATTTATTAACTCTCTCATTATTTTAATTCTCTTATATAAATTATATAATTTATATAATTATAATTTCCTTTAAACATCACTTTAATTTTCTTATATAAATTATATAATTTATTATTATATAATTTATATAATTACATTTCTTCTCAATAAATTTCTAAATTTCCCCCATAATTCTTAATTAAATCTAAAATCAATAATTACAATTTTTTTAACTTCCTCATTCGCTTTTCATTTAAAATTGGATTAATTTAATTATTAATCCCTTAATTTCCATAATTAATAACATTTATAATTATCATTTAAACACATATATTTATATATATACAAATGTATATATATACATATCTAATTTCATATATTTCACATTACCACATAACCTCAATCAAATCATAACTTCTACATTTCCATAACAATTTAATTGTACAATTTATTGTACCTTTACATGGAATTTCTCTTATTCTTCATAAATTGTTTCCAAACAATTTATTTACTTTTTCATTTATTTTAAATCCACACAATTCATCACCATCTTGGTACATATTTAATTTACCAATTAAATTCCTTCACACACTTTAAATTACTTATATCATAAATAATTTAAACAATTTTGATAACTTTATCAATTAAATTCTCATTTAATATTATTAAAGAAATCCTGAAAATTCGGATCCTCACACTTAAAGAGGGCATTTGTGTCCTTGTCTTAGTGACTAAACTAGCCAAACCTGCTGGGTTTGAAGGGTTTTGTATGAGCCATCTTTTAGTGGATTTCCTACTTGTTAAAGTAGAAGAGTGGAGTAGGAGTTATTCAGTCTCCGAACCACTTAAACTTTCTGGTGTCATTTATATTCAGTCATTTACATTCTGTCATATATAGATATAACTGCTATGATTGGTTTACTGAACAAATGACTATCTTCAATACAGTCTAAACTTAACTAAGAAGTTTTATAAATCTTTAAGGGGAGTTTTTCAAACTAATATTCCGCTGTGCAAACTAATCTTGATTAAATGAACTATTTGGTAATATTATTTACTTTTAAGAAAACAAATTTAAGAGATCTATCCCCCCCTTCTAGATCACTTGTGTGCCTCTGGGAACTAACACCCTCGTTAGTTCAGGGTCCTTGGTGACCACTCAGCATTTAAGATTCAAATATTCTTGTTCATTAAAATTTAAGTCTTGTTTATTTCACAATTGTTATATCTATTGTTGAAACATTTTATGTTATTTCTCATTCACTCATGATATATTAAATCTCTATGATTGTTCTTAACTTGCTGAGCAAGCTAGTTGCTCACTCTTGCTATATCATGAACCATTTTCAGTTAAACTCGAATGCTCCAAGAAGGATAAGGGAAAAGGGAAAGCTAGAGCTTAAATTAAAATATGCATGTTCATTAAAGATTTAATATGTATTTACTGTTGGTAAATATTTTGTAATTCCTTAATATAGGAACTATTTATGTTATAGTTAATAGACCCTGGGATTGTAACATTTTTGTAAGGAACCTTTATGTATTATTCCGCAAAGTTTAAATGCAAATTATGTATTTAATTATTAGTAAAGTATTGTACAGTGAGAACCAAACCCGAGGTTATGGAACCCAAATTTGGGGTCGTCACAATACATGCTCTGCATTTTATTCTTACATCATGCATTTTATGCTTTTCATTTTATGAATGTTTCACACTTCTTATGCATCATATACAATAAATAACTAGCATCTAGCAAATCATACTTCATATCTGTACATATTTAACATGTAATCATATCTCATGTTGTTCACATATCACAAATGTCATCAATGTATCTTTCTATTAACAATTTAACATCATATTATAGCATAGCAATGCATATAGAAACAAGTTCTGAAAAACATATCTGGTTCGCTTCTACCATTTACGCGTATTTTGCATCTTTCGTTCTACCTACAATTTATATATAAAATCGACATAATCATTAGTTACAATGACTATTAATTGGACATAACTTAAGACCTTAATTTGAAATTATTAACTCTTAATGTATCCGACACACAAACCTTTAGTTCCGAACAAAAATCATAGCCCAAACCTAGTTGGACATGTCGGGTATCCTCAACCAACTTACACATTCACTACACGTTCATCGTACGACCTACTTTTAATAAGTTGTCTAAATTAGTCACAAATGGACTATTTACATCGGTTTAATTTAATTAAAATTTCTTTTTTTATATAACCTAATGATTTAGACATTTAATAATGTACCAAATACCTCAAAATATCATCTACCTTTGATAATATACAAGTATACAACTAAATTCAAATACTATTAACCATTTAATAATATTTTAATCACTTATTAATATTATTTTTTATTTAATAATATTTTAGTCTATTACAAAAATTATTAACCATTTAATAATATTTTAATCACTTATTAATATTATTAACCATCTAATAATATTTTAATCACTTATTAATATTATTAACTATTTAATAATATTTTATTCATTTAAAAATATTATTCACCATTTGATAATATTTTAATCATTTACAAATATTATTAATCATTTAATAATATTTTAATCATTTATTAATATTATTAATCATTTAAAAATATTTTAAACACTTATTAATATTATTATTCATTTAATAATATATTAATCACTTACTAATATTATTCATCATTTAATAATATTTTATTCACTTCTTAATATTATTAACCATTTAATAATATTTTAATCATTTATTAATATTATTAACCATTTAATAATATTTTAATCACTTATTAATATTATTAACCATTTAATAATATTTTAATCATTTATTAATATTATTAACCATTTAACAATATTTTAATCACTTATTAATATTATTAACCATTTAATAATATTTTAACCATTTATTAATATTATTAACTATTTAATAATATTTTAATCTCTTATTAATATTATTAACCATGTAATAATATTTTAATCATTTATTAATATTATTAACCATTTAACAATATTTTAATCACTTATTAATATTATTAACCATTTAATAATATTTTAACCATTTATTAATATTATTAACTATTTAATAATATTTTAATCTCTTATTAATATTATTAACCATGTAATGATATTTTAATCATTTACAAATGTTATTCATCATTCAATAACTTTTTAATCATATACTAATATTATTGATCACTTAATAATATTTTAAAAATCTTCAAATAATACAAATAGTTAACTTTTTAATAGTGTTAACTTTAGTCTTTATGTTAAACATTTAGCTACCAGTTAGTTACTAATAAACTTTATATATTGGTTTAGTATTCAAACTCATTCATTTTACACTTATTTCAATTTAAATTTTCATTAAAAATTCGACTCGGGTCAACCCGACCTGGACCGAACCGACCCGATCTAGACAACTTGGACATTCTGTTTTGAATGCCCCGACGCTTAACATAGGCTATTCTGGGCGTCGAGGCGTCCAAACAAGAACACAAAAGCCCTAAAATGGGTTGTCCGACCTCCAGTCACTTCGACAGCTATAACTTCTTCATTGTAAAATATTTTGGGGTGATTCTTGAGTTCATTCTCATCAAAATTTCTCCCTATACGACTTCTATTTAGATCACAAATCCGAATTCCAAACGGAACTAGACTAAAAATGACTCACAAGGACAAATTGAAAACTAAAATCACAAATCTTTGGTTTTAATGGTTCAAACTTGAATAAAATAAACTCTACACATCCAACTTAGTGTTGTTGTCTTCATAACTTCTTGTTTTACAATATTTCATGGTTCAATCACATTTTTGAAAATATTTTTGACAAGAAATTTATGATCGAACCATTTAGGGTTTTACCGGTAACACAATATGAAAATTTCTTCCATTTATTTGCATACCACCCATACCAATACTTGTATTAAACATATTAAACCATGAATTTACCTATATATATCATAGATTTAGACTTCTAGAGCATTAAAATAACTTTTTATCAGTTAAAAATACTTTTTGACCGATTAAAACATATATAAACTATAAAAATGCACTAACGAAGGTTTAGAACACTTTTTAACTTTCATAGTTCCTTCTATGGAGATCTTCTTCTTGCTAGGGCTCTTCCTCCTTCTTGAGTGAACCATTAGAACACTAGCTCACAAGCTCTCTAGTTTTTTCTCTCTCTCTATATATGTTAGTGAAAATAAGTAAATGCACAAACTCTAGCTTCTTCTTACTACTCTTTTATTTATAGACTAACAAAACTTATACTTACAATGGTTGTAAGTCTACAATATCATCAATACGTGCTAAGCTATCTTTGACCCTTGATTTAAGAGATTTATCTCACATGAATGACCCATAAGTGACATTTTCAATTATCACTTGAAAGACTAGGGTTGGTAGGGAGTTGTTAAGCAACTTTGCATTCCAAATTCACCACAAAGCAACCTTTCCATCCTTGTAGGCCCCAAAATTCGCGATTTCCATTTTATTACACTAATTTAGCTTTATTTTTATATCCTATATCATTATATAAGTATCCATGTATATATACACCAATATATATATACATTGACTACAACTTTGACTACCATTTAGGCTCCACATTGGACTCTAGGATTTAATATATTAGACTCATCCAATTAATTGGTTTGGGCTCAAATTAATTATTACATTAAGCTAACATTAAATACCCTATGTTACATTTTATTAAAATAAGCATTGAGCTAGTTTAATTATTAATTGGATCAAGATTTAATTAATTATATGGACTACTAGGTTAATTTATTTAACTTAGCTTAATACCTTGTTTGGACTTATAATATAATCCTATTAGACTTGCATTTAAATTATTCTAGCTCCTTGGGTTACATCTTTCTCATCACCATTTTTCTTTCTCTAGCAATTAACCAATGTTTGGTTAATGCTCTCTCATGTCTACCAACTAGGGTTATTCAATTAACACTACACTAGTTAATTATCTACACTCAATCAATACTTGAAATTTCCCAACACTTTGACCATCATTTGACTTTAATGGTTCGGGCTACATAGTTTACTTTTTATTGGGCTCTCTTATTTAATTACCCACTTCATGCAATTATTCTCATATTGGGCTAACATCTATAATTCTTTTGGGCTAGTCCACTAGTAGTAATTAAATTACTTAGACTCTTCATGAGATTAAATCTTTAAATTTATTTGGACATCTTTATAATTGCTAACAAGACTTATAACAATTAACACATTGGACTTGTTTTAAATTCACTTTTGAATCCTAAATATCCACTTAATAATTAAGTTAATTACTTAATTAATCAATTCTCATTATTGTCATTCAAGACAATCTTTCTAGTTTTACAATAATTTTAATTCATAACTAATATAATTAACTTAATTAATTATATTTCATGACTTTCCTTCTTACTTCATATTTAAACTAATTAATTTATTAGCTTAATTGAGTATTAATTTACTTACATTCTTATTTGGCTAACAAGCACGCTTTAGGTATATATATACACATTCACTTCTCAATTGAATTTATTCCCTTAATAAATTCTCTACATGCATCATTAAAATATTCTCACATTTAATTTCTAACAACTAACTTATGTTAAAAAATAATGTTTACCCATTTTTTACACATCTCACTTCGACAACTCTAGGTTTAAAACCATAACCTTTAATTAATTATTTTAAATTTTATTTACAATTCTTGTAAATATCTGAGATATTACAATGCATGTGTATGTAACTAATGCATGAACCCATATTATAGTCATGTAGGTTATAAACGGGATAATATTTTACCAGTTGTGGTAGATGGGGATACAGGCAATTGTTCTATCTGAACTCTTATTTGTAGTTCATTGAACCGTTATTCATGTTATGCATTCATGTGCTCATGTAAAGTTCATTCACCATTGAACTACCTTGAAAAATGTCGATGCCAATCTTGATTCTGGCTAGACACCTATGATGATACATGTTGTAATCAAATGTTTATTGTTATGTGCCCTAATCCACATTGTTGTGATGCGGACTCTACGATATGCTGTAACAGAACAACCCTGATAAAAGGGGAGTAAAGTGTAAAGTAAATATGATTTTATGACGTGGTTGCGTCGCTAGATATTTATGTTGTGCACAATATAAAAGTACGATAAGTTGATCACCCAGAGTACACATCTAATTTGAACAACAGTCTTATGACTACCCTGGGCAATGTTAGTTTGTATGATTGGTATTGTTCTTCACGAGTTATTGGTCTTGTGACCGTACAACACATGAGTTACATGTTCCAGTTAATTACGTAAAGATCATGTTGTATTTCTTATGTTCATTCATTGAACTGTTCTTGTAAATGTTGTATCAGTCTATTGTAAATGATTCTTATTCATTGTAATTGATTTTTCTTTCATCATTCTGAAATATCATGTAATCATTTGTTTATATACTTGCTGAGCTATTTTATACTCACTCTTGCTTTTAAACATGATATTTCAGCTAAACCTGAACAAGCAGAGGGATCAGGAGTAGACAAAGGAAAGGGAAAAGCTAACAAACAGTGAAGGCTTAGCTAAAGTGTTATTGTATATGTAAATATTATTTCTTTTATAATATGTCATGTATGAAGGTGTATGTATAAAGGTATGTAGAACCTGAGATAGTTATGTCTGAATGTAATTAAGTTTTATTATTACTCTGAATGAATGGATATGTTGATAGGATAGAATAATATTGTGAGTGTAATATCCCGAATATTTCACAAGATTTTTAAATAAGGTCTTGATGTTGAAATAAATGTTGAAGTTTAAAACCTAGATTTGGAGAAGAAAATGTACAGAAGAGGAGTAAACAGTTGACCCTAATCCTTGTGTTAGGATTTAAATGTGAGTGAATTGAGATTTTTAAATTTTAAAACCTAGAATTTGATTATTATGTATACTTGGAAGTATGCTAATAACAAGGTAATATAATGCCTTTAAAGTTCGATGAATTTATTGGACTAAAAGAGATTATGTAAGAAGTTTTTACTTTGAGGTATGAGGAAGTTTATTTGGGAAATAAATTTCAATTATTTGAGATATTTATAAGTTTAAATTAAGATGTATATGTATAGATACATATATACTTGGAGTTGCGCTAATTAGATTTTAGCCGAGAGTGAAAATGATTAACAAAATTAATCATTAAGAAAATTTTAAAGCTTAATATATTAATTAAGCAAGCGTCTGAAAGTTGAACCTTGAATGGTAAATTTAGGATAACCCAAGTTAGTAAATTGGGAAGAGACAAGTTAGGTATTGTGGTGACAATTAAGTTTAAACCCAACCTAGTGACCAAGTGTTGAAAATTTGATAATAGTCCAAAATGGATTAAGATTATGATGAGTAAAATTGATATATGTGGCGAGTCACATGAACATGGTGAACAAGTCTAAACATTTAATAATTGTAAGACTTTTATGTATGGTCAGGTCATTTATGAGACATGTCTCAAATTAAGAATGAACGATGTGTGATTATGACTACGTGGAATAGCAGTGTGAAGAGAATGAGGTAATGTATACCTGATAACACAAGTATAATTATATGTGTGAAGGTAAGTTAATAAATCAAAATGCCAATATATGACCAAAGTGGGTAAATAGTCAAAGTTTGACTAAAGAAAATGAAGGAAAGTCAAGTTAAAACTCAAATTTGGAGTTAGGAAGAGAATTTGGAGACACATACTGCACCGTTGAGTTTAGAACGTCGAATTTAGCAAGGAAAGATAGTAAACACAATTTGGTGTTGGGGGTTGACTTTTGGTCAAAGTCAATCATTTGACTTATAAATGTGAAAAGTCAACATTTGAGTTTGAAGAAGAATTTTGATAAACGGGACTTCACCGTTACCATGAGAACGTCGAGTTTAGTAAGTATGGACTGTAAACACGATATATGTTCCAGTTGACTTTTTGGGGTAAAATGTCAAACTTGAAGTTCAAAAGTGAATTTAAAGAAACGGATGCGACCGTGACGCTGGGAACGTCCAAATTAGTTGGAATTGACTGTAATATTGAAAATTTAATTTTTCGGGTCAGACAGTCAAAGAGCGGATCAAATAATTAAAAGTGGGACCCAAAAGATAATTAAATCTCAGAGTTTTAAGTGGGCCAACTATGTCAAATTTTTAAGTGATGAGAATTAATATGGGCCACTCGATTATTATCTTATCCAAATGAAATCTTATGCCAACTAATCACATTTCATCTCTAGCTTGGGTTATATCATTTAATATATGACCAAACCCATTTCATTTTTAGCCTAAGAAATCAGCAACATTTTAATAGAGAAAGAGATGTGCTCATGGTTGAAAGAAGAGAAAGAAATAAAAGCTTAAGCCAAAGAATTTAGGAAAACTTTGAATAATTCTTGGTTTTATTGGGTAGATGCTAGTTTTTATGGAGATTAATGGTATTAGATCATAAGTTAACTTGTGTTTAATGGTATAACCATGGATTTCATGAATCTAATAGATGAGTCACAAATTTATTAAATGAAGAACACAAATTCGCAAAAAAAACTTGATGTTTGCTTTTGGTTTGAGATTTTTATAAATCAAATTAAAGGTATGGAAGTAAGCTACACATATAAATTTTTAGATCACAGAAATTCCTTGTGGTTTGAATCAGGCTGGGTCGGACCGAAATACTGTCTGCCCAGAATCTGCTGCGAATTTTGAGTTTGTAAAATTTATATAAAATCATGTGTTTCGAATTTGATGTTGGTGTAAACCACAAAGTTATAGATATGGAAGTTATATAAAAGTACCCAAAAGAGTTAACCATTTTATGGAGCATAACATTTTTGAAAGAATTTATTTGGTGTGACTGTCCAGTGACTGAAACTTCCTGGACAGTTTGTGGAAAATCTTAGATCCGTGTTATTTGGTGCCTAATATGAAAATTTTTCCTTCTGCAAAGTTGTAGAGAATTAAATTTCGTGTGGAGTGGACTTAAAATTCATAATTTTCAGATAAACATGCTAACTATGATTTTTGGAAGATTCAGCGCAGTAAAATCAGATCTGTCCAGATCTTGTCTATTTTGGTGCAGAATCTGAAACTTTTTCCTTCTACAAAGTTGTAGATAATTAAATTTCGTGTGGAGTGGACTTAATATTCTTAATTTTCTAATAAACGAGCTAATTTCTATGAATTTCAGAAAATTCAGCGCATTAAAATTAAAATTTAATTATTAAAAATATTTTTGTAATGAAATCATTTCTCGACAGAAATATTGTCATATTATTTCTGATTTTTCTAAAAATTTTGGGAAATTATTGTGGAGCATGGATATTTATTGTATTTTATGGCTATTTAAAGTTAATGTGAAAATTTATCAAAAAAATCTATGAATGTTGAAAAATTACGAAACCTTGTGAAATTTTTTATAATAGTTTAAGATAAATATTGATGGTGTTTGGGGGATACAAAACTATGTTGAGTAATTATTTATATTTTAAAAACTATTAAATAATAGTTTTTAGATATATAAATAATTATTAAAATTTATCAGATAATTTAGAAATTTTGAAAATTGGTCGAAAAGTCTTGAATGATATTCTAAAGACTTTAAGATGATGATTGGACTAGTGTGATGTTTGTGACGCCCCCAAATCCGGGTCCCTTGAACCTCAAGTTCGGTGCTCACTATTTATCACTTAACAAACATTCATAAACAAAAACTTCAATAACTCGCGGAAAAAATGCATAATTTCATTACAAAATATACCTACAACCCCAGGTTCAACTAACCTTAATATATCATCATTACCTTATAATACAAAAGGTTTACATATATAGTACGAACTAATTACTTCTACTCGTTCATCTTTCTTTTGTCGTGGTACTCCTTAGATCATTCGGCTTAACTGAAAATATTTCATGATATAGCAAGGGTGAACAACTATTTTGCTCAGCAAGTTTAAATAAACAATAAAAGATATATCATGAATGAAAAAGATTTAGCTCTGGAAACTTCAACAATATACACTAATTGTGAAGACATGCAACTTTGAATAACAAATTCAATTGATTTAGTATACTGCTTCATCATGCTGAAAGGGTCACAAGACCATGAACATACGTTTTGAGTATTTATAATACCATGTAGAAAGAAAACTGTCAGTTCGTTTTGAATATTAACAATCATTTTAGGTGATATCCGGTGATAGGTACTCTAGGTGATCAGCCTATCCTACGTTTATAGAGTGCACAATGTAACCATCTAGTTCCTTTTGATCGGAAATGTTCCATCCGACCGTAAGATTATCCGCTTATAATGTTCTGTTCATTTCAGCTTATCACATCAGATTTCGCACCACCACAATATGGTTTAGACTAACTTCAATAATATTCAGATTTATGAATTTAAAACGTATATGGTCTAGCCGAAACAATTGGCATAGAATCCTCACTTAAAACAATTCATAACAAGAACAGTCATAATAACACATGCAATATCTAGCTGAAACAAATAGCATAGATATTTCTCTTTAAATAGTTCATATCGTGAACAGTCATGCAAATGCACATAAGTGCGATTGTCAATAATAATATAGATATGAAATAATTCTTAATAATTATTTCCTTATGCATTTTGAAATAAATTCCAACTTCTACATAAATAACTTGCCAAATAAATACAAGTTAACGTTCAGAGAAACTTGCCTGTTCCGCTGACTACCGCTATTCAACTTAAATTAACTTCCTTTGGACGACCTAACATTCAACAACATTGATCTTCCAATTAGCACAACACATACAGATTTATTTAACATTAATTATTTTACCATATATGTCTTAAATCATTTAACTCTTAATCATAAACATAAAACTCTTAATAATATTATCAATCATTTGATAATATTTTTAATCACATAACTATCAGATAATTACATCATAATATTATCACATTTGATAATATATAATCCTCAATTAAATATTATTAATCATTTAATAATATTTTCATTGTTTACGAATACCATTAATCATTTTAATAATATTTTATTCCCTCATCAATATTACAATTATTTAGTAACATTTCAATCACATATTAACATTATTAATAATTTAATAATGTCTTACCCTTTCTAATAATATTATTTATTAAATAATATTATCAATCACTTATAAATATTATTAATCATTTAATAATATTTTACACTTCAAATAATATTATCAATCCTTTAATAATATTTTAATCATTTGTTAATATTATTAATCATTTAATAATATTTTATTCTCTTATTAATATTGTTAACCATTTAATAATATTTTATTCTCTTACTAATGTTATTAACCATTTAATATTATTTTAATCATTTATTAATATTATTAACCATTTAATAATATTTTAATCACTTATTAATATTATTAACCATTAAAAATATTTTAATCAGACATTAATATTACTAACCATTTAATAATATTTTAATCACTTATTAATAGTATTAACCATTTAATAATATTTTAATCACACATTAATATTATTAACCATTTAATAATATTTTAATCACTTAGTAATATTATTAACCATTTAATATGTTAATCGCTTATTAATATTATTAACCATTTAATAATATTTTAATCACATATTAATATTATTAACCATTTAATAATATTTTAATCACATATTAATATTATTAACCATTTAATAATATTTTATTCATTATCTAATATTATTAATTATTTAATAATATTTTATTTATTATATAATATTATTACTCTTTTAATAATATTCTAATAATCTTCAAATAATACCAATAGTTAACTTTTTAATAGTGTTAACTTTAGTCTTTATGTTAAACATTTAGCTTCCAATTAGTTACTAATAAACTTTTTATATTGGTTTAGTATTCAAACTCATTCATTTTACACTTATTTCAACTTAAATTTTCATTAAAAATTCGACCCGGACCGAACCGACCCAACCCAAACAACTTGGACATTCTATTTTGAATTCCCCGATGCTCAACATAGGCTATTCTGGGCGCCTGGGTGTCCAAAACAGAAGACAAAAGCCCTAAAATGGGTTGTCCGATCTTTTGTCACTTCAACAGCCATAACTTCTTCTGTTTAAAACATTTTTACGTAAATCTTGAGTCCATTCTCATCAGAATTTCCTCCTCTACAACTTCTATTTAGATGACAAATTCAAATTCCAAATTCCAAATGGAACTGGACTAAAAACTGCTCACAAGGACAAAGTGAAAACTAACTTCACAAATCATTGGTTTTAATAGTTCAAACTTGAATAAAATAAACTCTACACATCCAAATGACACAAACTTAGTGTTGTTGTCTTCCTAACTTCTTCTTTTACAATATTTCATGGTTCGATCACATTTTTGAAAAAGTTTTAACAAGAAATTTAAGATCAAACCATCTAGGGTTTTACCGGTAACACAATATGGAATTTTCTTCCATTTATCTGTATGCCACATATACCATAACATGATTTAAACCCATCAAACTATGAATATACATATATAACATAGTTTAAGACTTCTAGACCATCAAAACAAGTTTTGATCGGTTAAAAATAGATTTTAATCGTTCAAAATCGATCTAGACTACAAAAATAAAATATAGAAAGGTTAGAGCACTTTTAAACCTTTGAGATTTGTGTGCTCTTCTTCTTCTCCTACCAAAGTATGTGATGATTCTACTTGGCATTCACCAAGCCCTTCTTGTAGAAATTTCTCACACTCACAAGTGTATTCTTTCTTGCTCTCTTGGAAATGCTCTCTATTTTTTCTCTAGGAAATGCTACAATGAACTAACCAACATAACAACTAAGAGTAACACTCTATATATAGCACATTATTAAGCCATCATCAACCTACTAATCATCTTGTGTTGGTGAAATTAGGAGCTTAAGTGAGGTTACTATTGCATGAATGACCAATTGGAATGACTAGGGTGGTTGGCCAACTACGGAAAGAAGTGTGGAAGAAGCAACATTACAAAATCAAGCCACCCCATGTGGGGCCCCCTTCAATCTCAGTAAAATGGGATTTAATCCCCCATTTTTGCTTTATTTTTGTTACATTTATTATACATATATACGCCTATTTATATATATACATATATATAATGTTTGACCAACATTTTTACTTCTTATTGGGTTCCACTTTGAACTCTAAGATATAATATATTGGGCTCATCCATTTAATTTGGTTGGGCTCAATTTAATTATCCTATTGGGCTAACATTTAAATAACCTATGTTATATTTAATTAAATCAAGCATTTGGCTTGTTTAATTAATTACATGGACTAAGGTTTAATTAATTACATGGACTATTAGGTTAATTTATTGGACTTACTTTAATACATCATTTGGACTTATAATATAATCCATTGGGTCTATTACATAATCCAATTAAACTTGCTATTTAAAAGTAAATTGGTTACTAACTTAGCTTACAATACACTATCACTTGTGAATTCTTGGGTTTATTTTAGTAAAATCCTAACACATATTAATACAAGTACTTTAACTTGATTAAATTACTCCCTTGACTAACCCTTGTATCAAATTGGGTTTATAATATCATTACTCATAAACATACAATTATTCCCACATTGGGTTATCTTAAATAATTCACTTGCTTCTTTTTTCTCATTATTCATACAAGTAATTAACTTATTCATTATAAATCTTTTTAATTACCATACAAGGCCAACATTCAAGCTTTGTGATTTCATCACATAAGCTTCTCTTGCAATCTTTTTCCTTCTTTAGTTAATTAATTTAATTAACTAATTTACTACTTCTCGTCATACAACTTAACACATACGCACATACATCATACATCATATTTTCCTATGGATATAATTAATAATAAAAATAAATAAAAATTGGGTTCGTAATTTTCTCGGTCATTACATTCACCCCTCTTATAAGGATTCTGTCCCTAGAATCACCGCTATAAGATTACTTAAGATTTTCTTATAATCTGTTCTTTTCTTGACTCTTTTCCTCATATATCCGAATTAATTTTACGGACAACTTACTCTTCATCTTTCTAACACAATCCTTTAATTTGAAGATACTTCATTTTAATAAAGTATTCTATATTTCTAATTATTTAGTGAAATTCGCAGACAGGTAGTACCCGAATCGAATAATACCTAAATAATTATATTATTGATCGAAAAATACCCGTCACCATGTCTCTTGACTTTCTTGATATTACTTGTCGTCTTGCTTTCCTTCTTCAGGCAGTCCTTAAGTGGATGACTCATTCTTCCACAAATAAAACACTTCATACTCTTTCTTGGACCAGGACAGTTTGAAGTACCGTGTCCTTTCCCTCCACATCTATAACAACTATATGTCCCTTTTAGACATACATATCTGTGGTTCTTTCCACAATTCTCACAAGTTTCTATTTTTCGTTTGCCTTTTTTTTGGACCATTCTCACCATTTTTATGGTTTCTCTTTCGTTTCTGAGCATTACAACCTCCGATACTACCTTTACCATTTTCTTCTTTACTATTCTTTCCTTTCCTCTCTTGATTATACTTTGACAAATATTCTTTTCCACCTTCTGCTATGATTGTCTTCTCTAACATTGTTGAAAATGTGTTGATCTGAAGAATTGAAACCTTACTGTAGATCCATGGATTTAATCCTTGTTCAAATCTTTTTGTCTTTCGTTCTTCCGTGTCCACTTGATGTGGCACAAATCTCGCTAGTTCGTTGAACTTGGCAGCATATTCTACTACCGTCATGTTCCCCTGTTTGAGTTCTAAAATTTTCACTTCCATCCTTGTTTGAGTACTATTTGAAAAATAGTTTTCAAAGAATAACTCCTTAAATCCAGTCCACGTAACAATTCCTTCTCCTGCTCGATCTTTATTAGCCTTCCACCAATAATTAGCCTCTCCCTTCATCATGAAGATGGCAAATGTTGTCTTATGTTCCTCCGCAACATGCGTACTTCAAACACTTTCTCCATCTCTTCCATCCACGTCTGAGCTTCAATAGGATCTATTGTTCCTCAAAACTCCAATGGTCCTACTATTTTAAAGTCCTTAAAGCTCGCCAAATAATTTACCAGCGAACTTTCTACTGCTGGAGTTCAATTTTGAATTTCTTCTGCTAACATATTAACAAAAGTTTGCATCGGGTCTACCTGACCTTCTTCATTATTAACTGATCCTTCTGCTCTCGGGTTTCGGGGTTGTCTACGCGGCGACATTGCCTGTTTTTAAAATAAAACTTACGTTATTATCTTACTTTTTGCCTATTACAATCATTCTTATAACATTTACTATTTAATGCTCACATTAATCACTTCAAAGCATATAAACATTACACATTTATATTTATATGCAAACAGTAGTGCCTTAGCACATTACATTCTGAAACATTCATACATAAATGATCATATCCCATACTGACCACAAAAGCCAGGATTTATCCCAATCACCTATCCCATCTACTTCCAGAGTTGGGATTTACAAAAACATGATATCTCTAAATCCTCTTATTCACTTCTTCTTTCTTTTATATAACATATTTTACATTTCATACCACGGATCTTAATAACTCAAATACCATCTTCTTCTTATGCTCCTTACACGTACTTGATTGCTAAGCCGTGTATCACTATTCTCTTTTAATTGTTCTTCATCTAGTACAATTTGCTACCATGCTAATCCTTGTCGTTTATTCCTCAACATTTCCTTCATTAAACTTATTCATCTCCATTAACATATCTTCATACTCTCGATAATTTCTTATATAGTTTATCAGCTTCTTTCTTTCTTCTTCTTTCTGAGATTTCCATATCTTTAAAACCTATACTTAATCCCTTCTCTGATAATTGTACTTAAACGATTCTCTTAGAATTTGATAACTATGCTGCCACATATACGATCATCCACCTTATGTTATTTCAGATCATAGCCTAATCATCGATGCCAAGCATTACTGTATATTACAACCTACCAGTAATATTTAGAAAATAGTACTGGGTTGTACTCCATTTCTATTAATATCCTCAAATCCATGAGAACTCTTTAATCTCTATCTATGACCTACACCTAACTTTCACCACCTATTGTTCGTCGAACTTACCACACAATATGAGTTCAGGAACTTACCACATCCAGATGGTTTGAGGAACTTATCATAGTCAGACCAACATCGTCCATTCGCTGAGGGGTTCCACCATACGAATATGAGTCATGAACTTACCATACGTGTGAGTTTTAAGAACGCGCACCTACTTAACATCCGCTACCTATTCGGTATACACATGAGAAAAGAATCACTTTCTCAACATACGTATAGCGAATAGTGCAACACAAGTTTTCAACGATTATCATTATAGGAAGCTAAGTGGTTGTCAAACTAAACACAATCTCTTGCCCATACAAGAAATTGGTTAACTCGGCCACTATATTACTATAGGAAGCTAAGCTCTTCTAAAACTAAGCATAAATTTTCCGCCCATACAAGGAATCGTACAACTCAGCCACTAATATAAGTCCTCGAATGAAATCAACAAACCTCTAATTTCCTTATTAAATTAATATGAATTCTCTTAATCCATATCTTAGTACATAACTCCTTACGAGTTCATCTTTTTAGATCATTTTAAGATCTTATTCATGTTCTCTCTACTACTTACCCGTCTTCTTGTAAGATGTCTTCTATCACTTCTTTGATATCCTCTTTCAGATATTTCTTATACATAAATTTTCCTTGCCTCTGGATTTCTCCAATTTCATTGATTCATTCCTCAAAAGCGTCTACTATTAGACTCATCAATCGTCCGTAAGAAATTATGGTCTAATTCCTTAACTTTCTTCCCTATTGCCTAGAGTATTATTTTTTTAGAACTTTCTCTTGACATTCTCATTTGGCATAATACGGTAGTATTATTACCTCTCTATTGATTTTAGGTATATACTATTAATGCCAACACATAATCAATCAGATAAAATTTGTTAACATGTTCTTCCTTGGTACATAGTACCCCATCATTATACAGATACACACTTTTAAGCATTCTTTTGCTTACTATTCCTACGCACAATTATTAGTCACCTATCTTTAAATCATTTTATAGCCTAAACGCTATATCTCGATCTTCTCATTCACCTTACATTCTTCAAACTTTCATACTATCATCACCTTGTCTTTCTATTATCCATTTACATATTTAATAAATATTTTTATTTTAATATGCATCACATTAGTACTATACTTGTTCTCAGCACCATGCTAAAATACATGACATATCCCGTTCTCAACTCCAAAATTGGGATTTTTAAAATTTTATAACTTCTTCCAACATTCTCATAGATAAAATTCAACTTATCGATTAGAAAATCATCCGATTTTTAATCTTCCAAAATAACTTTCGAAAACGTAATTCTTCAAACATATTCTCCAAAGTCAAACTCCCAAAGATATATACTTCCAAAGTTAGACTCCTCAACATACATTATTATCATTCCTATAAATTCTTCATCAGACTTGTCTCCTTCTATGATCATTCTATTTTTCCTCAATCACTTCATCATTATCTGCTTTTATGATTGACTCCAAAAATCTTCTCATTCTTCTATGATTATTTTAACTCTTCAACAACTTTTTTGTTTAACCTATCAGTTCATCTCTATTTACTCCGATCATCTTTACTACCACCGATCCATATAGATCAACATTCTTAAGATATCCTCAATGTCCTCGGATCATTCCTTTATATCTTAACATCATTTTCTTTTATTTTACCTTAGCCACATTTAATAACTGATCCTTTCTTCTTATCTATACCCCGTAAAATAAGTATCTCTCAATCATTACTCTATTTTCTTCATCATTACTTAATTCTAACTTTCCAATCATCTTCCGAATTCTCATACTCTTTCGATCTAATAACAGATCTTTTCTTACTTACACATAACTTTTCTTACTTGATGAATCTCCAAAATTCATCTCCTAAACTCTTTATGAGTTTTCTTATCTTCTCTACGGTCATAATCCTAAGGTTTCCCCCCCCCCCCACTTAAGATTTATAACCTACAGCTCTGATACCAACCTGTGACGTCCCCAAATCTGGGTCCCTTGAACCTCGGGTTCGACGCTCACTATTCATCACTTAACAAACATTCATAAACAAAAACTTCAATAACTCGCGAAAAACATACATAATTTCATTACAAAACGTACCTTCAACCCCAGGTTCCACTAACCTTAATACATCATCATTACCTTATAATACAAAAGGTTTACACATATAGTAGGAACTAATTACTTCTACTCGATTATCTTTCCTTTGTCGTGGTACTCCTTAGATCATTTGACTCAACTAAAAATATTTCATGATATAGCAAGGGTGAGCAACTACTTTGCTCAGCAAGTTTAAATAAACAATAAAAGATATATTATGAATGAAAAATATTTAGCTCTGGAAACTTCAACAATATACACTAATTGTGAAGACATGCAACTTTGAATAACAAATTCAATTGATTTAATATACTGCTTCATCATGCTGAAAGGGTCACAAGACCATGAACATACGTTTTGAGTATTTATAATACCCTGTAGACAGAAAACTGTCAGTTTGTTTTGAATATTAACAATCATTTCAATTGTAATATCCGGTGATGGGTACTCTAGGTGATCAGCATAACCATCTAGTTCGTTTCGATCGGGAATGTTCCATCTGACCGTAAGCTTATTCGTTAATAATGCTCTGTTCATTTTAGCTTATCCCATCAGATTTTGCACCACCACAATATGATTTGGACTAACTTCAATAATATTCAGATTTATGAATTTAAAACGTATATGGTCTAGCCGAAACAATTGGCATAGAACCCTCACGTAAAACAGTTCATAATAAGAACAGTCATAATAACACATGCAATATCTAGCTGAAACAAATAGCATAGATATTTCTCTTTAAATAGTTCATATCGTGAACAGTCATGCAAATGCACATAAGTGCGATTGTCAATAATAATATAGATATGAAATAATTCTTAATAATTATTTCGTCATGCATTTTGAAATAAATTTCAGCTTCTACATAAATAACTTGCCAAATAAATACAAGTTAAGGTTCAGAGAAACTTGCCTGTTCCGCTGACTACCGCTATTCAACTTAAATTAACTTCATTTGGATGACCTAACATTCAACAGCATTGATGCTCCAAATAGCATAACACGTACATATTTATTTAATATTAATAACTTTACCTTATATGTCTTAAATCATCTAACTCTTAATCATAACCTTAAAATTCTTAATAATATAATCAATCATTTGATAATATTTTTAATCACATAACTATCACTTAATTACATCATAATATTATCACCTTTGATAATATATAATCCTCAATTAAATATTATTAATCATTTAATAATATTTTTATTGTTTACGAGTACCATTAATCATTTTAATAATATTTTATTCCCTCATCAATATTACAATTATTTAGTAACATCTCAATCACATATTAACATTATTAATCATTTAATAATATTTTATTCTCTTATTAATATTATTAACCATTTAATAATATTTTAATCCTCTATTAATATTATTAATAATTTAATAATATTTTATTAACTTTCTAATATTATTAAACTTTTAATAATATTTTAATCCTCTATTAATATTATTAATAATTTAATAATATTTTAATAACTTTCTAATATTATTATTCATTTAATAATATTTTAATCCTCTACTAATATTATTAATCCTTTAATAATATTTTATTAACTTTCTAATATTATTATCCATTTAATAATATTCTATTAATTTACTAATATTATTAATCATTTAATAATATTCTATTCACTTATTAATATTATTAACCATTTAATAATATTTTAATCTCTTACTAATATTATTAACCATTTAATAATATTTTAATCACTTATTAATATTATTAACCATTAATAATATTTTAATCACACGTTAATATTATTAACCATTTAATAATATTTTAATCACTTATTAATATTATTAATGTGACGACCCCAAATTCAGGTTCCTTGAACCTCGGATCCGGTTCAACACGAGTACTACCTTTTCCTTATTGTTCATGAATTACAACAATATTATAATCTATAAATAACCATTTATTTACAATTTTATAACATCTCTTCCTATTCCAGAATCAAAATCTTTATACATTCCTAGTATGTCTCAATATCAGATATGATACGACATTCTATTACAATCAATTTGAGTATCAAGACTCATAATACATACCAACCAATTCTTATACTACACAATCATTTTACGTGTCCAATTCGGACTAATATCTACATTGGTCGTGCTAGACCTTAAGTGAATGTAATATGCATTCCTGTTTCTTGATCCTTATCAAGACTTCGTATACTTGTACTATCTGAAAATGTTGGTTGAAGCAAGAGTGAGCACGACGGCTCAGCAAGTTTAACAGTTACACATAACACATTACATGCTTCACATATACTCTGCAATTTATACTTACATCATGTTTTTTATGCATTTCAGTTTATATCATACTGCTCATGCATCACATATAACATCTAGCATTTCATGCTTCATATTTTACATGTAATCATACCTCATGCATATCACAATTATCATCCATATCCTTCTATTAACAATTTAATATCACATCATAGCATGTCAAGGCACATAGGAGCAAGTTCTGAAAAACTTGCCTGGTCGCTTCTCCCATTTACGCTTATTTGCGTCATTTGCTCAACCTACAATTTATAAAACAAATTGACATAATCATTAGCTACCAGGACTTTTAATTAGTCTTAACTTAAGACCTTAACTTCAAATTATTAACTTTTAAGATGTTCGACAAACGAACCCTTCAATTCCGGACAAAACCCTAGTCCAAATATAGTTTGGACATATCAGGCATGCTTAACCAGCTTATGCTTTCATTATACAATCTTCGTACGACCCACATTTAATAAGTTGTCTAAATTAGTCACAAATGGACTATCTACATTGGTTTAATTCAATTAAACTTCCTTCTCTCACATAACTTAATGATTTGGACATTTAATAATGTACCAAATACCTCAAAATATCATCTATTTTTGATAATATACAACTACATTCAAATATTATTAACCATTTAATAATATTTTAATCACTTATTAATATTATTAACCATTTAATAATATTTTAATCACTTATTAATATTATTAACCATTTAATAATATTTTACTCACTTATTAATATTATTAACCATTTAATAATATTTTAATCACTTATTAATATTATTAATTATTTAATAATATTTTAATCACTTATTAATATTATTAAGCATTTAATAATATTTTAATCACTTATTAATATTATTAACCACTTAATAATATTTTAATCACTTATTAATATTATTAACCATTTAATAATATTTTAATCACTTATTAATATTATTAACCATTTAATAATATTTTACTCACATATTAATATTATTAACCATTTAATAATATTTTAATCACTTATTAATATTATTAAGCATTTAATAATATTTTAATCACTTATTAATATTATTAATCATTTAATAATATTTTAATCATCTATTAATGTCATTAATTATTTAATAACATTCTCATCATATACTAATGTTTTTAATCATTTAACAACTTTTTAATCATTTACTGATATTATTGATCATTTAATAATATTTTAATAATCTTCAAATAATATCAATAGTTAACTTTTTAATTGTGTTAACTTTAGTCTTTATTTTAAACATTTAGCTACCAATTAATTACTAATAAATCTTCATATATTGGTTTAATATCCAAACTCATTCATTCTATACATATTTCAACTTAAATTTTCATAAAAAACTCAACCCGGACCGACCCGACCCGGACCGACCCAACCCGACCTGGACCGAATCCGCTCCCTGAGACAGCCGGCTAGAGCGCCTAGGCGCTTGGTAGGCGCTAGGGAGGCGCTCGACCACTTTTTCGAAAACCCTAATTTGGACTGCTCGACCCTCAGTCGCTCCGACAGCCATAACTTCTTCATTTTAAAACATTTTTGGGGTGAAACTTGAGTCCATTCTCATCATAATTTCCCCCTCTACAATTTCTCTTTAGATCACAAATCCAAATTCCAAACGGAAGTGGACTAAAAATGGCTCACAAGGACAAAGTAAAAACTAAAATCACAAATCGTTGGTTCTATAGGTTCAAACTTGAATAAAATAAAAATCTATACATTCAAATGACACCAACTTAGTGTTGTTGTCTTCCTAACTTCTTGTTTTGCAACATTTCGTGGTTCGATCACATTTTTGAAAATATTTTGACAAGAAATTTAAGATCGAACCATCTAGGATTTTACCGGTAATCACAATATGGAATTTTCTTCTATTTATTAGCATACTACTCATACCAATAGATGATTTAAACCTATCAAACTATGATTCTACCAATACAACATAGTTTAAGACTTCTAGACCATTAAAACAACATTTGATTGGTTAAAACTATGTTTTAACCGTTTAAAACTTATATAGATTACAAAAATGAACTTAGGAAGGTTTAGAGTACTTTTTAACCTTATGGACTTGTGTGCTCTTCTTCTTCTCCTTCCAAAGTATGTTATGAAGCTATGTGACATTCACCAAGCTCCTTCTCTAGCACTTTCCTTCAACTCACAAGTGTTCTCTATATTTATCTCTTGGAATACTCTCACTTTTTCTCTCTAGAAATGCTTACAAATGAACTAACCAACACAAACCATTGGTGCAACACTCTATATATAGCACTCCCTTAATCATCATCAACATCCACTAATAAACTAGCATTGGTCAAATTAGAGGTTAATTGGGATTACTATTTGATAGATTGATTGGTTGATTGACATGGTGAATGACTAGGGTGGTTGAACCACCAACACCAAGTGTGTGATTTAAGCAACATGGATCAACAAGCCACCCCTATGTGGGCATCCATAAATCTCAGCAAAAATAGCCTTTTTATTCTCCATTTTTACTTTATTTTTTCTTCATTTAATATACATATATACATCTATATATATATATATATATATATATATATATACACATATCATCAATTGTTGACCAACTTTGACTACTATTTGGGTTCCACATTGGACTCTAGAATTTAATATATTGGGCTTATCAATTTAATTAGTTTGGGCTCAATTTATTTATTACATTGGGCTAACATTAAGTACCCTATGTTACATTTAATTAAAACAAGCATTGGGCTTGATTAATTATAACTTGAATCAATGTTTACTTAATTACATGGACTACTAGGTTAATTTATTTAACTTAGTTTAATACATCGATTGGACTTATAATATAATCCAATTAGACTTACCTTTAATTATCCTATCACATTGGGTTACATAATTAACTCACCCATAGTTAATTATCAACACTACCTTCCTTCCTCTATCAATTAACCAATGTTTGGTTAATGCTCTCTTATTATGTCTACACTAGTTAATTCTCTACACTCAATCAATACTTGAAATTTTCCAACATATTAACCAACATTTGACTTTTAAATTTGGATTCAATATTTGGGCTACTAGTTTATTTTGCATTGAGCTGCTTTATTTAATTATTTGGGCTACCCAACACAACTCACACATTTTTATAACTTGGGCTAGGTAATTAATTTAATTGGACTTATATTAATTACCTTTTGGACTATTAATCAACATATCATTTGGGCTTATTATTTAATTACCCACTTCATACCAATATTTTCATATTGGGCTAACATCTATAATCCTTTTGGGCTAGTCCACTAGTAGTAATTAAATTACTTGAACTTTATACCACAACTTAATAATTAAGTTAATTACTTAATCAATTAACTTCTTAATATTATCGTTCTAGACAAACTTTCTAGTTTTTATATAACTTTAACTCATAACTAATATAATTAACATAATTAATTATATTTCATGACTTTTCTTCTTACTTCACATTTAAACTAATTAATTTATTAGTTTTATTGAGTATTAATTTACCCATCTTCTTGTTTGGCTAACAAACACAACTCTAGGAATATATAACTATGTATATATATCCTTATAACCGTCTTCACTTCTCTAATGAATTTATTTCCTTAATAAATTCTCTATACGCATCATAAAATATTTCCACATTTAATTTCTAACAAATACATTATGTTAAAAAAAATGTTTACCTATTTTCTACACATCTTACTTCTCACATTCTAGGTTTTAAACCTTAACCTTTAATAAAATCAATTAAGATATTATTTAAAATCTTAAAAATATCTGGGATATTACAATTAACCATTTAATAATATTTTAGACTGAGAACAACCCTGAATGGGGGAAAATTTAAGTATCGACTATCTGATACGCGCAAGGTTAAATGTTATGCGTATACATGATGTACGAAAGGATGATCCCCTCAAGTACAACTGACGGATTTTAAGTGTTGGTTATCCGATGCAGTCAGAGCTAAATGTTATGCATACACATAGCGTACAAGAGAGTGATTTCCTCTAGTACGTATCCTGAGCTAGTAACCTGTAATGTCCTAAAATTTTCACGTCATTATTAATTTAAATTCTAACGAGTTAGTTTTACGATATTATTTAAATCTTTTTATGTGATTAATTAATTACGTGATTAAATGATTATGTGATTAATTACTATAATTAATTAAAGGGGGGTCACTAATATGTTGTTAAATTAGTGAACAAACCCTAAAGTTTTAATATCAAAATAATTGATAAGTTTCCTATTAATTAAATATTTAATTAAATTGAATATAATGAGTTAATTAAATATAATAAATTAATTAATATGCTTATTAATTAATGTAAATAATGTGAAATATTAATAATAATATTTATTAGTCCATTTGGTGAATTAATACTTATGGATTAGAATATTAATTATTTATTCAATCTAATTATTTATTTAATCATTGATTGAATAATTAATGTGTAAATTATTAAATTAGCCCAACATGGGTCAATTAGTAGCCCAAGTGAAGAATAATAAAATTTGACAAATTAGTAGCCCAAACAATTTAATAGGAGCCCAATTGGTATTTTAAATAAAGCCCAATACTTGACCCACTTGGAAAAACAATTATATAACTTATTAATTATTTAAAAAGTAAGCAAGTGACTATCTTTTTGGGACAAAGTCCGAAGTCAGTCGAGCATGCTTGAATGAGAGAGAGAAAAATGATTTTTTTTGTTATTTTGGTTTATTTTTCATTTATTTACTAAATGGATTGCTTGTTTTATTTTTTTAAGTACATGGACCATTCCTCTTCTCACCTAATGTGTTATTTAACCCATTTCTTGTGTAAGTTGTCATTTAGGGGCATTGTCTAGAATATTAGATATATTATGTGTATTTATTAATTTTACAAGTATACTTGCATTGGTAAATATTGCACTTCATTATTTTTCTCCAAGTTCCAAAAGAGAGAGTTTGAGAGCAAAGTATTTTGAAAGAGAGCAAGAGAAGGAGAAGGAGTTCTAAGTTAGTTCATGTCATCTTTTTATATTACCTATTTTGGAAGAAAAAGGAAAATAGTCATTAAATCAAGGTAATGGTTATTTTAAATATAGCTTTGCTTTGAAATTAAATAAATTATCATGTTGGTTTAAATATGTTAATATAGTTAATAATATATGGTAGTAATAATTATGCAATGCTTGAGTTTAATATGCTTGGTTTGTATTTTGGTATATTTTGTATGCTAAAATATGTGTTTAGTAGTGTATAATCAAGTCTTAAAATTTATGACCAAAAATATTTTTATAAAACTTAGGTTTGATGTTTTAATATTATAAAACATTAAATCATGAGAAAAACAAAGTTTGAATCACTCAAAATGGAGTTATATACAAAAAGTTATGATTTGTGGTAGTTTATGTGATGTAAAAACTTTTATAAAAAAAAATGATATGATATCATGAAAAATTAAATTTTCATGTTATAAATTGATATTAAGTGATTGGTAATTTTTTTGAATTTTTATTCAGGATTTAAAGCTTACTTGATGGTATAATTTTTATTAAAATGTGTATTGCTGGGCACTGTTCACACTCTGCTGGAAGAAAAAATATTAGAACTGGCTGCGCAATGCGCGCCAGCGAGTTTTGTCGGACGCGGAGCACAAACGACGTCGTTTTGGAGCGTAAAACTGTAACTCGCGCGTATGCGCGGAAGTCAAGAGCCGGTTCCTCAAAACGGCACTGTTTTGGGCCGCTGTTTATTATGCACGCGCAATGCGCGGTAGTAAATTTTTCGGCAAAATTACTAAACTGCCCCTCCGTGTTTTTTTAGCGAAATTACTATTTTGCCCTCGGATCAGTTTTTAACTTATTTACAGAAATGTCATTTGGGTTAAATTTAATTAATTTAAATATTTAAAAACTAATTTAAAATTATAACAAAAATAATAATAATACAAAAATGATATTGGGGAGGATATTTTTCATTACGTTTAATATTTAAATATTTTAAATATTAATCTAGTTAGCTAAATCATGGTTAAGTTAAATAAATTTATTAGTTATTTATTATTTAAAATGTTAATAATAAATAAAGTGATAAATTAGCAATTATTATTTAATTCCTATTAAATAATAATTAAAGAGAGATAAAAATTTATAAATTAATTATTTATTATTTAAATATTATTAAATAATAAATAAGGATAATTAAGTAATCAATTATTATTTAATTAGCATTAAATAACGATTAATGAAAATTAAGTTATTAGATTAATAATAAATAAGGATGAATTGATTATTATTTAACCTTAAATAATAATTAAATAATTAATTATTATTTAATTGACTTTAAATAATAATTAAAGAGGATTAAGATTAGTAAACTATTATTTAATTTCCTTAAATTAAATAATAGGTAAGGTTAATTACTTAGTTAATTATTAGTTGATTAAAGAAGATTAAAATTAAATCAATACTTATTTATTATTTAATTATTATTAAATAATAAGTAAGTACAATTAGTTATTATTTATTGTAAATAATAACTAAAATTAATTAATTAATTTCTATTTAATCAAGATTAAATAGTAATTAAATAGGGATTGAGTTAATAAAATAATTTGAATTTAATTATGATTTAATTAAACAATTGTAATAAGTTGTTTAAGGGTTTAATAAGTGTCCAACACTTAAGGAAAAATATTTTCTAACTTATTAAATTATTAACCTAATATGATTGAGGGTCTATAAGGTTAATAATATTGTTTTGACTAATGTAAATTATGTGTTAGTACTTATGTGATAGATAAGTTCCTTAGTGAGCGTATAGTTGTGCAAATACGCCGTACTAATTATTAGACCAACTTTATTAATGTTAGGTTTTTCAAAGTCAGTTAGTTAAAGCTAGACATTAATTGTAGTTGAGCGGACAGACAAGTTCCTTATCAATAAACTCATTTCATTGAGCAAATTATTTATTTAAGCTTGACCTGTAATTCCAAGCATGCTTTGAGTGGTTTAATTCCTTTACAATTATTCCACATCGATATTGTTGTTATTCGCACTTGTTGCACTTGATATTGTACAGTCCTTGACTTGTACTTAATTATTGTTCTACTGTTTAAAGAATTGTTTAAAGTAGGTTTAAGTCATTGTTCGGCTAGACATTTATGTTAAATATTTTAAAAGCTATCCACATCATTGAAGATGCGGATTCTTAGACTATTATGAACACTCCTTTATTATAGGGGAGTACCATGTATCTAATATCAGGTACAAAAATACGGAAATTAAATGTTATGCATACACATATTGTACTAAGGCTGATCCTGTGACACCCCAGGATTTTACAAAATTTTTAAATAAGGATTATGAATAATTAGGTGAAGGTTATAAAACAAAACCTAGTTAAAATGATTAAATAAGATTATTATGTGATTAAATTGATTTAGTGAGTGATAAATGTGATAAATGTGACATGTGTGGTTGAAATGGTACAGATGGATCCGTTGAAGATTTGAAGTGTCTGAGAGACTTGAGATATGATGGAA